>CM022541.1:20750572-21266700 GCA_012273795.1 Dendrolimus punctatus
CTAGCAGAAGGTGATGTCAGGAGCCTTAAGAACAGACGAGCGTGCATGACAAGAACTATGAATGTCAAAGAAGCAAGTGAGGTGTGTAAGAATAAGCCTAAATGGCGCTCTGTTGTTCGCGCCTACCCCGCAAGGGACCTGGCGTGAAGTTATGTATGTATGTATGTATGTAAAGTTTTTGATACAGTTACGCATACACCTAAGCAAAAACCATTTCTATACATTTATATTTCCCGTAGAAACTCAAAATATACGATATTATCCCAGTAAACTATATAAAACAAATTACACGTTATTCTCAAAGTTTCATACGTCAGATTAAATATAAAATTTCAATTTCGCAGTATGGATTGCGATATTGATACAGCCAAGTTTATTAAAATGTAGACTGTTTCCAATATTTCACTTTTGAAATACAGTTACTATGCTTTGATATTGCTATTTCAATAGAGACATGAAATCTTTCTAATGTAAGGCTCAATTAACTACATATTGCATATTATTATCGTAGATGTAAATTGTTTGTAGATGTAAATTCGTCTTGAATGGAAATAGTCAAAATTGGGCCAAAAATGGGCCGTGGCAATTTTTTCAATATTGTTCAATAGCAATACTGAATCATCTATCCAAAGTAATATCAACGCGTATATGAGTTTGTTTGTGATGTTCTCACGCTTTAATTACGCAACATCGTTATGAAATTTCCATACACGTCGTCAAGGGTATCGAATGGGAGGACATGGGTTCCTTTCCATCCAGAAAAAAATACTGTTCCCGCGAAATAGACGAATATAGCCGAAGAGTTGTGCTACCACCGCCGTTTTTTAGCGGCCACCGTTGCAATTCACTAACAAATGCATCGCCATGGCAACAAGATGACAACGACAATTTTAATGTCTTGATCTTATAGTTCCACCTTCGCTTCGTTAGATGGCGTTACCCATATTTATCATTAGGTACTTTGCAGTAGAAATTAAGTCCGACATTTCTGAAGATTTATAACATGCCCATTTCACGACATACATATCCCTTTTTAACGCGAGCGAAGCCGAGGGCGATAACTAGTAATATAATAAACCATAGAAGGGTTAAATTTGGCCAATCAATAAAATAATAAAACTAAATTTTAACGGTTTTGAGCGCGTTGTTTGTTTCTCTGTCTATTAAAGCAGTGTTCCGCAAAGTATGTACCGCGGCAATCGGAAAAATAAGGGTATGCTGCAATTTAATCTTTAGTTTTGTTGATAAATAATAAATATTGTTTCGGTGATTAATAAATAAATGGTGATTAATATTACCTAAAAAAAACCTAGATATACCTTGAACCCATAAAGTTTGCGGAACACTGTGTTGGAGCACCATACGAAAATTATTTAACAGATTTTAGAAACTCGATACAGAGTGAACATGTAGGATAGTTTTTATCTTGATAAAGTACGTCGTTTCCCGTTAAAAAGAACTCGCTATGGCAACGTGAAGAAAGTTTTGCTGGCACAATTAGTAGGTATTCAAATAAAGGAACTATTAGGAAACAAAAAGAATTCTTACCTCATTAAAATACGGCAAATAATTACTTGTATTATTTAACATTTTCTCGGATTCGTCCAAAGGCCAATTATTTTCTAAGAACAATCCATCAATGCTTTTATCTATTTTCCACAAAGCGCCTATAAATTCTGCGTTAGCATTTTTATAGTAGGGATACACTACTTCTGTTCCATTAATTAGGCCTTTGTAATAATCATCGCTGTTTGGTTTCTTAATTAAAATGTGTCTGTAATGTTCAAGGATATCTTGGCAAATACTGTCATCAGCTAGAGTGGATAGCAAAGTTGTTTGTGTGGTAGTTTCATTTGCTTCCAATATTTCCTTGCTGTGATCCATGTATCGTATCTGTAAAGAAGTTGGTGCAATCATGAAAGGAGCAGCGTGGGCGTAACTAAGTTTTAAGTAGTGATGTGCAATTGTTACTTTAAAAAAAACCGAATGAATCGACAATTGTGCAAGCGCGTATTCGATTGTCGATTCATTCGTCATAGCTAAATAACAATCGAATGTAAATAAGAAAATCGAATACATTTGCGCACGCACGGTGCGATAGTAAACTTATAGCGCAGGCGCACCGCAATAGTAGTAAAACATATTTTACCAATCAATCGTTGTGTACAATCGAGCTCACTTGTCTGAGCTCGATTGTACACAAAATAGTAACAAATTAATAATGATCGACAAACAATCGAAAAACACCAAATGTTTCTCGATTGCAATCGAATAAGCGGAACAATCGAATAATTCGATTCGACGAATTGACCATCGCTAGTTTTAAGTCTCACGATCCTCCTGCCATAAGCGCGGGATACATGAGAGGGGTCTAATCCCTACTAAAGGACCCAGTAGTGTGCTAAATGCATTTCCCCCGCCTCAAAAAAAATATCACGAAAGGATGAACGACCAGAAATGAGAAACGCAGTACTGGAATGGGTTGCGTTAATGATTTGATCCACTTCGCCTTAGGTCGTTTTAGTCGTACGCCCAAAGGAAGATTTGCACTGAAAACCAACGTTGTGTCGGATATAACTCCGGCACGGCAATATGCTGAGTGCAAACCTTGTTTGCTGGAAATGCGGCGTACAAATTCTCAAAATACGCGCTGTGTATAATAATGTATAAGGTATGTTATTCCGTCGCTATTTCGTCAAATAAAGTTTCATTTTCTCTCTTTCTTATGATATTGGTATCTATTAGCGTTATTGGTAAGTAAAATTTGTAGTCTTAATTTATTTATATCTATGTTCGTAACAACTTAAGAGCTCACAATGGCCAGACCTTCGTCATTTTATAAGACTCTATAGTCGCAGGTCGTTCTTATCTATAGGGACCATGCACAGAAAAAGTTTCAGGTTTTATAAAATTGTGAAGGTCTGGCAGTCTTGGGCTCCTACTCTATAAGTTCTATGTTCTATATATCACGTGATTAGGTAGGTATTATTAATTATTGAACATAGGTATTTTTTTTATTTCGTAGTTAAATTTTATTATCATACTATTCTAAACAAAACTATAAATACAAATTAAACTATTAAATCTAGGGCCAGATTGCTATTATTACATACATACATACATAACTTTACGCCAGGTCCCTTGCGGGGTAGGTACGAACAACAGAGCGCCATTCAGGCTTATTCTTACACACCTCACTTGCTTGTTTGACATTCATAGCTCTTGTCATGCACGCTCGTCTGTTCTTAAGGCTCCTGACATCACCTTCTGGTAGTACACGATTATTACATGACGCTATTATTACATCATTAATTTAAATAAATATTTGTGGCTTTCGGTGTTGAAACTACCTTGGGACCTGAGGTCCAGAAGCTTATTGAGTCTGTCGAGACCTATCGATTTAATAGAATTCTCACATGACCAACGGGTTTCTTATATCTTCTTACTCAACGGATTTATTTCGGGATTGCTACAAACCGAAGGTCATTTCGAGATTAATATGTTATACCAGGATATGCCT
This sequence comes from Dendrolimus punctatus, assembly GCA_012273795.1. Classification (NCBI taxonomy): domain Eukaryota; kingdom Metazoa; phylum Arthropoda; class Insecta; order Lepidoptera; family Lasiocampidae; genus Dendrolimus; species Dendrolimus punctatus. Next base: position 20,754,093 of record CM022541.1, read on the forward strand.
GCGACTTTGTCCACGCTTGACTTGACATTTCCGTGGGATTCCCGGGACACCAAGTACCTGCGGTACTTTTCATTTAAAAAAGAAAGAAAGCTGTAATTTTGCGGAATAAGGTAATGTTTATGCACCCAAACAACTGCAAACTGCTCCTAGCAAAATTAACGCGAGGTTCCCGGGATAAAAATAATCTTCAACTGACAAGTGACAAAATGAATCGCAACAAAATTTTCACTTGAAGTGTTACGTGCAGATTTTTAATGTACATAATTGTCCAATTTGATAACCTTATAACACATGATCTCACAACATCTTACATACTCCTGTGAGATGTCGTTAGTCAGATCTTGAAAATCCATGACGATGTTCTTTAATAGTTTTTTATCGACTTGCGCCCGGGTCCCACGTACCCCTTGGGCCCCCAAGTAAAGACTCCCTGGTCTTAACCATATTATTCCATTTGGTTGATCCGTTTACAAAACTGACCCTAAACTATTTAACTCAAAGCTCCATAACAACATTAACCAAACTTCCTGTTTATTCAAATTCACAAAATAGCCTCATCACGTTAACTTCCGATGCCCTACATACTGCATACCTGTTTATCATATCATAAAAGAGGAAGATAATAAGGGTTAGTTACTGTGGATATTCTAAATGTAATATTTCCAAATGAGCCTTTTGAATATTGTTAATGACCATATTATGGTAACTGCTAGCTCAATCCAAAGACGAATAGGAAATAAGTTTATCAATAGTTGAAGAAATCAGTTATATGTCGGTATATACGAAGAAGATTCCCCCCACCACCACTGTATCTAAAGTTAAGGCAGAAACTTTAATAAAGAATTATTATAATATAAATAAAATAGTAGTAAAGTACCTAACAAGTACTTTTATATTACGAATATAATCTTGATAAGTTGCTATAATAAAATTGCGTGAAAATCTATTTAAAGAATAGCTCCCTGATCTAAATAAAAGAAGACAAGAACTAAATGCTATGTGTAATTAATTCTACATGAACAGTGCAAGTCGCTTAAAGATTCTGTCTCGAACTATTCTTTGAATTACATCGCGAGAATAGGACGCCGTGTAACTGTAATTACTTTTGTAACATAAGTAGGTATACTGCTATCTTCATGCTCAGGTCGGAAACTTGTCAAACCACCCACGTATAATAGTTACTTATTAGTTAAATGAAATGTCTTAGTCACTATTTTATAAAATTAAATTTACTCCGATTTTTATATATTCGGCATTGAAATATTTCTTATCCTAAAAGGTTTCGTTCGATATGAAGTGAAGCAAAAGCGTATTAGAAATCAGATCTCATATACAACTCATTTAAATAGCATGGTTCATGAACTTATAATTGTAAAAGATGTTCTTAAATAATTACTTCCTGAGCCGTGTCTTAAATGAGTTTACGGAAGGTCAGTTCGTAATTTTATTACACAGTTTATCATAACTGGGATTGTCAATAAGGTGCTATGATATACGTCAATATTTCCCAATTTCCCCAATTGTCCTTTACTTGTCTCGTGTCATTTATATTAATTATCTTCGCTTCATCTCTGTTAGTGTTAAAGATTTAGGCCATTTTACACAGATAGGGCGACGACTTCAATATGTTACTTGAGACGTGACATTGTTAATGATGATAAATATTGACGGATAACATATGTATATACACTAATGTGGCTTTGCGTTAACGAAATTACGCAATCATCTTCATTCTGTAGTCTATATATTTTAACACTAAGCGTATGGCCTGAGTGCTTGCTCCATTTAAGCGTGCAGCGGGGCGGAGCGCGCAGTGTTCTTGTCAAACACATGGAAACGCTAGCGGGTGTCCGTAGTGGCGACCGACTGGTGCGGCGTTTCCAGTTCGCATTGAGCGACGCGTCGCTTATACGAACGCTGCACGCCCCGCTCCACTGCACGCTCGGTTCAGACGTGCACTGAGACCGTAGATAAACTAATTTAAATGTATCTAAACGCTAACGAGAGTCCCTAGTGCCAATGGAGATGCGCGTCGAACGGCGCGTCGCGTGCACGTTTAAACCAGTTTGTGAACGATAAGCGCCGAGCGTCCACTCAGGCCACTCAGTTGGACGCTCTATATCCCGCAGTCCGCACTGCTGGCCGTCCTTCCAAATGCTTTGCCATTCAAGCCGTTTTTTTTTTGAAGCGGGGGAAATGCATTTCGCACACTACCGGGTCTTTTACCAGGTATTAGACCAAAGCGACGAGAGTTGAGACCGCGAATGGGCACTCCAATTAAACCACCTTCCTCCCATGTGCCCTGCGCTTATGGGTGGAAGAGCGTGGGACTAGGAACGTAGTTACGCCCACGCCGATCCTAGCGCATCAGTGCTTGAGAATGGCCCGGGATAGGCAAACTCACTTCGTCAACAGGGGTGAAGACTCCTCTGCTCCTTAGATGCTAGAGGTGCCACTCAGGCCGTACACTAACACAGACGAAGCTACAGCATAACAAGTGAAGTGAGTAATTTGTCACTATGCCTGAGATAGAATGAACGTTGTTACACACACCTAGACGGTAATTTAAAAAATACTTGATGGGGTAGGTGAGCAAATAAATTAAATTTTAAATTGCGGTCTCCCTTTCGGTAATTTGAAAGTTTCGGTAACTTCAATTAAACGGTATTTGTAACAAAAGTTCTTTTATAGGAAGGGTTCTTGTTGCACAACTTCAAAATGCAGTCATGTTTTCAGTTGCACATAGAAATTGTTGACGTACAGGCAAAGAAATTCTTGCGGAATAAACCGGTTAGTGTATGTAGGTTTCCATAACAATCTTTTTAACCTTTACACTCCAACAAAGTAGTTGCCCAAAACTGATAATAACCGTTAAAAAGCGGTTGATTGTAAACCGGTTACAAGCTTTGCTCGTTTCATATCAAAACCGGTGTTGTATTGATAATAAATACTTACGTAAGGATGTACATGCGGAACAAATCGCTTCCTAGAATTCTTGAGAAGCTGTGCAGCCTCGTTTATTATTGATAAGTCGTATTCAGGCACACAAAAATCAAATAATATTGGAGTCACACCGCAGTGACTTTCGAAAGGCATGCTTTGATTTGACGTCGTGTCCAAAAAGGTAGTCAGGTTTGTACGAGCTAGGTCAAGAGTTTCCGATGTTTCACTGTAAATTAAGTATACATATTTAGTCCTTAAATCTTGCACCACAATTATTTTGACAAGCATTTAATAAATATAGAACAAATCGGGTAAGTTACAAGTTTTATAAGTCAAGAAAGTCTGGACCGATTTTTATAATCTTTGACTTCTTAGATTTTTCTCTACCGCAAGTAGCAGCATATTATGAATGAATTAATATTTTACTGAAAACATTCATAGAAAAATTAATTCTTTAAATAAATTAGATTTGGAATTTCGCTTTATTCCGCACTCTTTTTTTGTGTTTGTTTGAAAGTATCTCAGTACAGCTTAGCTTTACAATTAGACTTGGTAGGCAGCACTGGAATCGGGTTCCCAGATTGTGTTACGTTTTTTGTAAGTATTTGAGTGGGTCCCGGGTGGTATAGATTTACAATTGGATACCGGCACTGTAATCGGGTCCTAAATTTTTATTTTTTCAGGGCAGGACACTGTATGCTGGGTCCGCTAGTTTAATATAAATTAAGACAAGGACCTGCGTAATTTGTTCGGGGTAGAAAAAAGCTAAAAAGATGGCTATAATTTGGAGCAAATTTTAAACTGAGAAGTTCATATATTATGTTAAATAAACAGGTCTGTCTTATTTTATCAAAGTAATATGTATATTACTAAATTAATGGACCAAATACCATTTATATTGGTTTACAATTTGATTAAGAACCTTACCTACAAATATGGGTTCCTAACATCCAATACTCCAGTTTATTGAACGAACCAATGAAATTGATTACATCTTTCATTATATCTGCTGGTTTTGGTCCCGTAAATAAATGGAATTTTAAGCCATGACGCGTTATACTGCGGACAACTATTTGATTGTCAGCATTAATTCGAACTTCTGCTGGTTCTAGTATGTCAATCAACAGACCGTGATAAGTTCCATTTGATCTTGCAAATATTAATGGTATAGAACTCAATCCACCATCGTGGTTATAGATAACTTTCACTGTATGTTCTTTTAAGGGCAAATCTCCTAAACCATACATAGTTTCTTCGGTTATTCTAAATGTTAATTCCCAAATATTTTCTGATGCTATTAGAGGTCCACGTAGTGTGTTGAAAATAGTGGTTTCACCTGAATTCACTGTAACACTTAGTTCTGGTGATGCTACTTCATATCGATATTTCTTGTCTTCAATTCTTCTACCATTAAGTGATAATTCTGCAGCATTATAAAATGATATAGATAGATGTGTAGATGATATTTCATCTATAGATAATCTGATGTTCGTCACACTATTTTGAAAACCATAAGGAACTACTGCAACTCTTGGCTGTAGTAATACTCTTTCGTTCCAGTTCTGATCCATAATGTAGGAGAATCTAGAAGGGAATCTGTGAAAACAAAGGTTATTTGCCAAGTCATAGCAACATTGTGGGTGACATTCTGAAGCAGGGATCTCTCCGTGTCCACAAAGTAGTCTCTGAGTTCTTGGAATTAAGCAAGATCCCAACGAGAAGCCATCAGACGGTGGTAAGTCTATACTTGTGAAGAAAGTATAACGGTATATCAGAATCGGACATACAACTGCAAGTAGTAGAAGTGCCAAGACAACCTTTAGAGGTCTATTCAAGAGGAGCTGGTCATACCATTTGACTTCTGAAAAATAAAGAAAATTGTTAATGTTTAAACAAAGTTTCGTGTAAAAATAGACTTGTGGATGTATCGATCGGCAGTAGATATACATTGAGACTGCACTTAATATGGAGATAATCGATAATCTTTATCGAAAGTGCTCTCCCTAGTTATTGGTTATAAAAGAAAATGGGTGGGGTGTAGAGTGTTTTGATTATACTATTAAAGATAAAATGACGTATAATATTCTTGTTTGATCATTGTTGTCCATCAAAATTCCAAGGATGATTGAGAAAAGTAATATTGTGATGTTCATAAATTTTCTATGTAACATTTCTTCACATAATATCACTGCTATTAGGCATTTCAGAGAGCTGTATAATGACTGCCTTTAGACATAAGAGTATCTCCACCTCTAAATGTTTTGATAACAAGATTTAAAAATATTTAATTATTCTGAATTTGTTAAACACATAAGACCGGCAGACAAGTATTAACTCTGGTATTGTATTTTTACCTACACTTATATTATAATGCATAGCACAGTTGGTAGTTGAGTTAGCTTATATGCATGAGTTATATTTGATGTATTTTATCAAACTTAAAGGAGTATAGTTTCTTTTTAACTGAACTGTATTCTATTGTTACGACCGACAAAGACAAATTCACACTTGCAGCCCTGTAGAAAAACATTTTATTACCTTTTCGGAATTTGGACTTCTTTTGTTTACTTTGTGTTTAAAATCGTGTATTGTAATCTTTTAAGGCAGTGATTAGCCAGGTGTGATTCTAACGAAATTCGGTCCACGCGGCCGGGCAGACATATTGCATCCGTCCAGTATAAAGCAACGCCTTGATTGATAGACGAGGCAGTCAAGCGATAATCATGAGCGAAGCAAGACTTGTGTATATTCGGTAATCTATTAAGTTAACTTTGCGGTGTGTTATTGAATTGTGCATTACGTTTAGACTTATTGCGTTCAGTTATATTTGTACCTGTGTTATACGTGTTTGTGTAGTTCTAATAAACTCTATAATAATTCTAACGGCATTTTAATTCGAATCCTGCAACTCGTAACAGTATTCTTTGAGAAATAATCGATTGAAACTATTTGTTTAAGCTTTAGTGTACAATAAAGAGTTATATATCTGTGTCTCTATGAACTTTGATGAGTTTAGCGAGTGTTTCTAGACGTTTAATCCACGATTTAACACCGAATAATCTCGACAATCCAAACTATTTTGCGGGGCTTAAATTCAAACGGGAGTCTAATTTACTTACGTGTCGCCCTTTCATACTCATAGCTCAAGTTGTCTTCAATATCGTCTTTAGAATCATTTGCATGAGGTATCATCTTGCATGATTATTATAGTTATATCCTGCATCAAAATGTTCATTAGAATAATAATTAGAATCGCAGATAAACACACACACACACAGACACACACATTGTATTTTTCCCAAGTTAAGCAAGTTATGTTTATGTTATTGATAATATACAACGGACTACTCTGGGAGTGATCCCAGATACTCAGACCACAGTGAGCTAAGGGATATTCGATTTGACATTTACCATGCCAGGAATCGAACTCGGAGACTCGGCATTCTAATAAGCTAGGCCGGCAAAGGGTTATTCCACACAACTACAGAGGACGTCAATTGATAATTACTTTACTATTATCATGTTAAAAAAAATACGAAGTCGCAATAGCTTAGTGACTAAGACACTTATGTCTCATTTTAATGAAGTAGGTTTTTATATTAATCGGAAAATAAATATTAACACTAAAAACACGCCTCTGTCACAACAATATCAGCCACTCCTAATTTTTAAACTTTTAACTCATTTTATGTTCAAATTGCAAGTCGTGTATGGTAATATCTAGCGCACGCGTTCCGAACTCAAAGAGCGCTAGTTCGAATGCTGGCCGGAACGCATGCAACACTTGGCAGGTTTCTGACCTAATTGTTACAATTAGCACGTGCTAAAAACGGTGACGGAAAACCGTGATGAAACCTGCACTTCGAGCCGCCTAGCCACCTTGGTCAAACGTGGCGGGTATATGGCTGTTCTCCAATATTGGTGGCCCCAAGCCCAGCAGCAGGACATTTCAATAAAAAATGTTCAAATAAAAATATTATAGCCTTTTTGCGATTACACTAAAATATTGCTCAAACAATGCATTTACGAAGCCTATATAATTTGTGGAAAGTTAAAAATTACACGACAAAGTAAAAAAAATATTTCTTATACTTACTCTAAAAACCAAAAAAACCTGTTGAAAAAGAAATTCACAACGACACCACTTAAAATGAAATCACGCAATTACTGAACCAAATAAATATTTGATTGATTTTCAATAATTATTTTTATCTTTGTGTTATTTTACGAGTAATTAAACAACACCGATTTGTTGGAAATGCAAATAATGACTCTTTTATCACGAATGTTATGACGTTTGTGAATTACCGACATTGTGATAACGATATCTTTTATAATGATAATCAAAACAGGATTGGAAATTGATTGTAAGGAAGGACAACTCAAAGATAAAAACATTAGGAGCTGTTGCTGAAAATCCTGTGGTAAACAAATATGGTATATATATATATATATATGGTATATGGTATATGGTATGTATAGGTATACCTAATAAAAAAAAATGTTTTTTGGGATACCTGGTTGGAAAGAAATTACCAAAGGCCATCGAAGATCATCACAGATCACAGGAAACCATCGAAGGTCGTCAAAGGCCATCGAAGGTAGTCGAAGGCCATCGAAGGCTGTCGAAGGCCATCGAAGACTATAGAAAATTATTAAAAGTCCAAAAGTCACCCTTGGTTTCGAACATACATATATAATATATACCGAGTTTCATCCAAATCGGTTCAGTATTATTTCGTGAAAGCTTAACAGATAAACAAACAGAGTTACTTTCGCATTTATGTTATTGATAGGGATTAGTAAACAACCAACATCAAAGTATAGTAGTATCACGCAGCATCCACAGATGGCAAAAAGAGGTATTACATTATACAGCGGTTAGCATTTTTCTTTGCGGTTACATTTTTTCCGTCTAACTCCCATCCACCAAGAAGTAACGTGCGATGAGGAACTTCGTTCCAAAAAATCTGTTTGCTCAATTATTCCATACCAACTAATTCATAACTATGTTATACGTCAGGGCTATAAATGTATGATTGTATGATTTGTTTTACATTTACTCAGGTTTACATATTTGTCTTCAATCATGAATTTCTTTAAGCTATGTATGGTGGGTCGCCATCGGGTGGATAAGTTGTGGCAGCATAATGGCTGCGCACGCGTCCTGAGCTCAAAGGGCGCGGGTTTGATCCTGGCCGCATCACATGCACCACTTAGGCAGTTTTTCGACTTAAAGTGCATGTTACAATTACCACGGGCTAACAACGGAGAAGGAAAACATCGTGATGCAACCTGCACATCGAGATACTGCACACGATGTGTCAAACCTGCCAAGCCGCCTTGGACAAGCGTGGCAGGTATACTGTCCGTTCCCCTACAGTGGGATGCCCGAGCGCAGCAGTGGGACAGTTATGGGCTGTTATTATTATTTTATTATGGACGGTGGGTCGCCATTTCTTAAGCCGCCAATAAATGCATTTAAACATACATAAAATTGGACTTGATGAACTTCGTTCTCAAATTGATTCCCTATTGAAAATAGTACTAATACTGTGACTATGCATTCTTATACTTGTTTAGTGTGGTGGTCATAATAATATTTAGAGATAATAATATTTAGCTATTTACAGGTCTGTATATCATCATTGTATTAATACGTGAAGTAAATCTTTGTATCTTTTTTACGAAAATTGCGCGGATGGAGGAGTATAAAATTTTGCACAGTTATAGTTTATATAGAAAAGATACGTTTTTTTAAATAATGCGTAATTAAATGAATAAAAACCATCACACACGCCACCACTTATCTAAAACACACACGCTTATACTCTTTTGTTTATTGTTAAAGTCAAATTAACAGTGTAGCCTTGACGAAATCTGTGATTACCTCTAAAGTATAGTCTTTGACAACAGAACCTTAATAATGTTCAAATTTATAATTTAAATTAATATGGTTGAATTTCGACCACAAGTGACCACTAGTTTATATAAATGTGTAAATAATAAAATAACTTACTTATAATTATTATTTTTAAAAAACTCTTTTTTTCTATGCAGTCCTTTGCCTGCGTTAGGGAAAACGTGTTAAAGCAAATGACTTGCTAGACTGAAAGTGATTAATGTCACTTATGGATTGCAACATCAAAAGGGTGTCGCTAACGAATTGCAGGCCTGGGACAAATTTTGAGATTCACAAAAGCGTTGTTTGCGTTTGTAGCACCTTCGATGTTGCAAATTTCCATAGGCGATGGTAACCGATTTCCATCAAGTGGGCCGTCTGCCTCTCTGCTGAACTCCTGCTATAAAAAATCTGTATAATGAAATACCTAACCTAACTTATTTCGCCTAATTCAAATTTTTCTCATTTACGTTGCCTGGAAGAGATCGCTTTGAGCGATAAGGCCGCCTTTTGTACTGCCTAGAAAATATTGTAAATATGGTCTGTTTCTATAATTCTATATTTTGGTGTACAATAAAGTGTTATCTATCTATCTATCTACCTAACGTCAAAATAAAATAAGGATGTTACTTTGGACTGAAAGGTTGAAACTATAGATTCTTGTTTTATAAATATCACTATCTTTTATCAAAGAAGACTTGTAAAGTTATTACAAAAGTAAAAGAATCAACCTACATACTTTAACTAAAGCGATACTTGAGACGGATTTGATATAATATCTAATAAAACTTGGTTTCGATTTCTATTTATATACTAGCTGTGTATATATTCGTCTCATTTCTTCAAAATCGACTTTGACTAAAAAAAGTAGCCTAAAGTTCCTCCTTATAACATCTGCTGTCTTCCAGTGAACCCTCCGTCAAAATCGGTCCAACCGTTTCGAAGATTAGCGGGAACATCCAGAGCAACAGACAAAGAAAAAAATATGTTTTTTTATGTAAGTAGCGTATATGCTTTCATATGCATTTAGTAAAAAAGCTGTTATTTTGTCATTACAAACAGATACTTCAATATTATTTATCTGTATATATTCAGATATGATATCAGAGCCTTTTATATCTATGTTTTATATTGATAGAGAAACTAGCGGACCAGCGGACGTTGCCCTCCCTTAAAAAAAATAAAATTTAGAATCCGGTTGCAGCGTCACCTAGGGGGCTCAATTGTGAATCTAAACCTTTCCGGCACTCACTTGAACATATACAATTTCACCATAATTGGTCAAACCGTTTAGGAAGAGTTCAGTGACATACACTAACTTACTTCCTTTAGGTCCCTTTTGTGTTTACGGACAGTCGGACCCATTTTGATCTCTGTCACCCTATTGGTTACGCCACCGATAGATGTATGTATTTTAATGTTAGGTGAACTATGTAATGAACTAAATAATATGTGTTATGAAGTTATTTAAATAATAGAAACATAAGCTAGTAGTACCTTTTTATGACTATACGTGTATACGTCACAAACTCGCTTCAAGGACATTTTTGTATGAGCCACCTACAAGAATGTAATCAACAGGTATTGATAAGATAATTTTTTAAATAGTTTTTATGAATAATTCGTCTGGTAAAGGTTATTTTTAGAAAATATAATTTGTTATACCATACACACTTTACTGTTTTACTATCCTAAAGTAATAAGGATCCCCTAATAGTTTCACTCTGGTGTATGTATTAGGCTCGGCGCAAACGAGCTACCAAATACGAATAAATCTCGGTACAGAGGTTGGTTATATCCCGAGTCAACACTTAAATACCTTTTCCTCAAAAAACCCCGTTTGCCAGCTTCGAAATAAACCAATAGTAGCTCGGAAAATACTCTGCTGGCGTCTCCAGAGTACGTGAATAAACATATTAACTTTCATTTAACGTCCTATTACTTACAGCATATTTTCATATCAGTTAGGGCGCGTACCCACTATGTCGTGACGGCAGATAGTCGTGTAGGTTTAAGTGTCGTGGCTTATATTATGTTTAAATGGAGGTTTTACATATACAACGACACGAGTTACTGTTGTCTACGCCATTTTTTGCAGTGACGACAGATTGTAATGACAGTGGGAACGGCTAGCACGACAGTCGTAAAACGATAAAAGATGGTTAAACATTTTTGACGACAAACAGTCGTTATAATGGGAACAGCTAGAGACGACAGTCGTCCGACGATGAATTAATCGTTACGACATAGTGGGAACGCGCCCTTAGGAAGTCGTATTTTTTTAAATATTCGGCAGACAAACACACACATTCTGTAAATCCCCAAGCTATGCAAGTTATGTTTGTGTTACGGGTAATATACAACGACCACACTGGGGCCGCGATCACAGACACCCAGACCATAGTATATGACAGAAGTTCATATTCAAAATTTACTATGCCAGGAGCCGTAATTTTCAAACATAATCCTCGCTTTTGCACATTTAAATTCTCGCTCTCGTACCACAGAATTACCTACTATTCGTTCACTGGATGCCTCGTACACAACTTTCTATTATTATTCAATAGTTCCGAATTTCCTCGTCTCTATTGTAAACAACTATAAAATCAAGCAATATCAATTAAATAACATTCCTAACATTCTTTAAATTTATTTTCCACATAATAATCAAATCTATCAAATTAATAAAACCCTTACGTCCGTTTTATTCTGTCCTGACATGGCTGCATGAACGTTGTACCCTCATCTCGTTATTATGTATCACATTGACGTTGGTTTTTCAAGGTATTTTTTTTAATGTCGTCTTAACCTTTAACGAATCATTAAAATTATGATTGGAAGAAACTAAAGTGCATTTATTTGATTGGTGTTTTAAATGTACACGGAATAAACCGTGTCGTGAACGGCAGCCATGTTACGCCTTTGAGGAAGCGAGACGTAGTTCCTTTAGCAGTCAATCTTCTAAAGCTGATCTTAAAGTAATCGCCGCTGCTTCGGTCACGCCACCAGTTCTCCTAATGGCGTTTTGTCGAATCTCTAAGTAGCGTTCCCTCCAGCTGCCTTCGTTTTTTTAAACTTAGCTTTGGGGTTATACGCTGTCTCTCTACTGAACTCTCAGTTAACTCCTATAAGAACATCATTGGATGAATTGGATGGACTGCGAATCGTACCCATCCAGTAGTTGGACCAGCCAACCTAAGCTAGGATCATCAGCTAAGCGTCTTACATTTTTTTCTTTACGTTTTAACAATCTACATTCTTATCAACTTAGAAGACTCTTTTGTCTAATTATAGCTCAACTTAAAACAACAAATTTAGTTACGTGGCGAATCTCTCTTTCACCCCTAATTTTCATCTTCGAATAAATAGTACCCTTACAACCCCACAAATTCATCCCCAAAACTTGTCGTCTCAGCTCTTCTCTTCTTCTTTAAAAGCCAATCATAACAATATTTTTTGTGAAATAGTATGTCTTTTTGTAAGTCATACTTTTTGGCTAACTAATTATACTAAAAAAATGTGTGCGTGTACTAGTGTACACACGCAAGAAGTGAAACTTCTTTACTATATGCAATTTTGCGTCTCACAATCCATCTATCATCATCTAGCTACGCAACGAGTTGTACGGAACGGAACACAACCCAAGGTTGTTATGGCAACATACTTTAGACCAATGTGACGGTAACTTTTTTCCAACGCCGATAAAGAAGTTTCACTTCAATAACTAATTTTTATCTGAACTTTCTCTACCTCTTTATTCAATACATGTGAGCGGCGGTCAACGAACTACTGGCTAGTGCAAAGCGGGAGCGCACATATTAATAGTTACTCTATCTCACTCGCATATCATGCGTCGCGCTCACACACTGTGCTATATATTGTACTAGCATTACGACTTGTTAATATTTGTACTTGGGTTGTCGTTTCAAAAATAAATGAGGTCACCTCAGTTCACATCAGCACTTGACAGTGAATACTTACTCTCTGCCATTTCAAGTATCATTTAACCTCTACCTTCTGCTACTACAAATACATTCAACAAATGATTTGTTAACCTAAAACCCGGAGTTTATTTATTTGTTTCCTCCCCGGATTACCAGGCAACAAAGTTCGGTCGGCGAAGCCTAACTCCGTCGAAATTGACTGTCGTATTGGGCTCTTTTTCAATTCCGTCATGAAGTATTTTTAATATTATGAAATGCCAAATATGCCGTGTTTGTCATTGAGCTATTAAAAAAAAACTAGAATAGACTATATAGACGATTTTTTTTTTATTTCTTATCTGTTTGTCGCTATGTTCGGGATTCGCGTAAAAGCTACTGGGCTAATTTCGATGCGGTTTTCGCTGATCAACAGAAAATTCTTAGACTTAATCTGCGCTTCTTTTTATCCTGGGAATCCCGCGGGATTTTTTTTGGCAATGATTTATGATGAACTGAAAAAAATCGGATTCCAATGCGATTATTTCATTGATCGATATCAAATTGTATGTATTAAAATGATGTGAATGTGATTTTTTATTCCCGGAATCGCACGAGATTTTTCCTGGGGGCTTGAAATTGTTTGAGTGCCTAAAAATTGCTTATTCCGATACAGTTCTCACTAGGACGATAGCTTCATTCTTTTTTAAATACTGTGGAATTTTGTGTCCGAGAATCCCTTGGAATTCGACTCATGTGACTGGGACAAAGCTGCTAGTAAGTGAATAAAGTTTCTGAAAAGATTTCTTCAAACTTTAAGAGGCTGCCCCTCAACATAATAATTTTGTAGTATTTTAAGTTTAAATGACAAATCTCATGAATTTGATGAGTTCCAGTTTATTAGATTGAATTTCAAGGATTTTTTAAAAGTTTTCTTGAATAATAATTAAATTGAATTAAATTAAAATTTGTCAAACCGGCCCTCCCTAACTCTGAAGGTTTTTAATGGCAGATTTTGAAAACCAATATAATATTTTCTATTCAAAACAACTATATATTGTGTAAAATAATTTTTGATACTGATAGTATATATGTATGTATGTTTGTATTGTCATATGTATATATACGTACATATGTGTATATACATATCTATATTGTTTTTGTATTTATATATATTGAGTATACTTATTATCTATCATTATTTATAAACTGCACCAGTGTTGGTATTAAAAGCCTATTAAGCCCTGTCAAGGGTTGCCTGAAAGAGACAATAAGGCCGCTCGTTATACTTACGTTATTATGTGTTCTATTTCTGTTTATCTATTCTGTAGGCTATTTGACGTATGTTTTAGGAGGAAAAGTAAAATAATTCAATTATTAGAGTCGAGTCATTATATTTTTTCGTATTCCTCTCAACAAATCTTTTAATTTTGATGTCCATATCATGCACAAAATATAGTCCGCTATATTAATTAATGCATTATAATCCAAACAAAACGTGTCTGCAAAATTTTATCTCTAACGGTCGAGGAAAACTGCTTTAAAATTCAGTTGCCAGATTTGATGCTGTTAAAATGTGGTCGTTCACTTGGCACTGGCACCTCAGAAGTCACGTTATATTTGATTTTTTTGATACCATGTTTTTGATGTATTCTTCTATCCTCTTATGTCTTAATTTTTCAATTGTGTATTACTAATACGTTATAGTATATTATTATATCTTTGATTGTGCTTGTTTTGAAATTAATAATAGACTACTGCCGATCCTAAGTTTTCTATAGATACGAACATATACATACACAATACAAATTAAATAAGAGCTTGTAAAAAAGGTATACTCGTACAGAGAGCCCAATAAATGTGATTAAGGTCTACAACACTAAGTAGTTTCTCCAAGCCGAAGTACACTACACTAACATACGTCTTTTACAAGCTTCAATCTTGAAATGTACGAATTGTATTTTATAGATAAAATATTGTTACGTGCGAGGGAGGGTACGCACTTAGGATTGGAAGAAAACACCAGTTTTTAACTAAACGCTTTTATTGACTTGCATAGCCGCACGTAATACCTCTCTACAGGGTTGTCCCTATACACACGACTAACGATGCACAGTACCGATGATAAGGTGTCTTCTCGCTCATAATACCGTCGCCGATATTGCGTAGACCACCTGCTGCTACTGCAGTGCTCACCTTCGATATTACCGCGTGTAGCTCGCTTCTGGCTCGTCTCTCGAACTACGCTACACTACTCCTTCACTGTCCACAAAATTTTTCACTAAATTCACCACTAACTCGTCACTGTCTTCTATTAAACTAGCGACAAGTATCGCACTTGTCACTTTGCTGTCTTGAACTGAACTCAACTCTAAACTTCCCGGTAAGCGCGTCTTACGCAGCTTATGTAGCCGTAAGAATTTTCTGGAACCCATTATTCGATCTTCTTTTCGTTATTATCCCTTTCTAAACATCTATCTATCTTTGTCTTTTCCTTCCCGAACTTTGTATTTCAGAACTTTCGTTTATCATCTATCCCTTTATAACATCTATCTATCTCTGTCTTTTCCTTCCTGAACTTTTTCTTCTAGAACTTTCGATCATCCTCTATCCCTTTCTAAAAAATATCCGTCCTGGTCTTTTCCTTCCAGAATTTTCTAGCTATTTCTAAAAGTTCTTAATCTAACTAGATGGTCCCCCCTATTATTCGCTACAATATTCCTGAAGCCAGTTTGGATCGAACATGGCTACTCACTGTGTACAAAACTAACGCTCTTTGAACCTTTGTGGTGCTTTACATAAAGCGATTGAAATAGCTGAACCATGGAATTACCTTTGAACCAACTCATATGAACTAACTTTGCATATTTTCGCTGTTTCAGGAAGTTTAATGTAGTTTAACAGTCAAACGACAAATTTATAAGCAACATAATATGTTTTATTTATTTATTTAAGTAGACAAGAAAATGATTACAACTTATTGAATTATATATAGCACAGAAAACCTCTGGGGTTTATGTTAGTGCTATGGATATTTACGTTCGTAGCATTTAATAATTTTAACATTACATTTGCTTTAAAAAGTGAATTTTAAGAAAGAGAGAGCGATAATGCTTTATTGCACACCAAAATATACAATTATGAAAACAGACCATAAATACATTATTTTCTAGGCCATACAATAGACGGCCTTATCGCTCAAACCGATCGCTTTCAGACAACCTAAATAAAAAAATGAATCAGACGATGTAGGTGGTGCAGGAAAAATGTATAAAATAAATAAATGCTCAAACTAAGAAATAAATATACAAATACATACGTAATACATACATATACAATAATATAATCACACTACATAAGTTATTATAATAAATGCATTTTAAGTTTATTTTTAATATTTTTTGGTGTAATGCTTTTCCTAAACTCAACGGGTAAATCATTTAGCAAGCGTGAACTAAATATTGCAAGCACTTGCCGTACGTATTTCATGACGAACAGGTGTTGGACGATGGCTCGCGTATATACAGAGAGAGGGTTTTACTACTTTTTGTAGCTCTTTGTCTAAAAAAATGCGCTTTGAGTATCATTTTCTTAAACTGGTTTTGTAGGGGTAAAACTTTACAGTTTTTATACGGACCGTTTTTATCGTTACAATATTGTCTTTTTTATTGTTGGTGAAACTAATTGTTTATAGATAGATAACACTTTATTGTACACCATTACAGAAAAACTTACGAACTACTATTACTATTTGTTTGATATAAGTGCTATACGTACGACTTTAGTTGGTTAGGTCATACTGTATAAAGGATTCTCCTAAGTCATTTAGATTATATGTGTTGTCCGTTTTGAAATTTCAATGTTAATCTAATACATAAATTGAAAACACATCACCGACGGGAAGCCAAAGAATAGAATAGAATATACTTATTTCATTTTATTACGTAATATATGAGACACGTTTTTACAGTATCAATGCATTCTGCCATTAACAGGTTGTGCAAACATATTATTAGAATATCGACTTCTATAATAATACAAATCACATTTATTAATAATTAAAAAATAAATAATTCATCTTAATAATAAAATGTCTACCATTACAGCATGTTAAACACTGTACATAAATTGTATTCATTTATAACTAAAATACATACATACATACATACATAACTTCACGCCAGGTCCCTTGCGGGGTAGGCACGAACCACAGAGCGCCATACAGGCTTATTCTTACACACCTCACTTGCTTCTTTAACATTCATAGCTCTTGTCATGCACGCTCGTCTGTTCTTAAGGCTCCTGACATCACCTTCTGCTAATACAAGATCAATTTGATCATGGAAGGTGTGTCGTGGCCTTCCGCGACTTCTGCATCCATCCACTTTTGCATGTAACTAAAATCCTTCTATTTTATGTTTGTGTGTATCTATTTGTAATAACAAATATATTTTCTTTTCTGTCGTTCTTTCTTTTCATGTCAGTGTATGATCGATTTACCTGTTTTGCTTGTTTAGAATGAATCTGTGTTTTTGCACTCAGCCGTAATATCTACTGTTACGAGTTAGCGGGATTCGAATTAAATGCCGTTGGAATCATTATACAGTTTATTAGAAACATTCAAACACATAAAACACAGGTACAAATATAACCGAACACATCAAATCCAAACAGAAAGTCGTAATTCAATAAAACGCGCAAACTCCATCATTATTAGATTTCCGATGTACACACGTCACGCCCGTGTCGAAGTTGTATCGCAACTACCCCCCCCCCCACCCCCTCCATCAAACTGTCGTTTTATGCTTCACAAATTCAAAATAATGCGCAAAACCTGGCTAATAATGCTTATGAGCTAGTACAGTAGGACAATAGGCTATTCTCCATAATAATTAGAAACGTATGCCAATAAATTAGTGAACAAAAGAAGACGATCATAAAAGGATTACAAATAGTTCAAATGCCGACAGGTAATAAAATGTGCTTTTACAGATCTGTACGTGGAATTTGTCTTTGTCGGGACCTAAGTTGTAACACTATGTATTGATTTCCTTTCCTTAGCAACTATGGGAGTGGCGGATAAGTTACTATTTTTGCAGATACAGCACTATCGGCCGCAATATGCCGCTCTGTTTCCGCGTTCAATTCGATGTTATTTATGAACCTGTAGTATTCCCACTTTCAGAACGATCATACTGTATCGAATAACAACACTCGTTAAACCGCCTTGGATACGGGATATGGGTATACTTGGATGAGGGTGGTACGTATGTATAAAAGTTAATATATTTATTTGAGGATGGAATCTTACAGATTTCTTATCCAAAGTCATGAGCACCGCTTCAACAAAAAGCAATTTTAGTTATTAAACAAACGTATTTTTCCTTTATGATTATTATGTATACATTAGGGGTATTGTATTATTTTAAATTAAAATATATTTTGAACTAATAGAAGGCATAACAAAGTATATTGTATGAATGAATTGTATGAACTGAAAGAGCTTGGTAGCGATCACATATTGCCTATTTGGCACAGTCGTCTAGACAATCTTTTGTCGTATAGTAAGCTTTCACTCGCAGAAATGTTGCTTTACTATTTTTTGAACCTATTTACTTGACAATTTTGAACGTTTTCTGGAATTTGTTGAAAAGCAATATATTTCGTTACTCTAAATTATTAAGGCATCAGCCTCGCAGTGGACTTGTATGACATGATTATTTATATTTAAACTATAATAAATCTGTAGAAGGTTGCGGTTTATATAATGTGTTAAAAATGTGAAAAAAGTAAGAGGGACTAATAGCTTTTAGAATTCTTGTCAAGCTGCCTCGTCTGTTTACTATTTGTTGGTAAATAAAATTCTGCACAGAGCTATATCTTAAGTCAACACTTAGGATACCTACGCTTTTCGATTAATTGCGTTGCTTCCGTGGAATAGACAGAAATATGACGCTGCCGTTGCGTGTTTTTGGCACTGCCGCTGCAATTCAAACACGAACGAAGTTTCACTTGCAAGTTAGAACACTAGAGTCTTTGATAAGTTTAGGTTTTTTTAACCTATATTGGCAAACTGTAGGGCTCAACTCATGGAATGTGGTACTATGTGGGCCTATAAGCGTTTGCAACACCAATTGCGATGCCAACGTATTATCAACTATAGTACTTTCTTAAGCTTTCGCGACTAGTATATATACATACCAACTTCATTGACAATATCTTTTTATTTTACCTCTCAACCAACGAATATTATATTAAATTATTAGAGCTAGGTATGTTGCTGAAGAGTTTGTTACGCTGCTTCTTCTCTCCAAGCCACAGCATGTTGCGAAGCGGTGGTAAATTAGATTAGGCTCCTATAGAGTAAATATTAACCATTACAAAATTAAAAGTAAATAATTCCAACGAACGAGTTGGCAGTAGATTAAATAAAACTGGAACAATACTTATTGGCACTTGACATCTTTGTCTTCCGTGATCAAGGCTACTGAAAAGTGTAAAGTATAAAAATCGAATAAATTACCGCGCTTAAAACTGTTAAACGTTGTTGTGTTGTCAGCATTTAGGATAGTATATAACTATAGATAAATTGCGCATGCGCCTTGTGGATATCGACGTCAGTCGGGGTCCCTGAGGCGCAGATATGCGTAAGATCTCCTCCCGTAAATCCTCCCTATTGACGAAGTGAGTTTGCACTGTTTCCCGGGGCATTCTCAAGCACTGATGCGCTAGGATCAGTGTGGACGTAACTACATTCTAAGTCTCACGCTCTTCCTGCCATAAGCGCACATGGGAGAAGGGTGGTTTTAGTGGAGTATTGAGTACTCGAGTCACCATAAAAGCCGGCGATTTGACTCTAGTGCCCATTCGTGGTCTCACCTCTCGTCTCTTTGGTCTAATTCCTAGTAAACCCGGTAGTGTGGGAAATGCATTTACCCAGCCTTAAAAAAAGGATATAGCATACCGATTGAAACGGGCCCAAGAGCTGTATGTAATTAAGAAAGTGATTTCAGCATGGCTTTACCACGTTAAAGTTTACGAACTTTGCGAATAAGACACTTCCCGCATTATAAAGAATTGAAAACAATCTGCAGCTATTCTCTCATCTTAAGAGAAACAAACGATGTTTAGCAAAATACAACTTGAACCCTTCTCCAAAGTTTATACATTGTTTCTAATTCGTTATTTTAATAAACAGTGTCGTGTTATTTAAGTGTTTATCTATCCATCTACTTCACATAATTATTTTACTATAACGCGTTCACTATGAATCAGGGTCTCAGTGGCCACATACGTGTCTCACATGTTGCGGCGCTGATTAGCGTTAGTGAACTGTGTCATTGCGGAAAGTGTGGACATTGAGGGATTAGAACGGCACCATTACTAGAATGGAATGTGCGCTCTCTCCACTATGCACTACACACTGCACTTTATAGTATTAATTATTTACAAGCGTTATTTATATTTTATATATACATGATATTGACGTGACTGCGAAAAAACGCGTCAGATTAAAAAATTAAAAATAGAAAAAGTATATTGAAAATACTGCATAACATGTGGTGTCGCTAAGACAACACAGACTTCTCTATAGGGTATATAGCACAACTTCGATTTGATTCATTGTAGAAAAAACGTTCATACATATGTTTAACATATGCTATTACACCACAGATCCAAGGTATACTTGTCTTAATATCGGGTTACATTGACCTAGTACAAAACACAAAAGAAAAACCCGTAAACTATTTTCATATAAGCCATACAGGGATTTTAGTTTTTAAGACGTTTATGAGGCTTAATAGACGTCGTGTCGGCACAGTGATATAGAGTAGTTTAAATATTTTAAGCTACCACAATTAATTGTAAATGATTCTTTATACTTTATTGTACACAAAATAGTTACAAATAAAAGTATAAAATAATGGTGATGTACAAAGGCGAGCTTAACCCTAAAAAGAGTTTTCTTCCAGCAAACCTATGGGTCTAGTGAAAGTGGGAAGACAAGAGGCAGGATTGTGTACATGAAACTTATTATTACATAAAAGTACTTATTGAAAATAAATATTACATTATAAACTACATACAGACACACACACACACACACACACACACACACACACACACACACACCACACACACACACACACACACACACACACACACATATATATATATATATATATATATATCGATAACTATTTTTTAACGACATTTTTGATACTATCAACGATGGATTTTCATCTATTCAACTTAAAAAATAAAAACTGATCTCTAGTTCAGTCTCAATGTCTTTTTTAATATACATAGTTCTTAGTGATTTTTTTCTGTGTATTAGACTTTAACTTTTCTCCAATTTATAAAGTGTTTAAACAAATACTTTCACCATCGATATATATATATATATATATTATATATATTTTTTTTTTTTTTTTTTTTTTTATATATTATATTTATTATATATATATATATATATATATATATATATATAAACATACGTCTAGAAACACCCGTGAATCACTCGCGATTTTACAATAAATCTTTTACAGTTAATGCAGTGAGCCTATGGAATGCGCTACCTGTGAAAATCAGGCATGCCCAGTCTCTTCAGGCGTTCAACGGACTCGTGAAGGAACATTACCTCGGGCTCTAAGTCTAGTCTATAATAACATCTTCATTCCTCCCCATATTTACTTACATAGCTCTATACATTATTTCTATGTTTATTATTTATTTATGTCTATTAAATTATGAATATTTTGTCTTATTCCATGTCTATTTATACTTACCATCTCTAAATCTTATATATATACTTTTCATTCTATTTATATTGCAAAACCACATGTCACACATTTTCTCTAATCCATCCTAAGGTTGTCTGGAAGAAATTGCTTTTAGTGATAAGACGCTATTGTCTTCTGTAGTTAAATTCTTAAATTGTATCTGAATATTATGCAATAAAGTATATTCTATTCTATTCTATTATATATATATATATATATATATATATATATAATATATGTATACATATCAGTTGATTAGGTTATATAGTGTTCTTTAACAGATTTAACAGTGTTGTGTTAGATGTTAGAGATAAATTTAGATCGCAGACATAAGCTAAGTCTCCTCTTATCTTATCTTGAACCTCCGTATTACAATTGTGTGGTTTTAGGACGAGGTCTAAAACGCCCCGTATCATAGAAATGAAAAATACAGATAAATCATTGTCACAGTGGACGTTTAATCATGACTTTCAACCTTTCATTCATTTTAATTGTGACTGTAACTGTAATAACAGATAATGTAAAAGGGAAGGCAGAATTTGAATTTAATGAGATCACGATCATGACGGCCATAGATATACATACCAGGAGCTCCATTCTGCTAATACTATCTCATCAGAATCACCGGACACTGTCGTATCAATCGCAGGTTTGCCTGAATTTGGTATTTTTTTATTCTCAATGGTATGGTCCATGGCACGCCACTCTATCTTCAGAACTCGCAAAATAAATGTTTAATTTTTTGGTATATTTTCAATATTCATTTAGGCTAATGCTAATGATAGAACCATTTTTTCTATTATTAATATGCCGCGGAGATATCAAGAAGGTATTGTGGCAATAATAGAATATGAATTCTTTACACAATCGAACAACAATCGCAATGGAATTGTACTTTGATTTGAAGAAATCATGCACGCAATTACTTGCGTTATACGAGTATAACAAAGGTATTGTTATACTCGTATAACGCAAGTAATTGCCCGTCACATATCTAAAGAGACCTAGCGCGGGTATCAAAGTTTATTTTGGGATGCCTCCTATTCTAAATATTCTTTGTATTTTAATATTATTGTATGAACCCTGTATTGTTTACAAGGCAATACAATTTTCATTTCAATTTACTTACTAGCTGCAAAATAAAATTGTTTTTTGATTTTTAAGTTACCACCAATATAAATATTGAGATTATATATTTTAACCAATTGGATTGTAAAAAAAATATTCAGCCAGAGTTCTATTTTTTATTAGGAAATTCATGAATATAATAACTAAATTATTAATTGATAGATCTAGTTAATGATATAGAAAGCTTATTAATCAGAAACTAATAATTAAAATGTTTTAATATCTTTACTTTATTTATTATTGCGCATTGAATATGTTAAGATGCTAAGAGCTGTTGCCTTGGCAAGTTAAATGCGTCTGAGTAACATAATTAATTAACGAATACAAACCAACATATTAATATATAAGTATGTAAAATGTATATACGGTCTATTAACATTTATACAATTTATTTTGGATGTCTTAAAAAGTCAAGTTCACAGTGAAAAATAATCCCAGACATCCTCTTAATCGCAGCATCCCACAAGTGTCCTGCTACGCCAGATGTATTTTGGACGCTACGCAGGTTAAACGTTTCGTAGCTGCTACGCCGACGTAGACGCGATATCTTGAATTTGTGATTGATTACCATTATCAATGAAAAGGCCTAAAAGTTTTTGAACATTATAATAAAACCTAAACAATACAGTACAGTATAGCTTTATAAACTTTTGATTAAAGTTATTTAAAATAAACACATAAAATTTAAAGACTTAAAAAAGTAGTATTTACATTTATAAAAGAATACTTAAAATAACATAACTAAGACAATTCTTCAAAATAAAATAATTTACAGTGACAAAAAATGTAAAGCAATTATAACTAAATATTATTAACCTATCAACAAATCGACTTAATAAAACTACTGTGAAACTCGGGCTAATAACCCAAGTATCAATAATTTGTGATGTGTGCATAAACTTTGTAATTGAATAGAAGTTCAAAAGTAGGCAAAAATTTTGTTTCATACTTATTTTATGATGCTTTAATAAGTAGAAAGAATAGTATTTTAATAAGTAATGTTAATCAGAAAAATCAAATCGATTTTTTCCCTTTTGAATACATTTACAATGCTTATAATTATTATGTCTTTCTCTGGTATCTCATAAAATACACAGTGGTCAATAAAAGTTCTTAGTTCAATAAAGAAACGCTGAAATGTTTATATTTAATATAACAGGTACAGTAAAATGGAAAAGTGCCAGAAAACCTAATTTATATGGTATTATGTTCTTTCCAAGCAAATTATTTTACTTTTGACAGTTCGATGACAGATCAGATAGTAAAGCGTTACTGAATCGATTTGCTATACAAATCGACATCATTAATATATAAGTTTTAATCAATGTAACTTATCTATATATTTTTGCTAATCATTCTATATCGTGTGATAAGTTCATATATAAAGTTTTATACTTACACTAAATATATTATAGGTATGTGTAAAATATCTTCTTTGTTATTACATTTCAATGAACATATTTTACAAATATTTAACCAGCCATTTTATAATAATGTAAAAAAAAAAATAGAACATTTTTCATTTTTAAATTGATTATTTAATATTTTGTGCGTTACGTGACTCACAGAACATCACTATTACGTTACCCACAACAGTAAAGTACGATAATTATATCATATTTTAATAACTCTGTTGTTTGTGCCTACCCCGCAGAGGACCTGGTGTGAACTTATGTATGTATTTTTTAATGTGGGTTTGACTGTTGGTAAATATGTAACTTGATAAACCTGCAAACGTCAAAAGTAAAATAAACGTTTCGAAACAGTATAGTAAATATAAGAATGATAATACTTTAATTTAATAGATCATAGTGTACAGTGACAAGCAAAAGTGATCTACACATATAAAACAAATACGAACAAAATTACAACGTAACGTACCAGCAAATACATAAATCATAACACTTTAACAGATCATAGTGTACAGTTAAATAGAAAAGTGATATGAATATACGAAAAAAATACAAAATATAACAATCAGGTACAAAAATTCGGGAATTATTTCAACATGGATGTACCTAGTGACGTTAATATATCTACAGAGATTAGTAATGGGACGATACCTGTTCCCGAGCAGGAGTTTGTGATTGGCGTGTACAGTGCTTTGCTAGTGCTCGGTGCGGTTGGGAACGTTGCCGTGTTCGTGTCACTGATGCGCTCGCGTAGGCGAAAGTCCCGTGTGAACCTATTGATGACGCATTTGGTGATCGCTGATATGATAGTCGCCTTCTTTGTTATACCGCTTGAGGTTTGTATATCTTTACATTTCGCTTTATTCTTTACAATTGACCACAATGCCAGCTCTTACATCTTACTATTCATTAACTTGCCTCATTCTCTATCTTTTCATTCACCTTGTACCAATTATTTGGGGTCAGTACAAATTAATTAGCAAAAGGTGATGTCAGGAGCCTTAAGAATAGACGAGCGTGCATGACAAGAGATATGAATGTCAAAGAAGCAAGTGAGGTGTGTAAGAATACGCCTGTATGGCACTCTGTTGTTCGTGCCTACCCCGCAAGCGACCTGGCGTGAAGTTATGTATGTATGTATGTAGTACAATTTATGTCTTTTTCTTCCACTCTGCTCTATTGTGACATACATCTTCTGTAATACCACATATCATTATTACTGTCCTTATCTCTCAGTCTCAGTGGAATTTCGAAGTTCGAAAGAACAAAACGTCGAAAAAAAACGTAGGTGGATATTGGTCGGCCAAACGAGCGATGGCAAACATCGTTGACACTTGTGTCCCTGTTGTAACATTTTAGGATAAACGTAGACGAAATTGCGGACGGCCGCTGGTATAATAATACTCATGCATATATTGATGAATGTTTATAATCTGTACATTGAAGCTATTTAACAAAACAACTGGAATAGACTATATAATTCTGATCATTTTTTAGATTCTTGTCTGTTTGTTCGTTTTTAGAGATTCAGGTAAAAACTACTGAGCGAATATCGATACAGTTTACACTGATCGACAGCTAATTCTTAGGCTTGAACTTTAAGGTACTTTTTATTCTGGGGTACCCGCAGAAATTTCTGTGATAACGATTGAAAAAAAAAATTGAATTCCGAAGTGATTTTTTTACTGATCGATTATGTTTGTGTTATTTTTTAACCCGGAAACTCCGCGGGAATTTTCCCGGAGCGATTTGTGTTTGTTTGGGTGCGTAAAAATTAGCTTATTCCGACACAGTTTTCACTTAAACAATAGCTTAGATTGTTTTTCAAATACTGCGGTATTTAGCGTCCCGGGAAATCTGTGGGAATTTCAAGTCAAGTGTGGACGAAGTCGCGGGAATATCCTAGTAGTTCAATATATTTCATTACAGTACATTGTCTAATGCTTTTGCGGTGTTCCTTGAAGTATCTCCAAGCTTATATGATAAATCTTCACTAACCTCAAGGGATTTGAAGATCATTATTCATACCAATGCGATGGTACGAGTTCCTGAAATGTGACAGTGTCTTTTAAAATGATATTCCGTATTCTGACCTTTAAGAAATTGCTAATGATTACAGGGGAGCGTTTTCCAAGGTTCCGCAGTTATTCGGCAGTTAGGCTCATAAGTAGGCTTATAGTTGGACCCCTTCTGTATTATCGAGGGGGTTTAACCTCAGGTAAGCTTCGCCCCAATTATAGAGTGCGAAGTGCGTGCACGGAACACTTGAAACTCTGAGTACCTCTCCCTTGGCAGCCTTTCTGTGGGTGACGGCATTATGTCTCATAGAATTCGTGAAGCGCTCCCCCCGCAAAGCCTGGTAAAATCCTAGACCTGCGAGGTATTGCAGTACCCTTGCTGGAAGATCTTCCTTTGAGATGGAGGAGCATTCCATTTCTCTCCTCCACCCTATCTATACCCTATAGGTTCATTAATGTTTTTATCATTTCTGCGAAAGAGTATTGTGTACAAAAAATATTTTGCCGTTTATTTGTTAATAATGAAAAAGACTGCTTATTCAGGAATCAGAATTAACAGTTACAATAATAAGTATTATCAGATACCCATAAATAACATACAGGTTTGAGTTAAACATGAGTACATTTGTTGCGGACAGAGAGCACCCCCCTGACCCGCCCGCCGGAGCACACCTACTTTCCGCGCCCCGCATACCGCCGACGCCCATAGCTAGCGCAATTAGCAATTAAGCGTCGGACGGGATGTGGGATATAGGAGCGACCTTGGAGGCAAAATTTTTCACTTTGTTCACTATTCTTCGTCATTCATTTATTCTTAATTATTCATAGTTCTACTCTCTCGCATAACCTGTAATTATTCTATGTATATTTCGATTCATGTTCAAAGTTGAAAAGTTCAATAATAATAATTGTACAATCCCATTAATAGCGTTTGATTTCGCAACAAGAAGCAACTGCCACCGATAATAGTATCGATTAAATTGATATGCAGCACTGCACTAGAGTTTCAGTCAATCTTAGCCAGTCTCAATGCATGCATTGAGGTTGGCTTTATAAGTTATAGCGTATAATATTGTTACAACCTAGGCGCTGACCTAAACAAATTCACACCTGCATATCTATTTAACACATTTTATTACCTGTCGGTATTTGAACTGATTGTAAATCTTTTATGATCGTCTTCTTTTGTTTACTTATTTATGGCATACGTTTACTAATTATACCAGAGAACAGTCCATTGTTTTATTACACTCATTTATGGCCGCTATAACACATTAGCCAGGTGTTTCGGATACAGATGCAATGCAATTGTGCAGTATAAAACAATAATCTAATTGAAGGAGGGGGTAGTCGAGCGAGAACCACGATCAAGGCGAGACGTGTGTACATTCGGTAATCTACTAGTGACGGACTTTGCGCGTTTTATTGAATAACGACCTTCTGCATTACGTTTGGGTTTGTTGTGTTCGGTTATATTTGTACCTGTGTTATACGTGGTTGTATAATTCTAATAAAGTCTATAGTAATTCTAACAGCATTTTAATTCGAGTCGAGCACTCGTAACAATATTATCTCAATAGTAAACATCATAGCGTAAATTCCGGATGTGTCCTAAATTTTTATGAGGTCTCTACGTGTTAGCGTATGTGGTGCTTGTTTTATGAGTGGTGTGTTAATGATAGCCACCCCGATGGATGGTGTGACGCACCACAAGGCGAAAGCCTATCGCTTCATCGCCGCGGGAGACAGGCTCGATCTCCTAAGAGGGTAGTACAAAATAAGACAACGAGTTTTGCACTATAGATTTTATTGTTGCTTATTATTATAATTAATTAATTTAACACATAATTATAGTTATCTCAACTGCTACGTGACAGCATTTGAAACCTATATCCTAAATATTATTATTATTATATATGTATGTCTTTCAAGAGCACGGGCCATAAAAATGGGCCGGACTTTTGGAGGGCTTGCGTGGGCCCATGGGGAGGCCAACACGTAGAGGCCCCTTGATAAATTTAATGTAAATATGTGGCGTGACACTGACCGGCGATTATCCCTGTCTACACCATATAATAATGCGCCCAAGGACAGTGTAGGACTATTTTGGGAAATGAGGACAAAAAGTACCGGGCTATTGGGGTGAACTGTTAGTGGTACTAGCGGTCTGGGAATATGGGGACTATGGCGTCTGCCCGTCGCAATGTTCAGGGAACATGGAAAAATGGGCAGACGGTGACTCCCCCACTCCCTGCATGGGCCCCTAAAAATGCAATAAAATGCAGGGGCAACACGGGTGTGAGTGGCTGTAACTACCCCCCAAATAATATATAGAAAGGGACTGAATGTCTCTATATATCCCCATAAGGATGATATAAATACATAAGAGCGATGAGTATATATATATAGATACTCTGTTTTTTTTTCGCCCTTATAATTATTATAAGGAAACCTATTATAGCATTTCCTTTATTTAGATTGGCTGTGATAATATGTCTAGTGATAGGTATCCTACGTTGTGTGTATAAATATTGTAATAACTCAGTTCTATGGCAATTTGTCTGGACGAGTAATTCATCTAAAACTAAGAAGTTTATTCGTACCCAGTATAAATAATTGATTGCGATTACCTATAGATTTACTATACTACTTGCCTACCTTTAACGAAAATTAAGAATAATCCGCTTCCGCAGAAAATACATTCTTATACCTAGGCATTTAAATGTACAACCATAATACATTAATTATAAGAATTTGATTTATTATATTTTTATATTAGAATATTATGTGTATATAATATACATATAGATATTATATGTATAAGGTGTTTGTGAGATCTTAGCGGTGATAAACTACGAGTTTTATAAGAAGTATAAAATTAGTATAATAAATTATGGGAATTATGGAAAGTAATAAGTAGTAATATAATTATGGAAAGGGATTTATTTATTGAAGATTTAATAAAAAGGTATAATAAACCCAAAATGCCTTCCACCCGGGTCAAGAAGTGATCCCTCACAATCACTTTTTATTATACCTTCAGGATAGAAAGGAACTGGTCGATGAACCAATCGCAAAAATTATATTCTTTAAATATTATGTGAGTCATTTAGGCCGATAATCCAGTTCGGTTATTGTGTGTGTGTGAGGCCAGAATAGGGTTTTGAGAGTGCCGAAGCAACTCACAAAAATACATAGCGTCCTTTCGGTACTCAGTATTACAATACTGCCCCCCGAGGCTATCTAGTATAAATAGGCTGTCTTTCTGTATATAGAATTTAGACGCCGAGTGATTGATAATATAGCACTCAGGTGGGAAGCACTTACTAGTCACGCATGTATTGATTTGAGATATAGGCCACGAAGACGAGCGTTTCACCAAACGTTTCATATCAGCATTTAAATGACTAACAATAATTTGTTGAAAGTGCCAATATGCAGCTTTCAAAAATACATTGTGTACAAATCAGACGGTTCGGATATTTCGAACGTGCACTGCGAGTTACTATGCCTAGGCCAACAATCTATTATAGAATTATCGACCATAGATAGACAAGTAAAGCTGCATTAGCGCTCAAGCAGATACACCGCTGACGAACACAAGTATTATATAATTTATTTACGATATAAAATATTGGCTCATTTCCCAGTATGAGGATAGGAAAGGTATGATATGATACCATTGGCATAGCCTTACCTTTTAAGTGTTTTAATTTAAGGAGATTAACTATCAATTGAAACAGTCATTTGGATCAGAGTTAATTCCAATGATAATCAACACAGAAAGGCAGGCATCCAGTGCCGACTGAATTTAACAGTTCATTGGTGAGTCATATCTACCTCAATACAGTACAAGTCAAGCTAGACCAGACAGCAAGAGCCGTTTACTTAAGCAGACAAGACAGTTAGAGCACTGACTCGAAGCACTACCGGGTAACAACCCATTCCGTCGCATTTGTCTAATTGACATTTGCGAACGACCTATGTGTAAAACACAAACTGTGAATGAGGATGTTACGATAATAAATATCGTACCCACAGGTAGGCAAGAATCATGTACCGTAGCTACGATGTACAATTCTCAAGAACTAATCGAGCTATCTGTCCATTTTGCCAAGCCCTGCCTTGCATCGAAATGACTAAACAAGAACTTGTATGTCAAAAATAGAATAAGCATGTGTAGGGCATTTAACCCTGATCCAAGTTAAACTGGTATGGATTTTGCTAAAATTATTATAAATGATAATACTTGTACACGTATATAGTATCCTGTGTGGAACTAAAGATATCTGTGTAAAGTGCAAGGATTGAAATGTGAACTTCATTAATATAATTGTTGATATTATAAGTATTGAACATTTATATAATGTCTCGTACTATGAAATCCTGTATTATATGTTATCATCATCAATTAAAGCGTTAATTCCAGTTACTTTCGCTATCCTTGCTTTAAAGCCAGGGGATTCGCTATCATAATAAGTATTATATAAACGCTACTATAATTCGTATGATATCAAATGGTTTCGATAGGAGACTAAGACTTGTAACTCCGTATTTATCGTTTTATTAATGGCGCCCCGTAGACTTATTGAACCAATATTATACAGTTCGATCAATAATATTGAAAATACGTATAATACCTGATCTTAGTGCTTCAAATAAGTAGTTAACGCTATTTACCGCTGCGTAAATCATTATAGAATATATTTTTAATACACCTAATGTGGAATTATAGTATGAAAATTACGTACATCAAATAAATTCGTGGATTTCAATCGAACTCTATTCAGCCACCTATATAATAATAACCAACTATAAGCACTAGGACTAACATGCAAGTCCTCGTCATTAAACGGGGACCCTATTACTCACGAAACCGCTACTATTATTTCAGGACCTCGATGGCTGGAATGCGCCTAACTAGGACCACTGCTAATCTATCGATCTCCGCACAGATCGGACTATCAGTTCGGAATACTAATTTCTAATACTTTGACATCTACATAATTCTATTACCCAAAATGATTTATCGGTTATTATTAATTAATTATTTAACTTGACTCAAAACTGCTCCTAATCTAGTGTTAATTAGATATCAAAATTTAAATAATTAATGACAACTTCGTTCGCGTAGCTCAACGGTGTATCCGGAACTATATTTCGACCGCGTGATCCAGTATTAAAAGCCCGATGGATCTCAGACTTGACAGCGAGGCTTCGTCCTCTGAACGACCGATGATACAACTGTCAAATCTTCTAGCAAAACCCGTTAATTCACGTTTTAAAAGACAGTCTCAAATTCTTCACGAGAGTCCCTATGTAAGTCTGTCTGAAAATCTGTCAGAGTCACCCCAAAAGTCTGTGTAAAAGTCTATACAGGAACCTTCGTGAATCCTCATAGAAAGTCTCTCAAAATTATTCGAATGATCTCCGAGCGATCACGATTCGAATCTCGATTTCCGAGAAACCTCCCGAAACTCTCTCCGAAAAACTCCGCGAATCAACGCTCAAAACGACTTCCAGGTCGACTTCCCGAAAACGGTTCCGGTCGTACTTCCCGAAAACGGTCCCGGTCGTACTCTCCCTTGAAACAACTCTGTTCGAGGCTTTTATTCTCCAAAAATCCTGCCACTACCACTTCCAATAACGGGGTGTTCCTTCACTATCTGGACCGCCCCCTTTCAGCGATCATTGATTGCTTACACATATTTGTAAAATAGACCTAATTAGCTTTAGTTTAAGGGTGTTCATTAAATATGATTGTGAAATTATCGATCAATCGATCTATGCTGCAAATGCAATTATGTGCCTTAATTATGTTACTATAAGATTCAGATCAAATTATACTCAAATATTCCTCTCGTCATTTCTCTAAGCGTTGAATGTGTTTTAAAGTATTTAATTTTTTTTTTTTCAATCTTATTATACAGATTCTTAGTTTTTATTTTTAAACTTGTAATGTTTCTTAGTTGTTTTCTATTAAGTACAAAAGCTAAAAAAGTACGTAAATGAATTATAATTTAAAGTTAAAAATCATAAGCATAATGGATCCGTTACATGGCTAAGGGGTGTAGAGAGGTGGGCTGCAGGTTCACCGAAGCTACTTCCGACGTTAGGCCATTTATCACTTCCACCCCTGGAGTTGAGTCTTAGCTCTAGCGATCTCCACTCCGTGCCGGCTGGCTAAAGCAAGCACGGAGGCGGGGGCCTTTTCTTGGCCCCAGGAGTCAGGTACGAGGTGTCGCCACTCACCTAAGGCTTCGCCACAAAGCCCCCCTGCAGGTTTTGTGGTGAGAGAGAATATTTAAAGCACAAAAGAAATGC
Organism: Dendrolimus punctatus; assembly: GCA_012273795.1. NCBI lineage: Eukaryota > Metazoa > Arthropoda > Insecta > Lepidoptera > Lasiocampidae > Dendrolimus > Dendrolimus punctatus. The sequence continues at coordinate 20,786,523 of CM022541.1, forward strand.
CTTAGATCCATATTTCATTTAAAACAAACGGATACATGTAAACCCTTTTTTATAGATTTTAAGATATTGACATTTCCTTGTTTGTACATTTTTGAAATTATATTGTTAATCAAAAACAACCCAACATTATTTGAAAATTATAGGAGTGCTCGACATTTTAATAAAATTTATATGCCTCCGCATACCACTGCATTATATGATAAAAGCGTATTTGGGATGGCACCAAGAATATATAATAAGTTACCATGCAATATAATGCAAGAAAATAATATTAATATGTTTAAACAAAAATTATTCGAGTGGTTGACAAAAAAATCCTATTATAGCGTACAAGAATATTTGAATGAGAGATAATTATGAAGATTTTTTGACATTGTATTTACATAACCCATTTAATAACTGTGAACTCGACATACTATCTATGATTACTATATAATTTTATAAAAATAAGTAAACTAATGTCTGTAGATTGAGTGGACTACACTGTTTTTGTTAATTAGTTGATTTTCAATTTAATTGCTATTTGCATGCCTGAAAAGGCAAAAACATGTGAAACATTACACAATATATTGTCATCGAATATTTATATAATACTAACCATGTTTTTAAGCAAATAAATCTAAAAAAAAAAAAAAAAGAGGTATTATTATGTTAATGCTGCCGCGCTGTTATTTAAAACAGCATTTAGTGCTTTCTAGAAGCAAATGAAAGTCAAACAAAACACATATTACTAAAAAAATAAGATGATGTTACAAAAATATCAAAGAGAGTGTAAATTTCTACTAATTACAGAAGTTTCTTATTAATAGTTGTTTGGTGTTCACGTTTTCCGAACTCTTACTGAACGGTATCAAGTTTGAACATTATGATAAAGTTGTAAGGCTTCGCTTCTCTTGCGAATCAGAACTTAATAATTACAATCGCAGGTACACAATCAGCTAACTGGGTTAGAAATGAATTGCTGACGAACTTGTATTTTCTATCTAATAATGCAGATTATAATTGTGAGAATCGGTTTTGTGAAAACAGAAATTTCTACGACTTGGGAAGCTATTATTATTCTTCCTATTGACTTAAAGAAAAGATATCAAAGAACATTGTTATTGTTTTATCAGATATGATTTTTTAAGATCTATAACTTCCAGATACCTACTTATAAGTAGCGGCTGTCAATAGCTTCCGGTAATTTGTTTCCGTAGTTTTTTTGTAATATATTTATTCAAACAATAACCTACATAAATAGTATATATCCACATCTAAAAACCCGAAAATGTTATACTAAGATGCTCAGTCTGCGCTTTAAGTACAAACAATAAAGACGAGGTAGTTTTCGTACCTATTACATCTCCTGTATCACAATTTCCAGAAACAAGTGAGACAGACTCAAAGGAAATTCTAAATTATCTTTAATTATTATGCAACAAAGATAAAGGAAAAATATATGAATAAAAATGACATACACGGACAGCAGATTACAGTCTGATATAATGTTTCCTGAGTGAATTTTTAAATATGACAAAGGATTTAGCTTTTCTCACATCAGTGGGCAAAGAGTTCCAAAGAAAGACAGCCTGCATGGCGAAGGAGTTAGAATAAAATGTTGAAGAGTGTATAGGTACCATTCACAGAAGATTATTAGTGGAGCGCAAATTGAGGATGAATGAATGAATGAATGAAAGAAAACTCTTTATTGTTCACCATTACTTAAAATTGACATTTAGATACATAAACTCATTTCCATTAAAACAATGAGCGGCCTTATCGCTTATAGCGATCTCTTTATGGCAACCCGGGTCCAAGGAGACATAACAAGAAAAATAAATAATATTTGGTGGTTCAACTAAAATAAAACTAATTCAATCGTAATTACAGAAAGAACAAAATAATAACAATAATAAACTAATATAATAATATAAATTATAGGAGGCGGTGTGAGGTATAAAGGAAGTTGAAACATTCCTGAAGATAAGGAAAGGCATAAGGTATAAACAGTATACGATGTAAGTATATTTAAATGAATAGTATAGTAGTTTAAATATATAAGGCCACTACAATTAATAATTAACGATGATATGGATAAATTTGGATTTGTTAGATAGCTATCCGTGCAGGAACGGAGAAAGAATACAATTTCCTGCGGCCCGGCGGCCTGTCGTAAGAGGCGACAAAACAACCCACAGCCAGGTGGTAGGGCATTTGCCCGACTGGATGGCTACCACCCCTGGTCTAGAGTATGTCGCCATAACAACCTTGTGTTGTGTTCCGGCATTAGTGACCAGGTTCCAGGCTCCCTAAAGAGAGCAGCAGCGCATTCGTAGCACCTTTGGTGTTGCAAATGTCCATAGGCGATGGTAACCGCTGTCCATCAAGTGGGCCGTCTGCCTGTCTGCTGATCTCCTGCAATAAAAAAAAAAAAGCTAGAAAACGTCTTATAATATCGCAGACATAAGTCAAGTCGCCCTTACGTGACATGACATTTTCTTTATATCCATAAACGTTGGCAGAGGATAGCGCTGAAGAAAGAAATCTCCGTGCTCCAATAGTTCTTCTTTCCGTACTTCATTCGCGGAAACGACTATTCGTAAACATTAAATAAACCCTACTCTAGAAATAGCGATAGAATTGGTGCATTTCTTTAAACGGTGTTATATTTTAATGGGACAGTGATTTTTCGTGTCTAGTTTGTTATCCTATTTGACATCGTCGATAAACTCATGAAAAAGCTCACATAATTAAAATTTAAAACAAGGTGGGCTATGGTCGGTAGAACATGTAATTAGATTTATTATAATATTTCACAAGTACATAGTTTTGGCCCGTGGCTTCGCTCGCGTTAAAGTAAATTTTGTAGACGGTGGAAGATCGGCCTAAGGGACCCGTGCCCATATTGTTGGGCATCAGAAAAAAATATTAATTACAATCAGATATATCCTATGTCACTAAGAAATAATGTAGCTTTCCACTGGTGAAAGAATTTTCACAATCGGTTTAGTAGATTCAGAGATTACCCCCCTCCCTACAACGTCACAAAGTTACAAAATTCTATCTATAATATTACAAAATTCTTAACGAGCCGTGTCTGTACATTTAAGCTTTTTAAACATGGAATAGACTATGTAAACGATGGAGAATACGATGCATTTTTTTTAAGATTTCTTGTTTGTGTGTCTGTTTGTTCGGGCTTCACGTAAAAACTACTGGGCGACTTCGTTGCTGTTTTCACTGATCGACAGCAAATTCTCAAACTTAAACCTGTTGCAAACTTCTGAGAATAATTTAAAATACCCAGATCAAAAAATATCGAATTCCAATGCCACTTTTTCATTGATCGATAGCAAATTTTACGTAAAAATTTGTGATATTTTTATCCCGGGTATCCCGCTGTAATTCCGAGAGTGGTTTAAAGTTGTCCAGGTGCATAAAAATTAGCTTATTTCGACACAGTTTTCACTAACACGATAGCTTAAATTCTTTTCTAAATGCTACAGTACTTTGTGCCCCGGGAATCCCGCGGGAATTTCAAGTCAAGCGTAGACGAACCCGCGGGCATTAGTTTATGAAGTAATTGTAATAAATATTTTTACTTTATCTGAATAGGAAATTATGGCTTTGAAAAAGGACAGAACATAGCGTACAGGCATACAAGCGTTAACGAGCTCGCGGGCGTATCTTAGTAGTATATAATAAGAGTCCATAGACGTTCCACTGCTGCCCAGCAGTGCAGAGTAGTCAGGGCTCCTTTCTATTAGAAAACAATTAATATTTATATCTAAGCAAAAGGAAATTATGATATGGAAAACATGGAAATGTAGTGTCATTTCAAGCAGAATTTCTAAGAGTCACGTCAGATACTATTTATCGTTTCTGACACTTAATTTCCTACGTCAGTGGGTGGTAACAGAATAGAAATAATTATCTATGAAACTCAGTAATGTCGGTTTTTTAACCGACTTCAAAAAGGAGGATGTTCTCAATTTGATCAGTATGTTTTTTTTTTAATTTTATGTATGTACACCGATTACTCCTGAGATTTATGACCCGATTTACGTGATTCTTTTTTTGTTCGACGCAGAATAGCTGTCATTTGCTCCCCTAAAAATTTAATATACTTTGGCCCAGTAGTTTTCATTTTATGAACATTTTTCATGTAAAAAATTTTCACTCCGTTCCATATGTATACCAATTACTCTGAGATTTATGATCCGCTTTACATGATTATTTTTTAGTTTGATGTAGAATAGCTGCTATTTAGTCCCCTGAAAATTTAACATAGTTTGGTCCAGTATTCATTTTACGATCATTTTTTGTTCCCGTTTCTTGGGACCTATATTTTTTAAGGAGCGCGGCACCTTTTGTAGGTCTACCCATACAAAGCTAGACAGTAAAAAAAAAAGAAATAAAAAAAACTTCGTTTAAAAAAACCGACTTCAAAAACTAAAAAGTACAAAATAACTTATTTCCAAAGCTATTATTATTAATATATATCATCTAAAACATCTTGAAGTTAAAGTAAAACATAAAAATTACTATATTTTGAAAATTACTAAGCACCGACTTTAAGATGTTTTAGATAATATATATTAATAATAATAGCTTTAGAAATAAGTTATTTTATACTTTTAGTTTTTAATGTTTTATTTTTATATCCATTCATTTGACTTATATATATTAGGGTATAGCTATTTCAAAGTTTTTATTTTTTAACGCATACCTCTTAGTTTTGTTCATTTGTTCCTAAAACACTCGGAAATAAATTTTTACCTCATTTGGAGAACGATAAACCGTGCCGACTTGCATCGAAAGATGTCTATATAAGTTACGCGTAACTACCGGCGCGTACTCGCCGTGTTTGTCATTTTTTCTCAGGAAGTCTCGTGATAAACAATTTTTTTTATAGTTAAAAAATGGCAGTGGGATTAAGAAGCAATGAAAAAAAGGTTTTCTTAGTTGGTGACGTGAACCATCAAATAAATGAAGCCAAGTTACCGTCTAAATTGTCAAATTTTTGCAGTTCTCTTTTTAACATTTGCGAAGGTAAATTGACTGTTAATGAAAGCTTAAATCTTGTTGTTCGAGAGTGTATTATAATCTGGGGAAAAACTAGAATCCTTACCAGAGTTGTGCCTAACTGTGTAAAAAACATTGTGGATCTACATCGTACTTAGAGAGAGTTACAAAAAAAAAAACAAAAAAACGCAAGATAGATATATTCCATCGAAAGAAGATATGTCTGATTATTTGTATGGTAAGTGGAAATACATAGTTTTATGTCTGACACCCTTCTGAATAAATTAATAATAATATTATCTTTTCGCGGAAGGCAATGACACACCTTCCATCATCAAATTGATCGTGTATTAGCAGAAAGTGATGTCAGAAGCCTTAAGAACAGACGAGCGTGCATGACAAGATCTATGAATGTCTAAGAAGCAAGTGAGGTGTGTAAGAATAAGTCTGAATGGCGCTCTCTCGTTCGTGCCTACATCGGAGGGGATCTGGCGTGAAGTTATGTATTTATGACTATTTACTTTTTATTTATTATTATCTTGTCTATTATTGCAGGAAAATCATTAAATGATTTTGTATCAGTCAAGAGCACAAAATTATTTTCTCGTTTAAACATTGATAAAAACTTCTCGAAGAAACTCGTTTCTACATAGGCAAACACAGGGTTCTTCCTTTAAGGGCTGTGAATGATACAGCTGAAAGAGCTGTAAAACTTATGCAAGTCACTGCAAAGGAAGAACCAAAATAATGTTGGCTGCGCTGTGTACAAGAGCATAGAAATCTGTATCCCGACTAAAATAGAGACCCTAAAAAGCAAATATCCTTGCTGATTTGTGATGTTCTTTTAAGTAATAAATACCTATTTTCTAACTTTCTTGTTGATCATTTATAAAATGATGAAATAACATTTCATTTAGCTACATAACGATAAACGTTAAAGACAGTGATTTTCAAAATCTTCACGGCTCTGTCGGCACGGGTTAATCTATACATAGGAAGACAAAATTTTGTTTAAAAAGAATTAAAAGGTATGCATTTCTATATTAAAAAAAATTTAACCCATATAAGGGACACCCTAATACATATATGTCGGAGGAAAGATATAAATCGGGTAATTGTTGATTGGATTTATAACGCACAATATTATTTGTTTACCTTTGAACTACTTTTAAAATTCTTAATTCTATTTTATTTGATTTGTTAAATGTTTCTATAACTTAAAGATCGTTCTAACCTAATAAAAGTTATGAATATTGTAATTTAATAAACGACCAATGAGAGCAGAGCAATATGGCGGAGCGGGGTCAGACGCCCTCGCCCTATGTTGTTTTAGAATAAAACAACATGGAAAAATAAAAACGACAGTTGCAGGAAAAATGCCCGGTTTCCTAGGTGCTTTTATCTGTGATATATCTATTTGTTTGCGCTATCGATTCAATAACGAATAAAATTGCGTTTTTGAACACACCATTTTATCCGTGCTGGAACGGACATAGAATACAATTTCCTGCGGCCGGGCACCCTGTCGTAAGAGGCGACAAAACAACCCACAGCCAGGTGGTAAGGCATTTGCCCGACTGGATGGCTACCACCCCTGGTCTAAAGTATATCGCCACGACTACCTTGAGCTCTGTTCCGGCATTAGTGACTAGCTTCCAGTTTCCATTAAGAGAACTGCAGCTCATTTGTAGCACTTTTGGTGTTGCAGATGTCCATAGGCGATACTTACCGCTTTCCATCAAGTGGACCATCTACCTGTCTGCTGAACTTAGCAATAAAAAAAATCCATCGTACAATAGTTAAATAAGGTCCAACTTAATTGACCAATATTAATCGTTTATCTATTCCATATCCTTTGTTTGACGTTTTGTTGTTGACTTTTTTGTTTGATGTAAATAAATATTAGACTTTCCTTCTTGTAGTGGCAAGTTTTGGTACTAGTTGAAGGTTAACAGTTCACCTAAGTTTATCTATTACATAACTTTATGGGATTAATTGTTATCGAACTCATAATTGGTAACCTCAGAAACCGGGCATAAAACAGTCGAATTGTTGCACTTTTAGTCAGGTCAAATTAGACCAAAACATAGGAGGTTACGAAAATTCGCCCTCAGCTGAAAATTGGGAGATTGTTCACAACACCATTATAAATGAAAGCCTCATCGATCGATATCGGGAAAAAAAATACTTAGAGTCAAAGGTTACAAAAACGGGTTTTTCGAGATTTACAGCAAAACGGTAAGTTAAATCATAAAGTTTGTCAGATTACAATTTAAAGAAAGATCGTCCCTTAGAGTCTCTATACCACTACTCAATTTTAACTAAAACAAATGAACTTTATTATCAAATCTTGGAAGCAATTTATTTTTCTTAGATTAACCTTTATTTCAGACGCAGATAGATCAGACGGGTCTTTACTAGTTCATTATTAAATATTACGACGATAATAGGTAATGAAGAGAGATTTAAAAAAAATAGTATGACGTACCAAAAAAATGGGTGTAACAATTTCACAGGGTTCCGTTCTTGTCGATACTCTACAAAACTTTCCAAAGATATGTTAACTCATAGGCACATTAGTGTATATACATACTTTATCTGTCGATTATTAACGTCATTATCAATGTCGAATTTTGAATAATGCATTTAAAACATCGCCATATCTGCATGAAACGGTCTAAATCTTTAACACTATCGCAGATGAAGCCTATTTAAAAGAATTAAATATTGTTACATACCGACAAAAGTAGATGCACACCTGCCTGCCAAAAAGAACCGTTTTTACCATCCCGAATTTGGACTTCTTTTGTTTACTTTGTGTTTAAAATTTGTCAGTCTATTTTTGTATTATAATCTTTTATGGCAGTCATTAGACAGGTGTGACGAACTAATTCTTGGAAATTGTTTTGGGTCGGGACATATTGTATTTGTACAGGATTAAAAAAATACCGGACGGAGGGGTGAGTCAGTCAAGCGAGGATTACGATACGAGCAAGACGTACATTCGATAAGCTATATAGGGACAGACTTTGCGCGTGTTATTGAATGTGCAGTTTGTACTGGTTGCGTCCAGTTATATTTGTACCTGTGTTATACGTGTTTGTGTATTTCTAATAAATTCTATAGTAATTCCAACAGCATTTTAATTCGAGTCCTGTAGCTCGTAACATTATGTAAAGTTTTGGTGTGATATAACTATATAATATGGTTGGTATATCATTATCAAATATAAATTAATAATTAAAGTTTTGCAAAAAATATCTTCTTCAGCGGCAACAATAGTCTTTCATTAATATTTATGTTCAAGGCCAAGCAAGAAATGAAATTTTATGATATCAAAAACATTTATTTGCCCTAATCCTTGTTGGTTAGTCCCTGAGGCTTGAAAAACAATTGAATGGAAAGCTTTCACAGAGAATTATTGCGTGATAATCTATAACCTATTAAACCTTGCCACGGGCTTCAGATTTATCTACATAATTAAATTATATAGTTTCCTTTGTAGCCTATAAACTCTATATTTTGAATTGTAATTCTTTTTAGGGTTGTTTGATCATTTGGTTTGGTTCCATACTGAAAGATAAAAAGAACTTTTAAGATCGCATTTTTATTTACTACTGAAGTACAGCAGACGAGCTGGCGGCCTTCCCGATGAAACCTGACATTTGCAATAATACAAAAGTTTTTATTCAAAATAAGTTGCATTGGAGAACACTTTTTGAAGGTTAAAATTTTATTTTACTTCCTAGTCTATGTACACTGCTTCGCAACATGTTATTGCTGTTAAGGAGAAGAAGCGGCAAGAAACTCCCCAGCAACGCGTCTAGCTAAAAATTGTTTTTCTTTATACTAGTTGTTCTATTTATACTTAAGTTCTTTTTTAAGTTTTATACAGAATTATGTTACAGAATGACTTTTGAAGAATTAATGGAGTTGTAGCAAACAGTGCATATTCAATAAGAACAGAACAGAACAGAACGCAATAAAAGGATAGAAAATATGATTATAGTGATAAATATAAAGACATACCGTACTAATTTTTTTTGCAACATATCTCCGTATATTCCTTACAAATACAGCAAGACAAAAACGTTACACTCGTACAAAACACAGTATAAGAGGTTGGAGCGAGCTGCTATGTAAACGAAGTTTTGTCATTTAAATATTCTTCAATAGTGTAGTATCCCTTTTTAAGCAAGATACTTTTTAACTTGGTTTTGAATTTAGTGAAAGGCAGATCTAACATTTCACTCGGAATCTTATTGAAGAAGCGTATACCAACCCCCAATAAAGAAGACAATACTTTTTGTAACCTAAAAGATGGCAATATCAGTTTATTTCAATGCCTGGTGTTGAAATTACCTTACTGCTTGCAGGCACTCAAATTATTACGAATATAAATTATATTATTGAAAATATATTGGCAGGCGACCGTCATAATACCGATTCTTAACAAAGGTGTTACCGACTTGTGCTGCCAGTCCCGAAGAAATTTAATACATCTTTTTTTAAAACCCGCATGGTTAATACTCAGGAAAATCATCTGAATAACCTTCCACTCATTCTAAATCTCTTAGATGTACAAGGTTCTTGAGAGCATTTTAAACAAGGATGAGTACATTATTTCATTGTGAATATTCTATATTCATCTCTGTTTCTTAAATAGGGATGAATAAAGAATGTCAACAATAGAATCTGTTTCTTAAACGGGGATAAGTATGGAGTACTTTTATTACCGAGAAAGGGATGACTTTAGCTCGATGACTGTTCATACCACAGTCATAGTGAATGATTCCATGAGAAATACTTAGTCATAGAACGATATTGTCACAAAATAGGTTTTTTGCATGCTTTTTTTAAATACCCGAACTTGAATATTGAACAAGTAAGTGGTCGTGTGTGATTTATGCAGTTGTGCACAGACATTTAATCAACGGTTAAAATAAAATAATCACTGTTTATGCATATATTTTTAGCGATTATTTTATTTTAATCATCGGTTAAAAGTCGGTACACACCAGCATTAGTCTCGCGCATTGAATAGTTTCTTACATGAACTACATATAATGGATATATGCAATCTTATTAGATTAAACTTTGAAAACGAATGTATTTTGTATGAAATATCCTTGTTAAGAATCCCTAGCAAAATTATCATCATATTATAAGGCATGTAAACAGAACTAACAACGAAATACGAAAACTAATTTTCATATCTAGGATAGGTTCTGTGTAATCATTAAAGATAATATTGCTTTCTCCTAATAAATCTTTGATGTACATTCTGTATATTATTGTATTTGATACAGTATGTATTTGTTTACACGTGTTTTATATAACTTCGACCAAAACATTCCTCAGAAATTAATTACTCACTACCTATAAGTTATCAAAAAGATTTGCAAAAAAGAGGAAAACACTGTCGTTCACATGGCAACACAGATAGTATTATTATCCGTGTCATAATCAAGTATCTTCGATCGAGAACAGTCTTGATACTTTTGTCTATTTTGATATTTTTTATTTCTAACACACCATTAACTTCTCAAATGTTTGTCCCCGTCAGCATTCTAATTTTCAATATATGAACCCACAAGTACAAAGCGATTTGTGAATGTAAAAGAACCATTTACAGTTATAAAATAATCATAGAAATATTAGTAACTTTATTGTGAAACAACATCAATTAATCTTAAATGAAAGTTAAACATTTTAAAAATGGGTTTCTAAAAACTTATTTCTCAATATTACACCACCTTCAATCATTGTAATAGATGATACGCCATATCATTCTCTGATAATAGTCCTCCAGTATTAAAATATAATCTTGTAAATTAAATCATTGTTGTATTTGTTTCTTTGCCTGCTGATTGTTTTACTGTTTTTTTAAATACAGGTCGAAAGCTTGGTTATTTCGTACCCACCAAAATTTAATTCTGATAAACTCTTTATTGTTGGAGCTTTATTTATTACCCCCGAATGACATGATTCATGGATCCATTACAAAAGATGGTTCAAGAAACTTTGATATTGGGTAATAACTTTTCGGAAATCCATTTTGAATAATCATTCCATAATAATAATCTTCAGCCTTGTTTTTTACCTCTAAAAGACACAGGGCCTTACTTATAATAATCTCGTTAAGAAAGGATTAGCCATCTCTTAAATAAGAGACTTTTAAGCCCCTAATCACTGGCTGTTTCAAATAAAACTTGCCATCTTGCTTCTTAGTAGTCACTTAAACTGCCTCTCGATGTTGGTTATTTTTGACAGTTATTTATGAGTAACTTTACCACCACCTCTTATCCTTAAGAGAAGTTTATGGGTAACACTTTCGTTAATCAGTTGCTGAGCAGTTTCTTAAAATTTAACAAACGATTATAAGTAAGGCCAACAATATCTCAATTTTTATTTAAATACGTCTAGCTACACTTCGGCACTGTTAGTACCTACTAACTTCAATATGAAGTTCATTATGAAGAGAAACTTCTTTAGACACGTTGTGATTTGAAACTTGATGAAACGGAAAAGCGAAATAGAGAAATAACAACACTCAAATAAATTCTCTGACACATTTTGACTGTATTTGCTCTGATAGAAATAACAGGGAACCTTATATTAAACTACTTGAATCTAAATAGGATCTTGTGAATCCAGTTCTACCAACGCAACAGCAAAAAAAAATCAAATTAAATAAATGTCAAAGGTTCTACGTGTGTTAATTTATCTTGCTTTGAAGTTGAAATTCTAATTAAAGTTTTTTTATTTCAGATTGGGTGGCGGACTACGAATGCTTGGCTGGCGGGAAACTTGGCTTGTAAATTCTTTTTGGTGTTAAGAGCTTTTGGATTGTACTTATCATCGAATGTCCTAGTCTGCATATCTGTTGATAGGTGAGTTACTTGACTTATCGATCATCTTAATATAATAGTTAGCGGCCCGACCCGGCTTCACACGGGTATTTAATAAAAAAATCAAAATATTAAAAAAAAATATAATGTAGCCTATGTCACCCGGGGATAGTGTAGTTTGACAACAGTACCGATGCAGGGACCCTCTAGCATATATGATTTGCCTTTCCCGGGGCATTCTCGAGCACTGATGCGCTAGGAACAGCGTGGGCGTAACTACGTTCTAAGTCTCAAGCTCTTCCTGCCATAAGCGCGGGGCACACGGGAGGAGGGTGGTTTTTGTGGAGTATTGAGTAGTCGAGACTCCACACAAGCCGGCGATTTGACTCTGGTGCCCATTCGTGGTGTCACCTCTCGTCGCTTTGATCTAATCCGTAGTAATGGACCCGGTAGTGTGCGAAATGCATTTCCCCGCCTCAAAAAAAAGCTTGGCAGTGAACAGTGAAAGATTTTTTTAAATCGGTTCAGTAGTTTCAGAGCCTATTCATTGCAAACAAGTAAATATTTCTTCTTTATAATTTTAGTATGGATAAATAAACCTTAAACTAAGGTTATGGTTTTGTGCCGTTTCGTAATGAGACGTTTAGTCTTGGAGTAGTAAAAAGTTCCTTCGAATAAATTTTCAGGAAATTTAAGGAAAACCGCGTTAGTTATACCAGCTCTGTGTCGAGTTTAATTGAAGTCTGTTCGTCTGTCTGTCCGTTTGTCACAGTTTATTTTACACATATTTTGATATTACGTAACCAATTGGTAAAACCTAGCACATCTTTACCACTATAGATCCTTTTTGTGTCTCTTTTTTTGTTTTAACACATCATCACGGTAACCTTTTTTCCGTCAGGTTGTTGGAACCAACAAATAGTTTCTATTAACATGTTGCGGCATAGTACTGGCCACCAAATATTAATGTTTGAATTTGGAACCTATGTTTTTTGTTCTTGTTACATCATATATTTTCATTTCCATTAAAATCATGACATAGGTAGTTTTCCAATTACAGAGCATAATGCGACTCAGTGGCGCACAATGCCGAATTATGCTGATGCTTAATTGGAACGCGAATTAGTTTTCAAATGCACCAGCAGAGTGCGACTCAGTTACAAAAGTATATTCCTGTAAACAAATTTGTTTGTAGATTCGAATTCTAAAATGAAATTGTATTCACATTTTAAATGTGAAATATAAAAACAAGTCAATGTTTGTACCTTCATCCATACTTATATTTATTTTTTTAACACAATTTGAATTAACTTTGATTATTTCGAAAAAACTACAATGAAACGAAAGCTTTAAAAATTTTTCAACAATTAATAATATTACTAACGATAATATATAAACAAAACATTTCGATCAATGCCAACTTAAAGGGGAAAACACTTGTTAATTTTCTGTCACTGAGTTGGCATCGATTGCACGCATCACTTTTAAGAGTGCTCGATTGTGCGAAGCGTTGCTGTAGTTGAAACATTCAACGTTAAGCATTATGCCGCATAATGCGCTCTAGTGCTGTAATTGGAAAACTACCATATTTTGCACTGGTAGTTCTGTTTTAATTAACTAGAGTTTTTTCCACGGCAGCGCCGCGTGCCAAACCCTAGACTGGAGCTTTGTTTTACTTAGACAACAATTTAATTCTATTTTACAAGCTTTATTTAACTTGAAACTTATGTATATAAGTTCGCGTGGAATCTTACAAGTTAAATTTGACCAATTTCCCGGTTTCCGATTGAGCTTCTTTGTTATTATTGAATAATAATAACAAAGAAACTAAGACCTAGATAACTGACTACATTTGTAAACGCATTGTACAAACTCGACCCATTTACATATTTTTTTTATTAAACAAAAATAAAAAAAAAAAACAAAAAATAAATATAGTATAGGTTATATGTAGAGTCTGTTTAGGTATTTAACATTTAAAGGGTTATGTGAATTATCTTCGTTTCTCGAAACTCTAACTATAGTTAGTAAGTCCGAACATGCAATCAGGACTCCAATGTCTACAGAAACATGGAAAGAATATAATTTACTGCGGCCGGGCGGTCTGTCGTAGGCAACGACAAAATATCCCACAGCCAGGTGGTAGGGCATTTGCCCGGCTGGGCGGCTACCACTTCCGGTCTGTAATATGCCGCCAAAAAAACTTGAGTTATGTTTCAGCACTAGTTGCCAGGCTCTTGACCTCCTTTAGAGACCGGCAGCACAGTGGTAGCACCTTTGGTGTTATTAATATTCATAGGCGATGGTAGCCGTTTCCCATCAGATGGGCCGTTTGCCTGTCTGCTGAACTCATGTAATAAAAAAACCCTAATGCTGCTATCGCCGTGCGGCAGAGAAGAAAAAACAAGTCGCAAAGTATGGCATAAAACAAACAAAATATTTTATTTCGAGGAATTACGGTATTTACGATATTGTACGGTTTATTTCTGTCTTTTAATTTGAATGAATCAACCAAAATGTACATAATATAAATTTGAGTTATTTATAGAATATCGATTCCATTCAATTGTGGGTCTTCTAAACAAATTGCTTCAATTTAGTCGATGCGTCTAATTTAAGCATCACCACCACAAACCGTTACGCCGATCCTGTCTCTGAAATTTGATTTTAATTGGTAATAGTTTTCCCGTTAAAGGAACTTTAAGGCCGTTTGTCCACCGCCGCCGTCACCGTACCGTCACCGAGAATGAGATTATTTCGGGCCGAGTTTAAGATGATTTGACTACGATCGTGTGTCCACAGCGCCGATATATCGGCGGGTCAGTTCGCATTTTTTCTCACAATTTAATCTTTGGACACATCCTTTGTTTTATCCCGCAAACAGTTTTTACTCTCTACAACTTCAATTAATGTATAAATATTGTATTTGAATTTCTTAACATTTTTGATTTTTGACAATTTGATGATAGCCAAAATAAAAACCGGGCGAACGGCGCGGTGCGACGGTAGTGTGGTCAAGAACGGTCGGTCGGTGGTGGACAAGAACAAATGTGTTTTGTATTGGCGGCACATCGGCCTGTCATAAAACCGTGCCGAGTTCTAGCGGTCATGCCGAACTACTCGAAACATCGGCGGCCGGGATGATGCGCCCAAATATATGTAATAATTATGTAGCTAAATCGGCGCCGTCACCTGGTTTTCGATGACCGTCCGGTGACGGCGGCGGACAACGAAAATTATTAATAAAAAATGTATAATAAACATTTTCTAATTTTTCCAACGGGTTCTATTCTAAAGCCTTTCAAGAATTGCTCCAAGAAAGGAAAAAATCTTAAATTTACAGTTTAACAATTATCACACTTGCAATGTTCATGTTCAAGCAATTTTTTTTATTAATTAACTATTGAATAACTAAATGAAAAATTGTTATAAAATATTTTTCAAGCATATTATTGTTCATTCATCTATTCAGTTAGTGCCTGAATTTTTTCAATTTTTTATTTTCATATTTAGTATGTTTAAATAATATTTATTCATTAAAGGGCCGATGTGGGTGTGGCTTGCGTAAGCCAGAGTACCCGTTTTCGGCCATATTTTCATCCGTCTGGGAAAATTATATATCTTACAGTTTCGGGAGTCAAGATTTTTTTAGGAAATTTCCTCTTCTTTTCGAATTTGAAAAATCTTTTTGAGATATTTGAAAAAAATTAACCCCCCCTTTTTTATTAGTTAATTGTTAATAACTTTTACAATTTTTGCAAGCGGAACTTCATTTTTTTCAAAAATCATCTAGATGCCATTCTAAATCAAATGACACCTCATTTATAATGTTCGGAGACTGCTGAAAAAAGTTGGTCCAAAAGGCACTTGTTTACTAGTCTATAACATCTCTAGTTTAAAAGTGTATTCCACTTGTTTTTTTTAAAATAGCTTCAATGTACAGAGACTTGATTTTTAGATTTCTAATATACCATATATGTATTTACAAATATTATAATATATATATATATATATATATATATAATGTATGTCATAGTTTTAGATATAATATTGTCCATACTTTATAGATAAATAGTGTATCAATAGAATAGTTTCAAAATTGTAGTATATCTGTAAAATGAAATAGAAAATCGTTAAGCGTGTCTCTCTAACTGTACCATGCCTACCATGCCACCCTATGCCCTGTACCATGGTGGTAGAGTGGCAATTTTCATTTAAACGAAATGAAATTCACTGTACTAACTTTTGGCCGCAAGTAGCATGAAGTGGGCTATTCTTAAAATGTTGACCTTTTTTTTAATCCAAAATACCTAATCATAAATACCCGTAACGCCATCTAGTGAAGCTCTAACAAACTAACCGTGAGAGCAACACATTAAAATTGTCGATGCCATTCTCGTTATCATGACGATGTATTTATTAACGAATTGCAACGCGACGCGATTCGAGCACCATCATTTCGGCTATATTTGTCTATCCATCGGAAACAGTACTTTTTCGTTTCTCCTATTTCATACACCTGATAACGCGTATGCTTTCGTAAAGATCTATTGGGTAGTTGAGGCACAAGAACGTCACAAATAAACACACATTCGTATTTATAATATTAGATAGGATTAGGATTTCCCATAAACAAATTCTAGTATGCTTCTACCATAGTTAAAATTATTTAGTTCTTTCGTCTCTTTCATGCCTAGACTTGTGTACAGGGTAAACATTTTGGGTACAGTCCTTGAAATTAATCTGTAGAGAATACTGAGCTATGGATCTTGGCCTTATTTATCCTTGTAAAGCAGCACAAACGGGAATAATAAATAGCGGTAAATTAATTTAATACGATCCTTTCCGTTCAAATATATGTCTTCGCAAACAGGCCGTATTCTGAGCAAACATAAATATATTTAGGGCCGCTTGCATAACGTCGCTTAAATTTGTTTAACCAGCACAAAACCCATTCAACACCCTTAAATACAATTAGCGTCTTGTATAACGCAAAATTTACCGATAAACCTGTTTAAAGAACTATCAAAGTTAATCACCCAAAAATGGGGTATTAAGTGCCCTAAACTCATTTAGGGTCAAAATAATAGAACTGCATTCTGTTTAGGACCTTTGTTCTGAAATTCAGTCCGGAATTTATCTGAAGCTAGTTCATTTAGCATTGAGTCGACACTATAGAATTCAAATATCTTTGGTCGACATTTTCTGATACACTTTAATTTTTTAAATTCTTAATATTGATTTTCACCTGTTTGATTTGTATTCTATCGAATGTGTGACATTGCGATCGGGAATGTGTGTAGATATAACAGGAATACCTTATTTCAAATTTAAAAATACAGAATTAATATAAGTCTATACTGAAGAAAACGTATTTTCTAGTAAAATATTTATGGGTCTTTATGATTTGTATATCTAACCAGTGTCACGTAAAGTTTGATCGAGGTTCTACCAAATCGTAGATCTCGGATTTCACTAACACTTGAGATTTTCAATACAAATGCACAATTCTACGTTATTCAATATAACAACCAGTTTTCACTTTTAACCAGTATTTAAAAATAAAACAGCACAGCAAAAAATCATTCTTCAGGTTGTCGCCAAAAATTCCGAAGCAAACGAAGTTTCAAATGTCAAGTTGACATTGGCTAACTAAAATTTCTTTTCACACAAGAAATAACTAATATTAAAGCTAAATTTCGTGCGTTTGTGGTTGTTTTCGGACGGCATAGATACAATTAGCTAAATAACATAGGAGACCGCCTATGTAAGGCATCCTAAATATGTGTAAAACGTATTTAGGGAGTTTAATATGATTAACTAATTTTTATTTAAAAGAGATCGTTAAGGAAGCGGCCCTCAGTATATTTGCATAAATAATTCTTGTTTCTTTTTTATTTTTATTTATTAATTAAGCGGTATTTTAATTATTTATATATTTCTGTCAGTTTCTTATATCTCGAACGCTTGACGATTTGATATTTTTTGTTATGTATCTATGAATGCAATCTATTTTTTTTTTTTTTTTTTTTTTTTTTTTTAAATTTTTTATTTCTATTTTTTATGATACAACATACATAATAATTTCAATCTACATCAACCCTATTTTTACGGCAGGACGATTCTTCGGACAGCTAGTTTATTTATATATACAGATATTAGCTTCTAGTATTGTTTTTAGAGCAGTTTAATTTATAATATCTTGTATTATATTATTAATTGTATATTAAATCATTTATTTTACCATTACAATATGTAGTTTACTGAATAATATATAAATATTTTTTTAAACGTTTAAAATTCGATATCCACTGGCCGTTGGTATCAAGCTACCGGTAAATAAGACTACAGAGAAAAGAACCTCGTCGCGTTTGGGCGTGTCCAGAAAAGCTTCCTTCTGTACTCAATTTGTCATCCAGAGACTAAGAGAGAAACTTTCCTCGTATCTTCTTTACAAAGGTAGTATAAAACAAAGTTGTTTTCCGCATCTGTCTGTCTGTATATCCGCTAACTCCTCCGAAACTATGGAAGAGATTTTTAAGCGGTTTTCACCATTAGTTAAATTACTTTTTAATTAAGTTTTATGTAAGTAAAATACAGCTTCTAGGGTTGACCTGCGGCGTGGCTGCGGGAAATGCCTAGTAAAAAAAAAAAAAGATGATGACAAGTAAAAGGGGGTGTAGATGAAATATTGTTTTCTACTAAGACCGACACGACAGAAAATTGTTACAAGAATGTTTAATTTAAATCTCACTTTATCGTTAATTTATTTCATTCGAGTGCCAAGACGGCGAATGAAGTCGCTGTTCAATATTGATTTTAGAACAAAACAAAGTCTACGAATTGAGTTTCTTTATTGGGAATTCGGGAACACTTCATTGACAGCAGTGATTAATATAACACCCAAAGAATAGGCGTCAATCAAAAGTAAATAATACCTGTATATTGAACTCCCAGTAATCCGGCCCCTGTCTAATTCGACGTGCCTATAACATCTACATAGAAATTTATTTCGGTAAATATTCGCTCATTCGTCTTTTATTTGTACCTGATTAATAGTTCTCCTCGCCACGAACTTTTTTGTAAATGATGTGAGCGGGAATAAGAGTAAAAAGAAAGGACCTACAGGAGATGTCGCCACACCAGGCTTCGAACCGGCAGGCACGTCTTCCTCGTGATCCTTTCTTCAAGTCTTGCTGTTCCTTCGATGAGACTACTCATTCACTCAGCTGAGTACGGCACAGCAGGTGCCCAGCAGAACGGGTTTTATAGGCGGTGTAGAAAGCGGTATGATACACAAGCGCGGCGAGGATTCGCGAGAGCAGTGGAGCGATCAGCTGTAGCATGTAGCATATATTATAATTTATATATCTTCTATTATATTAATGTAATCTGTGATATGCAAGTAGACTGTGACATATAAACATAGTGACAGATACGGCGTAGAGAAAAAGTAACAAAAGAAGCGCTAATAATGATATGAATTCTATATTAAGCTCTCTATTGTGTTGTTCAATGTACTAAACTCCATATCATCTGTTTTATAGTATATATAGACCATTTTGGTATATTACGTAAATTTTCGGATTACGAGGTATCCTTTAAAAAAAGTTTTTAATTACGGGGGGTTCACCTGTCACCGCTTTATTTTAACGAGGCGAAATCTGTTTGGGGACTTTTCACCGTGAGGGAAACTCGGCGCGGAGTGTAGGATTCATCATGTTAGCACCGCTAGCAAATGCTATTGTTAACCAACTTCGGTACCTTCTAAAATCTTTGGTGTTCCTTCATTCGTCTTTACGCTAGGACCACAAGTACATGGCGTAGCCTTTCTGCGTGCCATGGCAGGCGGTGACCACTAGCCTTTTCCATTACCGAGGAGAACTAGTCTCCCGGCGTCTTCAAACTTTCTGTGAGTGGGGCGGTCTGCAAAGCGATTCACGGGAGCAGAGAGGAGCGCGGGGGAACATCAGTGCGCCCCCATCTCGACGCTAAAACAGCCGCTCACGGTGGCCGAAGGTTTATGCTGGCCCTCTGATGCCGAGGTGTCCTCCTTTGGCGGGAGCAGAGCAGGCTGATAAGATGCAGGCAGGATATATCCTCCTCAGCAAGCATGACTCGCCCACAAAAGGAGAAGATGGTGTTTAATCCACCGGGGCTCCCGACCATGGTGCGAACCACGCTCGGGAGTGAAAGTTTCAGTCTGGCAATGGTGAAGAGGTCTCAACCTTGCTCTGCCCAAGCGAGGCACAAGCCTGGAGGGTGTGCAGTACCGTATCCTCGTCACCTGGCTGGCAGTGATGGCACCCTGAACCGCTGATGACACCACCTTGCACAACCTTCTTCGGATTACCTCGGGTAACTGTGTTTGCTTGTAACATTTTTACAAGTAACATAGTAAATATGAAAGACTCTTAAAACAGCTTGCATTACGACGTAGACAATTAATACTTATTCCATTTTCTCTTTCAATTTGGGTGAATCAACCAAAGTGGTTCGTATTAACATAAGTTTGAATCAATCGACGTCATTGAATATCATCGTGTCCTTTTGGTTTTTTGTCTTTCAACCGAATTGAAAAATTTAAGTTAATCTGTCTAATATCACTATTATCTATGGTCTGCGATTAGGGATGTCATCCGTCAGTGTTTCCCCGGATTTGTCCTAGTTTAGAGGGTATCCAGGGAGCGTCCGGGTTTCATTTGTAGTCCGGGTTTAAAAACTTCAAGTTGTGGGCCGCCACCGCGCGATGTAACAGCAAGGCGACACGTGCGCCGCGCTGCGATCATCCGATGTATTTACTGTAAGTCGCAGTTGCCGCGGCTCGCACTTCGTGACAGTTGATTAATGACATTTTGAACTGTTTTTTTTTCTTATACTAAGTTTAAAAAAAACCTGTTGATATGGCCGGTTACTGAACTTAAATTGCGGGGCTTTCGCGCATTTTGTCCTGGTTGCCAAATTATAGAGATGATAAACCTATTTGCAATATACTTCATTAACACGCTTTTATTAGCTTCACCTGTATGTATGTATGTATGTATGTTCGTAACCGACCCCTTTGAGCTCGATTTTGTTCTACTTCGATCGAACGATCAGATTTAATTCAAATTTTGCACACCTGTCAAAGGTCAATGACAATGCAATAATATAGTACCATGGAGCTGATCTGATGATGGAGTCGGAAGGTGGCCATAGGAACTCCTGTACTAAACAAGATATACCCGTCGTGTTTGGGCTCGTTTTACTTGTCTTGGCTAGCACTCTGCTGCTACATGATATGCAGGATCTCAAAAGCTTGTATTTAAAAACATTTAAAAAAATCTACTAAAAAATGAAAAATAAATAAGTTTAAAAAAAAAAACTAAAAAAACACCCTTTCATAAAAATCCAACTAAAAAACAGAAAATAAAATTAATAAATTTGGTTTCTGATGAATGGGGTCTTAAAAAAATGCGTGGGTGTATTCAAAGCGCTTTTTAAGATATTAAAGAAGAAGAAAAAGCGCTTTGAATACACATGATTATACAGTATTAGTATATTTAAAGTATTTTAATTACATTTTTTTTATTAAAAATTATGTTTAATATTAATATTTATTATTCAAGATGTTTTTTGACGTAGCAGGAATTTACCGACATGCTGGACAGTCTGAATGAATCCTTTCGACAAGTCGGTCTAGGCATGAATTTGAACAAGACAAAGGTCATGTTCAACTAACATGTCATGCCGAGACCGGCAAAAGTAGAATGGGTCAGGTTGTGCAGGAATATGTCTACTTTGGACAACAGATCCAGGTAGGCAGACACGGTTTTGAGGAGCACGCCAATAGGAGGTTCCAGTTAGGCTAGGTAGCATTCGGTAAACTTCGACAGGTCTTCTCGTCGACCATTATGCAATTACGCAATGCTTTAATACGAAAGTCTTTGAGCAGTGCATCCTACCTATATACGGTGTCGAGACATAGACACTGACAGTAAGTCGCAGGACCGACGGCTGATGGAGCAAACGAGTCCTGAGGTGGAGTCCACGTCTCAGCAAACGTAGCGTAGGACGCCCGCCAGCCCGATGGACTGACGACCTGTGTAAGGTCGCTGGCAGGAGCTGGATGAGGAAGACGGGAGATCGGAATATGTAGCGTGTACTTGGGGAGGCCTATGCCCAGCAGTGGATAGAAATTGGCTGAAGAAGAAGATTTGAAATCGTTTAATATTACTAGTTGCATATTAAGTACCTCCCTATGAAAATATATAAAAAGTATTAGTTTATTTATTTATGTGCTGACAGTACATCACTACAAACGCAAAAAAGTCTCGAAGCTAATTGATATGTAGTTTTCTCTGAAATACGCAAATATAATAGAATTTTCTTAGTAACCCCAAAACTGTATCCCACATCTTTTTAAAAGTAATGACTCTTATGGTCGAAAGTATTACCACGGCAATAAATACGGGCAAATGAAAAACGTCAGACGATAAAATATTTCAAAAACTACAAATAACACTAATTCAAATAAACTTACCGTACTTTTTCACTACATTATGTTTTTTTCTTTTTTCCAACTGACATGACACTTAGCTCTAAATTTGTACGAAAATACTGTCTCTCCATATATTCAATATACTCTTTGATACTGTCTGTAACACATGTCAAACCACAGACAGAAAACAAACTTTCGTTCCTTTTCACGCTATATTTACTGTAAGCTGGTGTACATTATTCGTTGACATTTAATATTCATATATTGTGGAAGAGCAAGAACTTTTGACGGCTAAAAGCTTCGAAAGAGGATGTGGGAGGCATAATCCTGCAGTCCAATTAAGGGTTAAGTAAGGGTTATGATAATGCCGTGGATAATGCTGAATCACTAATATAATTACATCAGTTGTATTGTGAGGATTTATAACAAGAATTTCATTATATTGCTAGCCTCGGTTGCTGACTCGAATATTGTATTGTTACGAGTTACGCAGGACTAGAATTAAAATGCCGTTCGAATTACTATAGAATTTATTAGAACTATACAAACGTATAGAGGTACAAATGTAACTAGACATTAGTAGTACAAACTGCACTATTCAATAACACGCGCAAAGTCCGTCACAATATAACTTGTCAAATGTACACGTTTTGCTAGTATCGTAATCGTTGCTTGACTGCCTTACCCCTCCATTCGGGCATTGTTTTATACTAACTATACAATATAACAAAGGACCCGTAATCTGCCATAAACAAAATAATAACAAAAGGCTATTGTCTAATTGTAAATATTAAACGCAAAGTAAACAAAAGAAGTTCAAATGCAGGAAAAGTAATAAATCAGGTGCGTATTTCTTTGTCGGTATGTAACAATATTTTGTATCCTGATAAAATACAGGTGATGTGTGTATTAAGGTTCTCTATTATTTTGACTTATAACAAGTTTGACAATGAATTAATTACGTTTAATAATATACAAATATTTATATATTACTTACTGCCTGGCCCTTCTTCCAGCTTCCTAGCGAGAGCCTGTCTAGGTGACGGTCTTCTAGGCTTTTCACTACAAGACTGTTGACGGTGACAATTATCGACCTGATGCTCGCTGACTACGCCACATAGCGGCAACCTCGAGATTTTACATACTCGTACTAGTATATATTTTATTTTCAAATTATTTACATTCTCCTTATTAATATCTAATAAAAAATGTATATAAATTTATTTTAAAAAAATAATAAAAAACTGATTGAAACAAAAACCTAACAAATACGAGTATATACGCTATATATATAAATTCGGTCCAGTCCGACCAAACCGCAGTTTTTTTTCTTTTTTTGTTTTCCCACTATTTGAACATCAAATATTTACTTTGCCCAATACCGCCACCAATTATCTGCTTGTTGCGGTGCATTTGGGCATCATGTAAACGACTATTTGTATTTAATTAGGCTTCTAAGGCCCGCTGCGCGGCTTTATTTATATATTATCCGTTTACCAACCCTCCCAAGAGGTCGCAAGCACTTCGACTTGCACTTGCATTTGATATTCAGTTAGCGACCGATATGCCGCTCAGAGTCAGTCAGCGATCAGTCAGCCGCTCACTGTTCATCCAGTGGAAACACGGCCTAAAGGCCTATTCTAACATAATTATTTTATTGACTCAGCTGTCATTTTAAATTCTTTCACGTTGTATATTATACTATGAATGAACGAAAACTCTTTATTGTTCACCATAAACTTAAATCTAGACAATTGATATAATAATAATAATAATCGACAGACAAACACGCACATTGTATATCCCCAAATTAAGCAAGTTACGCTTGTGTTATGGGTAATATACAACGGACCAGTCTGAGGCCGATCCCAGACACCCGGAACATGATAAATAACGAAGAGAATACGTTTCCGAAATTTACTATACCAGGAATCGAACCCGGAGCCTCTGCATTGCAGTGAGGTAGGCCGGCAAAGGCTTAGCCACTCAACCACAGAAGCCGTCATGGATACATTTGCATTCGAACAATGGGCGGCCTTATCGCTTATAGCGATCTCTTCCAGGCAACCCAGTGTCTAAGGAGATTTTGAACGAAATTTCAATATAAGAAGAATTTACTCTTTGATTAGAAGATGCTATGAATAAGTTTTATCTGATAATTGAAAACTCAGCCCTAAGTTTTGTAAAATTATATCCTAATATCAAAGGTATATTTATGTGTATTTTAACTATGTGTATTTGAATAAATCAGTGACTGATATGTTTCAATTAAAATATTGAATTTTGATATTGATACAATACTTGACACGTTACTTTGTTAGGGTTCCACAGCCGAAACAGAACCCATTTAATACCGCCGATAATCGCGTCGATAATGGATGATTACTTAGAACTAGATTTTTTTTAAAACATTTTTTAGATATTATTTTATTGAAATTAATATTGTTACAACTTAGGCCCCGACAAAGACAAATTCCACATACAGATCTGTAAAAGTACATTTTATTATCTGTCGGCATTTGAACTAATTGTAATCCTTTTATGATCGTCTTCTTTCTTGACTTATTTATTGGCATACGTTCTAATTATTATGAAGAACAGCCTATTGTCTTATTGTACTCGCTCAGGAGCATCATTCCATACGTTGCGGATTACAACGCTGCCGAGCGGGCACATTTGTGAAATATAAAACGATGGCCTGGTTGAGAGAGGGGTCAGTTGACAACTACGATACAGGCGTGACGTGTGTACATTCGGGAATCTAATAGTGACGGACTTTGCGCATTTTATTGAATTATGACCTCCTGCATTACATTTGGATTTGTTGTGTTCGGTTATATTTGTACCTGTATTATATGTGTTTGTATAGGTCTAATAAACTCTATAGTAATTCTAACGGCATTTAGTTCGAGTCCCGCTAACTCGTACTAATATAAATAATGAGAATTTATCTTTTATGTCCGTAAAAATTGTATCCCTCGTCTAACATTTGAAGTATGAAGTGGAGAAGTCTGAGAAAACAAAATGGTGGGGCTTAAAAAATAGTTGCAATTATAATTAATTTGAACATAATCGGCCGAGTAATTTTTAAAACATAGGGTTATTCTTTCTTGAATATATTCTTTTAGGGACTTGTATCCAAACTACAAAAGCAATGAACAGCGTCACTACTACGGAACTTTGCAAAGTCGGTGGTCCGATACGCACTTGGCCGGTGTTTGTCTTTGATCGAATCATAGTGATTTAGCTGTCGTGACTCCGTGTAGTGTCGTTTAATTTCCTTATCCATCGAAAGGTCAACGTTCTCAGAAATAAGTCTCCATATTTGAATATTTTGATGGAATTCCGTATTGATATTCATTTGGGCAGACGACATTTTTCATGTATTGCATGAAAATGTGTTACTGCTCTGACTTAAAAGTCACGAGCTCTTTTCAGTCTATATATAAGCGGAATACATTATAATTGTTGATCGAGATTTTTTTGAAATATGCTTTATAATTGAGTGATTGTTTATGAATACAAAAGAAATATCATTTGTTAAACCTACTTAAAAGGTTTAATAAATCATGATACTATTTCTATGAATATTGTATTGTTACAATTTGGGCCACATGCACATTTGTAAACAAAGCACATTTATTACCCGTCGGTGTTTAAGCTAATAACATTTAAGCGCTTTTATGACCGTCTTCTTTTGTAATTGGAAAAATAGCCCATTGTGTATTTGTAATCTTTATAGTAGCCATTAGCCAGGTGTGATTCTTAGGAATTCAGTCTTCAGACAGATTGTATTTGTACAGTATAAAGCAAGACCCCAACGGAGGGGCGAGGAGTCAAGCAATAATTGCAAGCGAGGCAAGACGTGTGTACATTCGATAATCTATATAGTGACGGACTTTGCGCGTGTGATTGAATCTTGCATTACGTTTAGACTCGTTGTGTACAGTTATATTTGCACATGTGTTATACGTGTTTGTATAGTTCTAATAAATTCTATAGTCATTCCAATGGCATTTTAATTTGAATCTTGTTACTCGTAACAGTATAAACTTTACATTACCTTAACCCTTAATTCTTTAAAATGTGACCAAAGTAATGCTAACACATTATCGTTTTTTTAAATGTTGGGTCGTTCTTATATATATTCCATTTGGCTAATAAATTAATTCTGCTGACAGCTGCTGCTTTAAGACGCCACTTTAAGACTACGGGCGATAACTGAGAGCTTTTATATCATTTAAGACATTCAGTGAAGCAATGTTTCGAGCGTTTTCTGCGATATTGTTAGATATAAGCCGTTTCCCGTTTTGATCTTCATTTTTATATTTTCTCCATTTTAGTTACGCAATGCTTCAACAGCATTAAAAAGAAATACAGATATGAAACTCGTTGTACTTGCCTATAATATTCGAAGGTTGCGCAATCTAGATTTCACTGATCCATTCTTCAGATCCTGACTTGGTGACAAGGACCTTAAGAGTATCCTCTTTTGAGTATTGTTTTTTTAAGGTCCACAATTGACGGGTAAATCGCGTAACAAACATACAAAAATATACGGTTCAAATTCAAAAGTTTTTATTCAAAATAAGTTCCACTGGAGAACACTTTTTGAAGGTCATAGATATAGGTTAAAATTTAATTTTACTTCCTAGTCTATGTACACCGCTTCGCAACGTGTTATTGCTGTTAAGGAGAAGAAGCGGCAAGAAACTCCCCAGCAACACGTCTAGCTAAAAGTTGTTTTTCTTTATATTTGTTGTTCTATTTTTTATATTTAAGCACTTTAAAAAAAAAGATTTTATACAGAATTATGTTACAGAATAACTTTTGAAGCATTAATGGAGTTGTAGCAAACAGTGCATATTCAATAAGACAAAAGCGCAATAAAAGGATAGTGTGTTGGTTTATTTGAAAACCTTCGCCTTCTTGAAGTTGGTTAATAACATGATAGATTTTACTTTTCACTGACATAGACTTACATGCGCTTTTTGTAATATCCATATGAGTCGTATGTTTTATAATTATAGTCCTAACAATATTTTTTGAAAGGCATTGCAATATACACTCCTATGTTTCTTCTTGCAACATCTCACTGAAAGCAATTTAATGTTGAGTACGTGTTCAGAGTAACACAAAGGTCGCTGAAAGCAATATGTCACGTCCATTGGAATATAAATCTCTGCACAGATACGAGTAAATTCCCCATTTACCTAGTTTCCCATCTACCTTATTGTAGTTTATTTTTTTGCAGGTTTTTCGCGATTATATATCCACTGCGGCTACCTATTGCGAGGAAAAGAAGTAAAATGATGCTGTATACTGCTTGGTTTATGGCTCTTCTGTGCAGTTTACCACAGGTGAGATTTTTAAATAAGCTACCAGAAAGAGAAATGTAATGTTTTACGTTCCTATTCTTTACAGTATAACCGTGGATCAATAAGTCCCGCGACTGACACATGGATTGCGTTGCCAACAAGTTCCGTATGATTTTTCAAGAGTACCAACCTCCAAGATACTTGTAAAGTTTTTATTACATTCTGATGTTTGATCCATGAATCAGAGCGATTTAAGTGACGCTAGTCTTGATATTCTCAAAACAATGGATTTGAAACAATTTCGTGTGTTGATTTATCATTGCTTTTTGATGAAAAAAAAAACACAGTGCAAGCTCAGCAATGGCTTGAAAAGTGCTAAGGGAATTTTGATTGATCAAAAATAACCATTTGTCGGTGGTATCTTGAGTTTAAGGGTGGTCGTACAGAAACTGAAGATGCTGAACGCACCGGCCGGCCAAATGAGGTAGTTACACCGCAAACGATAAAAAAACTCCGCCAAATAGTTTTCGAAAACCGTAAATTAAAATTGCGTGAGATACCTGACACCTTAAAGACACCACACGTCAGTGTGTACGGTATTTTGCATGAACATTTGTCTATCAGGACGCTGTTGTCAAAGTGGGTGCTGCGTTTGCTCACGGCGGATCATGAATGACAACGTGTCGTTGATTCCGAGCGCTGTTTGGAGCTAAGAATTAGGCTTCAAATTGCTTCCGCGCCCACCATGTTTACCGGATCTGGCCCCCAACGACTAAGTACTACCTGTTAGCAGACTTCAAAAGAAATGCTTCAAGGAAAGAAATTCTACTCCAACGAAGAAGTTATCGCCGAATCGAAGGCTTATTTCAAGGCCAAAGTTATTTGTTCTACAAGAAAAGTATTAAAATGTTAATGAAGCGCTGGACTGATTGTGTTACTCTTGAAGGAGACTATTTTGATGAATAAAGTAAAGTTTTGCCAAAAATGTGTTTTTCTTAGTTAGCCCCGGGACTTATTGATCCACGTAATATACATAATACCGTATCGAAATTAAGTTTACAAATATTTTTTGTATGATTGAAGTGTAAATATACTGGGCTTATTTGTGCTTATGCAGTGTGTCTGTGGAATGCTTCTGTGAAAATTAGGCGTGCGCAGTTTCTGTACGTGTTAAATGGGGTCGTAAAGGCTCGCACTCTAAAGTCAAATAATTAACATTTATCTCTCCAATATCTATGTGATTCTATAAAATTGTATTATCATTATTTTCATATAATATAATAAATTAATCTTATCCTAATATATAAAGCTGAAAATTATGTGATTGAACGCACTAATCTCAGGAACTACTGGTCTGATTTGAAAAATTATTTCAGTGTTAGATAGCCCATTTATCGAGGAAGGCTATAAGGCTATCATCACGACAAGGCCAATAGGAGCAGAGCACCAGCTTAAAAACCTGGGGGTATTCTTAACTTACTTTTTTTATCTATTCCACGCAGTCGAAGTCGCGGCAGATATGTAAAATATATTTTTGTTTATTTTATATTCTACCTGACTTCCTGTTAAAAATATACATTCTGTTTTACTTTTATATCTTAGTCGTATTGCAAAACCCATATGCCTCACAAACATTTCTAATTCATGCTAACGCTGTCTGGAAGAAATTGCTTTTAGTGCTAAAACCGCCTATTGTTTTCTGTACTTATGTCTCTTGAACTGTACATTAATGTTATGCAATAAAGTATATTCTGTTGTACATGTGTGTAATTTCAAATATGTACTTTTATGTGTACTTACATATTTCTTTCTTGTTTGTCTCACTTGTCTTTTTAATAATAATTAATGAAAGAAACTTATTTAAGTATGTAAATATGTTTTATAACCATTACAATATTGTAGACATCAATCCAGACGCCTTGATAATCCACGCCTTGGCCTGGCCAAAGGGCCTTGTTTTTGCCTGACCGGATTATGGAGGCTCTACTGTATTTTAAATTTACATAGTTAGTACAACAATAATTTGTAATAAGTAATGTTTCTGTACAGCGTATGCGGAGCATATTGATTTTGCATCAACAAATCAGAAAGTGGCCTAATTGTAAAAAATGTGATAAAATAATTAGGGACATTTTGGTTATATTTGCACGAATATTAAAATTAATTACTAGTTATTTTTAACTAAGTGATCCTCTTGCTTCCTATAAATATTTTATATCAGTCACAAGGAAAAACAGGGTCAGTGAACTCTCTTTTGCAGATCACCTGTTATTGCGAAATGAATGAACCATGGAGTATAACTATATAAATAATGTGTATTTACTTGCAGATTCTTGTATTTCGGGTGTTGAAACATCCGGTAGTACCTGATTTCGAGCAGTGCGTTTCTTTCGGAGCCTTTGCGAACCAGTATCAAGAATTAGCGTACAACGTGTTCTGTCTATGTGCTATGTACTTCTGTCCGCTGATCATCATATCAGTTTGCTACGCTTGTATATTCTATGAAATATCAAAGAACTCGAAACAAAATTCAGGTAAGCTATCTTATTGTCAGTATTTATATTGGATTTACTCGTAATTTCAGCGCAATTCTTAAGCTGAGTACAAATCTCGTCCTCGACATCGAGCCAGTCCAAAAAGCTGTTCTCAAGAAAGTTATTCCACCAACAACTACCACGTTAATTCTCTACCACGTCAAACATCTTATCTATCTATTATAAAACAAATATGAAATTTCATGTCTCTAATTTGAGAAATTATGGTTTACCCATACAAATTTTCATGCCCTACTTGACCCGCAATAAGACTGTCTTTTGAGGCTAAAGGTTACCTACATCTTTCCCTAGGGTACAATCTATTTCATCGCCACATTTAATTAAAGTTCATTCACCTGTTACTCATGAAACTGGAACAAAGAGAGTTAATCTCACATTTACTTATTAGTAGAGATGTTTTATTTGATACAACACAGGAATATCTAACGTTCGTTTTTTTCATTGTAACTTACTATAGACTCCAAAAATAACACATTAAGAAATGTTAAGTTGTAACTTATTTCCTGATCCTTATTATTTGAAATACATTTCTTGATATTTTGTAATGAGTATTAGTAATTACAGTAGAATCTCTATAACTCGAATCTTGTTAAGTCGAAATTCTTAGTAAGACGAAAATAAGTTCCATTCCATTAAACCCCCACATTCTCGGTATCCCGAATTATTTAGACTTTGTAACTCGAACAAAATGTCATTTCTCTGCGTAGGCATTTCAGTACATATTTATACTCGATAACTCTAATTTAAAAAATCAGACTCCGTGGGTCGAAGTTAGTCAAACATAATAACGTTTTACATGGAATTCCCCGAACTTGAAACAATGAAATCGAAAAGGAATGTCTGAAGCGTTTATTCAATTGTTTCTGCCTAGTAATATTAATAGTTTAAAGTATGTGGCCATAACAACCTTGTGTTTGTTCCGGAATTAGTGACCAGGTTCCAGTCTCTCTTAAGAGAGCAGCAGCGCATTTGTAGCACTTTTGGTGTTGCAAATGTCCATAGGCGATGGTAACCGCCTTCCATCAAGTGGGCCGTCTGACTATCTGATGAATTCCTGCAATAAAAAATAAAATAAAAAGTTAATGTGTAATAAATGAATCTATTCATTAAACTTTCTGAATCACACGACTGTGCACCATAAGGTAATGAACAGTTGTGATTCTTGATATCGATCCTCTTGATCCTCGAAAAATATCCTCAAAAATCGCGCCTCAAGTCGAAATTTTAGGCATCACATACTTCATATCTCGAAATTCTTGTTAAGTCGAAGTGTCAATAAGTCAAAGGTTTTTGCATTTCCCTCTTGACATTAGAGATATTCAGAAGTTACTGTACAGGTCTTCATCTTTCTTATTTTTTCCGTCATCCCCTAATTGTGTCAGTTTGTGTATTTTAATTACTTAAATGAATTATGACAGACTAACAAAATGTAGTGAATTAACATTGACTAAACCTTATTGCATTTTAAAACTATACATGAGAATACTTACTACGTTACCTCATTAGACCGCCATACTGATCCTTTGTTCGAATTAGGCACTCGCCCTCAGATCATAATACGTTTTGAAAGCTCTTTGTAGAGGCTCATGTTGCTCATAGGTTCAGGACCCCGACGTGCAAGTATCTCAATATCAAACGGCACAAAGGACTTACTTACTCATATGCCTTAGTGATTCAGTTGTTTTCACATGAAACAGCTACTAACTATAGGTAATAGTATAATAATATTTTTCTTTCCTTTTATTGTGTCTTTGTCTTATTGAGTTTGCACTGCTTGTTACAACTCCATTAATTCTCCAAAACGTAATTCTGTAACATACTTCTATACAAGACTTATAAAAAAAGAACTTGAGATATAAATAGAAAAAGAAATATAAAGAAAAGTAATATTTAGCTAGACATGTTGCTGGGGAGTTTCTTGCCGCTTCTTCTCCTAAACAACAATAACACGCTGGGAAGCGGTATAGATAGAATAGAAAGTAAAATTAAATTTTAACATATATGTATGACCTTCAAAAAGTATTCTCCAGTGGAACTTATTTTGAATTAAAAACTTTTGAATTTGAATATTCTAGGCGTATTAGATAAATGAGATTACTTTGTCCCCAGAAAAACAACAACACTCGAACCATACCGGGATAACATTGAGAAGATCTGATCAGCGGCCACTGGCTAGAGCAAGGCGAAGAACCTTGAGAATGACTGTCACTATAGTAACAGTTTTTGCTTGCTGTTGGTTGCCGTATGCTACTATGACGTTATGGTATGTTGTTGACTATTGTTTTGTTTGTATATAAATAACCATAAATCGATTGAATATAATTTGAAAAGATTCTATATTGAATCCCGAAGCGGACCATTAGGCTCACATGTGCAGATCTGGGACTAAACCAGAACCATATATCGCTCCGCTTTATTATCAAATTAGAATTATACAATTTAATGACGATAACAATTCCCCACTTCTGCTCCTATTTTTGATATAAAAATATTGTGTAAATTCATTTTTTAAATGGCACTATGTATCATAACTATGTATTCTACACGACTCTCTGCAGCACGAATAAACCCGTGAAGTTTCGTGTCACAGTCGAATGTGTTTTAAAGTATATGAGTATAGGCATATTGGACAATAAATAAAAGAAAATATTTTTATTCAATTCACATGGCTTTTCAAAGTTTGCACAAATATTAATCGTTGAAATGCTGACGTTAAAACATTTCTTCTCAAACAAGCGTATTATTCAATTGATAATTATAATAATTCTTAAACTTCGATATATTTGTATAAAATTATTTATTGTTGTAATTCTATTATTGAAATAGTACATATTTAAGCAAAAGGAATAATGTTTGTTGTAAATTTGTCATTTTTATAGTGGTCATTATGGTCATTTTAAAGTAAGTATTAAATGAATGAATAAATAAAACACTTTATTGTTTGTTCACCAAAAGTTAAAACTACGTTTTTTAAAACTAGCTTACAATAAATGTGAAACACAGGGCGACCTTATCGCTTAAAGTGATTTCTTACAAGCAACTAAGGAAAATATTAAAACATTACAGTGGAGGCGTATACAACAAAGAACATAAAACAAAGCATATTAATAAATATAAGACTTATCTATCTTAGGCTGGTGTGCACCGTAATTTAACCGACGGTTACCCAAAAATAATCACTTTTTTCCATACATTTTTGGCGGTTATATTATTTTAACCATCGGTTAAAAGTCGGTGCACACTTTAATTTGTATATTATGTAAAGACTAAATCTTTACATACATATATAATTCTACTGTGTATGTGACTGAACTCATCCTAAACGGCTGGACTGATTTCGATGAAATATTTAAAAAATATTTACTTTAAAAATAAATATACCGATCAATTACATTTCTTACGTCTTTACAGAACAATAATAATCTTCGTTTGCATAAACTAAGAACCTCCTGTAGCAAAAATTATCCTATTTTCCAGAATATAAAGATTATTATAGATTATATATATGCAGTATGAAATGCGTATTCGTCCACTATTTTCGGGATACAAAGCACTAAAGCATTTAAATAAATAATATTAGCTATTGGTTTAGTGAAAACTGTGCCGGAATAAACTGTTTTTTATGCACCCGAACAACCATAAACTTGGAAAAGTCCCATGGGAATCCCGGGATAATAAACATGACATATTACATAAAATTTGCTAGCGATCAGTGAAAAAAATGACATTGGAATTATTATTTTTTTATTTGGCCATTTTAATTAATCACAATATTTTTTTTTATTTATATTTATTATTATTTGAATATTGTTGTGTTTTAGGTTTTTAGGTAGGTAATTCTACTTTTATATTTCCGGCTAGGATTTGAGTCCATTTAAATGGGATACGGATGTTTTAACATGATTACTGCAAAACGGGGTCTAAGTCACCTCGAATGTAGTACTTGTAGCGCGTTAATATACATCTAAAATATGCTATTAATCTGATGTGGCATACTTACCTTAATACCGGTAGGTCAAGGTAATACTGAGTACCGCCGACACAAAACAAACATTCAAAATTACTTTATATATACCAAATAAGAATTTCAATTTTGAAATTGTTACGGGACATTAATAGGCCTCGTGCCGCCACATGTGTGAACATGTTAACTAATTAATCACGTTACTTTTATAGTCGACCCTTTCAAAAACCTAATTAATAACGTAATTTATTCACTGAATATAACAAATGTATGTAACTTATATTATAAATTTATAAGTCATCCATAAATTTATGATATAAGTCACTCGTCAAAACAAATATCAACATAAGAAAGACGCCTTTATGCTAGTCTTGTGAGAATATAATTATTATGCTGTAATAAGATATGATAAGATGCCATGGGCAAGAAGAGTCGCTCACTTAATAACAAGGTTTAATTAAATTTGTAAGCTTAAATATCTCATTTCAAATAATAATATTATATATGTACTCATTATTTGCTTTGAATATAGTAGTTTATATTTTTTTGAACATATATTCGATGAATATTTAAATATTATTACGAGTTGCGGGACTCGAATTAAAATACCATTGGGATTATTATAGAGTTTATTAAAACTATACAAACACGTATAACACAGCTATAAATATTACCGAATACAACAAGTCCAAACGTAATGCAGACGGTCGTAATTCAATAGCACGCGCAAAGTCCGTTACTAAGTATACTACCGAATGCACACAAGTCTTGCTTCGCTCGTGGTTATCACTCGACTGGCTCGTCCCTCAAACGAGGCATTGCTTTATACTGCACAGATGCAATATGTCTGCCCGGCCGCGTGACCGAATTTCCTAGAATCAGTTTGTAATTTAAATCCTACACACCTGGCTTATGACTGCCATAAAAGATTACAATACACAATGGGCTGTTTTCTAATCACAAATTTTAAATACAAAGTAAAATAAAAGAAGTCCAAATGCCGAAAGGTAATAAATGTGTTTTCACAGGTATGCAGGTGTGAATTTGTTTTTGTCGGGCCCAGAGTCGTTATTTTTTTTTAATACAAACAGCTAATACCGTTTAGGCACAATTACCATTATGATGCCATTCACGTTTCAATCATGATCTGGTTTCGGTCGAGTCTCGGTCGGGTCTCGGTCCGGTCTCGGTCTGGTATCAGTCCGGTCTCGGTCCAGTCTCGGTCCATTCTCAGTCCATTCAAAAAAATCAATCAATTCAAGAAAGAATCAGAGTAACCTCACTATCGTAGCGCTCTATGTTCCGATTCGATATCGCACCGCTACCGGTTCGTCGAAAATAATATTTGAATGATGACTGGCTGCTATATTGACCGTTCATTAGTTTTGCTATCGGTTAAAATTTGACATAAACTCCATACAAGTTATGTCAAAATACAATCGATGATAAGGCATGGTAGTAACATATAGAACCGGCTATTAAGCAACACAAACTAATAGCAAACTAGAAATAGTGCACATTCACAGTCAGATTTGATTGGACCAAGACCGGAACGAGATTGAATCGTGAACGGCATAATGTGAATCGAACCTTAGATAGTCACTTACGATTTACTTAATCAAGCATCAATTCTATAAGGCTGGTGTGCATCGAAATTTAACCGACGGTTAACCAAAAGTAATCACTGTTTTTCTATAAATTTTTAGCGATTATTTTATTTTAAGCATCGGTTAAAAGTCGATGCACACCAGCCTAAGTCAAGAATGCACTCAAACCTGTTTAAAACTAAGAGTTAACCTAGAGTATTTTATAGGTACATGCTGGATAGAAAATCTGCAAGCCACGTGTCCCCGAGGCTACAAGACTTGTTCTTCATTATGGCAGTGTCAAACTCCTGTATGGACCCCTTGGTCTATGGGTCATTCACGGTGAATTTGAAGACAGTGATAAGAACAGCACGAAACATCTTCTGCATAGACAATAATTCTTCAGATATCCCAAGTAAGTGAAATCCACATGTTTTCATATCTTATTTTTAGGTTAGCAGTTTTTATACGTGCTGGAACGAAGAAAGAATATAATTTCCTGCGGCCGGGCGACCTGTCGTCGGCAAAACATTTCACAGACAGGTGGTAAGGTATTTCTGATACCTATATTATTATAATAAGAGCTCATAACTGTCCTACTGGGCTCTAGTCTCCCACCAGGGGAACGAGCCGTATATCCCCCCAGGTGGTATTGTCCAAGGCGGTTTGACAGGTTTGACACATCGACTATATCGATATATATATCGTAAATTAGCTAAGGCTCCCATAGAGTAAATAATAACCATAAACAAAATTAAAACTAAATAGTTAAAATGAACAAGTTGGCGGTAGACTAAATAAAACTATAACAATACTCATTGACACTTGACATCTTTGTCTTCCGTGATCACGTCTACTGAAAAGTAGCCGAAATGTCGGAATAATAAAAATCAAGCGCGCTTAAAACCGCTAAAATGTAAACTTATGATGGCAATGTACTATTTTATTATTATTTGTTAGTACCATTATAGCTTTCTGAGAATAAACTCTAAACTACTTAAACGACTCAATAGGATTAATTCAAACGTTATTAGATTTTGGAGTGTTTAAAAGAAAATAAACAATAAAGAGATGTCGTCTATTGTTATGTCTACTAAAACAAGCCAAAGGACACTTAAAGCTGGCGATAGACGTCTATGCAAGTAATCCTGCTTAAGATTCTATGAACTTTGTCTCTTGTATATTTCCGTGCTTACAAATTGTTTTGCCTTAGAATGTCATATTCGTACTTTATACATAGAAATTTTGCAGTGAATTACACTATTTAATGGTGTTCAAGACAATATAAGCTACATCTAAAGTGTGATAACGGAGTCACCATCCGTCGGATCATTTAAAACACGGCTCAGGAATTTCTTGTTCTTCTGATTATAAGGCATTTTGAACCATAGCTGTTTGCTATATGGATACATTTTTTGTTACTTTTAGATGGGAACTGAAATGTTATCTCTGAGATATAATATGTTACAACTCAAGTCCCGACAAAAACAAAATCCACCTGCATATCTGAATCAAAACACATCTTATTACCCGTCGGCATTTGAACTAATAACATTGAAACTATTGTAATTATTTTATGATTGTCTTCTTTAGTTTACTTATTTATTGGCATAATTGTAGTATTGTAATCATTAACCAGGTGTTACGGATTTTAAAGTACAAGCTGATTCTAGGGAATTCGGTCCACGTTGCCGCGCGGACACGTTGTATTTGTGCAGTATAAAACATTGACCCGATTGAGGGAGGAGGCAGTCGAGCGAGAACCACGATCAAGGCGAGACTTTACGACCTTCTGCATTACGTTTGGATTTGTTATGTTCGGTTATATTTTTACCTGTGTTATACGTGTTCATATAAACTCTATAATAATTCCAAAGGTATTTTAATTCGAGTCTCGCACTTGTAACAATAATATGAGGTAGAATAAGAAATAGATTCAGTACTTTTAATTGGCTTGTGTTTAAACGCCTACCAGAAATGCATCTATTTTACTACCAATAAATTCGATATACCTACCAGAATGGATAAATGCTCACCAAATTGTGTTTCCAGAAGTATTGTAGAAATGAAGCTATTTTCCTTTTAATGCTATGCCATAAAAATATATAAACGCCTTTAAAGCTAATTTCAGACCAAATATTTTACATTATCGCTAAGTCGATATTACCAATATTTTGTTTCTCCACTTCCAATTTAGTAATTTTTGCTGAGGCAAAAAAGCAAATGGTCGAATGTACAATTATTTTTAATACCAAATATAATATTGCGTTGTTTTTCACTAATATTTCACTTATATATTATAAGATAAATAGTGAATGGTTACCAGTCGGTTCTGGCGCTTTGGTCTACACATAACCTAACTTAACCGACTGTTTAAAACTCCACATATTTAAATTTTCGGATACATACAGTCTCCTATCTAAATAAATCCCGTCAAAAAACGTAAAAAAAACGTCTCGGCGACAAAATTACCAGATCATTGTCGTGAATTTCAAACTTCGATAATTAATTGAATAATAATTTTTCCACTCTTGGATTCAGGTTGGATAATTTGATTACACTTAAACTATTTAGAATTGTAATTTTCGGTTGAATGTTAGTGTTTTAGTAAAACAATATTTGGTGGTCATTTATCCATTTTGATAAGCAAAAAGAATTTAAATACAAAACGTACAATTATTCTGATGAGTGTATATTTATTTTGGAACGTAAAACATTGTTTTTTAGGCACCTCGGTATAAAGTGGATTAAATTTATATGAAGTAATATATTTTATTTTAAGTACCTTTTAACCTTTTACCCTTTCAATTTGTAAGCTTTCAGTTAAAGTATGTTAGGAATATTGACAACATAATATCCTTCTTTTATACGGGTCTGAATGTTGCGTAGACCACAAACGTCTCCACTGACTGAAAAATTGAGAGGAAGAAGATTAAGGTGGGCATGTAATGAGGAGGGAGGAAAGTAATGTGACAAAAAGACGCGTTAAACTGCAAGATTGATGGGTACAAATGCAAAAGAAGATCAAAGTAGAAATGGTGGATTGTGTGAATGATTTGTGGTGTAGCGGAAGACGTATGTCATAATAGACGAGTATGGGAGGAAAAGACATATATGTGCCAACCTCAAATAATTGGGAGAAGGTGAAAGAAAAGAGAGAACAATCTATATAATACTATATGTTGCTATATAATAAATAATCAAAAATATTTTACTAGGTACCAGAGCATTGTTTTAAGAGTAACAGAAAGTGCTATCTATTACATTACAAGAAAAAGATAAAATAATAATAATAACCTGCAGACAAACATACACACGTTGTGTATTCGCAAGCTAAAAAAGTTGGACTTGTGTTATGGGTGATATTTTACGAACCACTCTGGGACCGAATCCAGACGTCCACCCCATAACACATAATAAATAACAGATAATTTGTTTCCGATATTTATTATGCCAGGAGCCTCTGTGCCGCAGTAAGGTAGACAGACAAAGGCATAGCCTCCTCAACCACAGAAGCCGTCAATAATCAGGGAAAAGTAACACCTAAACTAAGTAAAAGGCCGCTTGCATAAGGTTGCTTAAATTTATTTAAGAAACATAAAACGTATTTAGCACCCTTAAATACAATTAGCGTCTCGCACAACGCAAAATTTGCCGCTAAATATGTTTAAAGAACTGTCAATAAGTTTTGTATAAAACGTATTTAGGCAGTTTAATATGATTAACAAATTTTATTTAAAGGCGATGGTTATGCAATGTATTATTGTAACAGTACAGTAAAACTGCATAAAATAAATTAATAGTGGCCGTATAAATCAGTTGATTTTTATTACTTTGAGGATAAAGGGAACCTTTCGTCGAGCGCAGACTGCCAAGTGCTACCCCAATTTCTTAACTGTACGCATGTACAGTTAAGAATGTTACATTTCTAACGTTTAACGTTACGTATTCGAAAGCCTCTGGGTCAATAAGCTCAGCCTTTAGAATCCTAAACTGATCTGATCTTGGGCTCTGATCTTCAATGTAGCTGTGTATAGAATTTAATTATTTCGTTTAATTTGCATAAATGGGACACGCGTCGTCGTAGCATATATTTCCCAAAACATGTAACGTTTTGTACGAATATAGTTATTTTCTGACGAGCTATTTAAACTGTAGTAGTAGTTAAAGGTTATAAGTGTGATCGATAAACGTCGATGGTTCTTCTCTTAAGGCTGTGCAGGCATATGTTTATCTTGGATAAAAAAAACTGGTAGTATGCACAACATCCAGGAGCAAGCCAGTAGAAGAATCTAGTTGGATGCTATGGAGCGAGCTATGTTAGATGCTCTTATAGATTGATTCAGAAATGAGGTTTGTCGCAGGACCGAAGGCCAATGGAGTAGACGTACCTTGTAGTGAATACCGCATCTCAGCAAATGTAGAGTAGGAAGTCCTCCAGCCCGGTGGACTGACGATCTGCACAAGGTCGCCGGGGTTGGATGAGGAACACGGAAGGACGGGTTATGTGGTGCAAATTTGGGGAGTTCTACGTTCAGCAGTGGACAAGAAATGACTAAAGAAAAAGCTATAAGTTTAGTAACATATTTAGTATGTAAATGTGTTGTAAACAATTGTACCTGTCGGAATCATATTTGGTGTTATAAAGTAACCATATAACAGAAGTAGTCAAATGTAATCGGAAGTTGTATAACCGGATATCAACGTAGAAGCATTATTATTAAGCTAACGGGTATCGGAAATGGAGTAACCGGAAGTTGGAAATTATATGGATGGCGGACGCTGGTTATATGAAGGAAGTGAAACAAAAGTGGTACCACAGCATTACCGGATATTATCACTGTAGCGTGCTACGAGGACCTTATAAATACGCGGTGTTCGGGCAGCGGAGGGGCAGTCTTAAATCGACAGTCTACGAGTCTACACCCAAGTCTAGAACCGACGGTGTACAACCGTCATTCTACGTTCATCCGTTGAACAGAGCGGAAGCTCTGTTCTATCAGAGGCTCACAGTATATTGTGGTCGATAATTACTGTTCGATAATCGCAGTATTCTTTGAGGGCAGATTACTGCTCGACACCTGACAAGCGTGGAGACAACTCTTGGAGTTGTCCTAATGTTTCTGTGTATTTTTGTGCTGTATTTAATATTGTAATTGTAATAATTCTAGTGTAATAAACTTTGATTATAACATTTCAGATTATTATTGTATTATACTCCGAGTGTCATCCGCTCCCGGCGGGAGTGAATCCGACTTACCTATGATGTGTCTTGATTTATTTATTTTCATAACGTAATAATATTTTTACAAATCCAAATCACGTTTTTACCTTGGTACTGGAAAGCTGGTTTTGGTAACCCTATCATGAATCAAAAAATACCTTATAAATATTAAAAAGTTGGGTAGATAGGCTGCGCGACATTTGGGCAGTTTCACCAGGTCGTTACATAGATTTTCAAACAATTCTTTGAAAGTCTTGAAATAGGTATTGCATCCAATCCATTACGATGTGACTCGAGACATAGATAGTCACTACAAAAGTACACAAAAAAGTTTTGATATTTCCGGTATTTCCTAAGTTCAAAATCACGTGATTGTAGGACTGCCTTGATATGTTAGTTTCCGTGATTGTTAGACGTCTTTAGTAGAATAGATTTTGTTATGTATATGCCTTTAGCAATATTACTTATCTCGGGTTATCACAGTAATATTCGGAATTCACGTACGTATTTCATATGAAAAAAATCGGTGTGCAGCTGAAAATACTCTTTGATTTTAAATACTGACAAAATAACTCGTCTTCGTTACCCGTCCAGCATGGACGGATTCGCTGAAAACTCCTAGTATGTATACATTCTTGGAAGGCGGTACCTAAGTCAAAACCGAAAACTAGTTTATTCAAGTAACTTTATTCTGAATTCTCATTAGTATTCAATTTAACTTTCAAATTAGATCCACATTTAGACTTATGTAATATTGTTACGAATTTATGGGATGTGAATTAAAATGGAATGGAATGGATTTATCACAAAATTTCTTCGAAGTAGACATAGTTCACAAAACCAAACCGTAATGCAGAAAATCGTAGTAACATAGATTGCGGAAAGTCCGTCGTTATAAGATACTTGCACTGAAAGTGCACTAATTAGCGTCTCGATCGCACTTGAAACACAACTTACCCAGTCCCCGACTGACCTTATATATTTGTAAAATAACTTAACCTGCTGGCCCTTGGAATTCTAAACTCTTCAGCTTAATAGATTTTAAGATTTTGCATGTAATACTAACGATAGAGAGTAGGATTTATGACGCAGTAAGCTGCGGCGCAATACAAAGGGGTAATAAAACACCTGCAAAGGACAAGCTTGCAACAATGTCCATTGAATAATACAACAGTCT
This sequence comes from Dendrolimus punctatus, assembly GCA_012273795.1. Lineage (NCBI taxonomy): Eukaryota > Metazoa > Arthropoda > Insecta > Lepidoptera > Lasiocampidae > Dendrolimus > Dendrolimus punctatus. Next base: position 20,828,685 of record CM022541.1, read on the forward strand.
ATTAATATTGTATATTATATCAGTCTTGTATAACATAATATGATATCAAGGTGTTTAAAACATATATTTTAACAAAGCACAATTATGTTTTATGAAACGTAATAAGTCTGTAAAATTAATGAATGTATCTTGCCACCTGCCCACATTTCACATCATAACTGAGAATCAAAACAATATAGGCCGAAAACAAAGAGCTCCGTCGTTATGGCTACGGAACCACGATGCTTATGTAATGTGAGGGTTTGTTTTCTGAGTTAGGCGTGTTAATTTCAATTAACAAAGTTTATAATCAAATTGGGCGGATTATCTGTATTATTAATATTATATAACCGCCTAATGGTCTTTTAAATTAGATAATACGTAATTATGAATATTGAATTAGTAATCTACAGTATATATTATTTTCTTCTTATACACCCTGAATTATCCTTATAAGGATTCAAATTGGCTGACGTTGAAAAAATAAACACATGCTGTATTACTATACCAAATCATAGTGAAGTATGTAAGGACCAATTTCTGTGAAGGAATGTCACACAGCGAAACAAGGGAAAGGGTGGTTTTTCAAGAAAATATTCTATTTTCAATACATTAATTAAACACCAAATTGCTGATCATTTGAGCGCACCTCATTTTCACACACGATCAATGTTTAGCCATTGACTGATTGGATTTATCAGGCTAAAATAACGAGGGCTTAGAAATTTATGATAAATTTTAAAGTAACCATTATTTGTTAGTCGCTAATTCTTTTGTGTTTATGACCCACCTTCGAATAAGACATCATAGACGGTTTTTTTTTGTTAAAATTTCGCTGAAACTTCTTAAAAGCCGTGTTGTTCCACAAGTTTTAGAATTCCTATGAATACACATTTATTAGAGGTCTATGTCTTTTGCGAATAAATAAGATCGGCCCTTTAAGATAAAGTCAGTTAAGAATCTCTAATCGGCGGACTTTGCGCGTTTTGGTGATGTTTAGAAATAAACATTTTTCTTCTTTTCGTCTTATGTTATTACTATCTTCTATCTTACGGTTTGGACTTGTTGTATTTGGCTTTTTATAAGATCTGTAGATAACGTATGTATACTTATAATAAAGTTTAAGATTTTTCAATCGAAGTTTCATACCTATCGAGTAAATTCCTAACAAATATTCATTAGGAACCGTAAAATCTTTTGGAAAAAAAATATTTTATCGCTATATAAATTGTACACCATTGGTGATCGGCACGTACCAACAATTAAACAAAGTCACTTTTACATATATTTTATATACCTATATATTTATCATATGGATAATGACTACATTTGATTGCAGATGTAAAGGAATCAGAGATATTGAAGAACAAATTAACCGTCGAAGTTAAACGTCGTGATAATGTAAGTAAAAGTTTTAAAAACTTAGAATAGAATAGAATCGAAAAGAAAACATTATTTTTCACAAAGTAAACAACTACAGAATAAATAATTACAATAAATAAAGACAAAACAAAAGGCTTATCGCTTATCGCTTAAAGCGATCTCTTCCAGGCAACCTGACCGAGAGGACACTTTTAACAACTTATGTCTAGGTATAATTCCTTATGTAACCGAATACATTTTTATATGTAACTAGCTGTACCCAACAGGCGTTGTCATGCCCTTAAAAAATAAAAATATGGAAACCGATTGCAACGCCACTATCAGGACCAATTTTTAATCTAAACCATTCTCGAATCTACTTGAAAGAACACGAAATAAAATCATCAAAATCGGTCCCACCGTTAAAGAGGTGTTCAACGGCAGCGGCGGTCCAATCATAAATCTAAATCACCCCGGGAGACATTTAAAGAAAAAAATATTGTAAAAAAAATTGTTGTTAATTCAACATTTTCACAAACTGTTTGAGGGGTGATTTTTAGGTATAATTATTATTTATCTTAATATATATAAATCTCCTGTCACGATGTTTGTCCGCGATGGACTCCTAAACTACTCAACCGATTTTAATCAAATTTGCACACCGTGTGCAGTTTGATCCAACTTGAAAGATAGGATAGTTTTTATATGAACCGGTAGGTGGCGCTGAGATCGGGTTCTAGAATCCTCTTAACAACGGGGAGCGATTTTGTTTTTGTGTGTTTGAGTGGGTCCCCGGATGGTTTAAATCCACAATTGGAACCGGTAGGTGGCGCTGGTCATAGATTTATATTTTTTCAGAGCAGGACAACGTCTGCCGGGGCCGCTAGTATTATTATATATTTTAATAAGATTATTATCATCAAGTGGTAAAGGGTGGCTCCACTTGACGTGATCTGACCCTGTTTTCTTAAGTTTTCGCGACTTGTATAATAAAACTACGTTTTAACGGTTTTAAGCGCGGTAATTTATTTGATTTTTGTTATTGCGACGTTTCGGCCACTTTTCAGTGGTCGTGATCACAGAAGACGAAGATCTCAAGTGTCAACGAGTATTGTTAAAGTTTTATTTAGCCTACCGCCAACTTGTTCATTTTAATTATATTTAATTATAGTTTTAATTTTGTTTATGGTTATTATTTACTCTAAACACTTATTGTGAGATAACTACAATAGTTTTTATATATATTTTTTTGGTCTATAATCAATAGTTTTCGCAGAGCACGCCGTGTAAGGATTTTCTTGGGTTATTTTTTTACACCTTGGGTTACATTATTGGACATTTAGTAAGAGTCCCTAATTTTTTTGAAAATATAATATAGCCTTCCTCGATAAATGTACTATCCAACACTAAAAGAATTTTTCAAATCGGACCAGCGGTTCCTGAGATTAGCGCGTTTAAACAAACAAACAAATAAACTCTTCAGCTTTATTATATTAGTACAGATTAGAATGGGTGGAAAGAAGAAAAAGAGAAATTATCAGTCAAGTTGGCTTATGTTCTGTTGCACGCAGAAAGAGGTCACATTGTCTTGGGGTCTGGTAGTTGGTTGTTGCTAGGTTGGTGTCTTAATAGTTTTTATAATCGGATCTCAAACAGGTGGTATTTGCCAACCATCTTCTCTATTGAAATGTTGGGTGTTTTTTGATTTCAATAGCCTCACGCATCATTCTAGGTATGAAACGATTCTCTTTCGCGAGGATTTGTGGGTGATCGAATCTGGTGTAGTGGTTGGGTTTATCCAGCGTGTGTTCACTGATCGGAGACTTCGTAGACATTGCCTGCTTCATGTCAGCAATGTTTTCTTTTACCTGTGTTTTTATGCTCCTCTTTGTTTGCCCCATTTGTTGCTGTTTTAAGTGCTAAGATAGTGTATGACACATCTATGTATAAAATATTATAGTATATCACTGTGTATTTTCCACTCAAAGCTAAAATATCTTTAAATAAAAATAGCTTTCGTTGAAAAAAGGCTTTCTAAGTTTTATTTTTGTTCAACCGTACTAAATACCTCTCTCGACATTTTGGCTGATTGGATTCTGACATCTTGAAATGAATTTCCCGTAGAGAAAATGTTGTAAGAAGCTGTAGAGAGAGATAGATAATTAATTGCTAGATAAAATGCTGTTCACAGTCAGCAGTAAAATTTAATAAGCGATCTGTATATATATATTTTGAAATTAAATGGAATATTTTTAAAATAAACCAGACAAGAAGGCGTTGGACCACTCACACTGGTTTAGTTATATGGAAACACTACATATCTCAAAAACTGCTCAAAGAATCTTGTCAAATAAAATTTCAATATAATTATTAATTCAAAGCCTTGGGGCAATTTTTACGACTTTGAAAGCAAATATCTCTTCATCAACTAACTCTAATTTAAAAATCAACAAACAAAATCGTTTTTAAATTTCAAGATCTGACTAAGATCCTATGTATACAGAAAAAATATTTTTAACTTTCAGTTACGTCAATGACATTCAGCATGGCTACTTATTTAGTATTTTTTCTAAATCTCACTACAGAATGCTGTACATTATTTTGCGGCATATACATTGTATTGTTTTACATACCGAAAAATAAATGCGCACACCTGCCTGTTGTAATGCGCAGTTTATTACCTCCCCGCATTTAGGAAATCTTTTGTTTACTTTGTAATTAAGATAATAGCCTATTGTTATTGTTTTCGACTTATTTGGCCGTTCGCAGGAGTAATTAGCCGAGTGTGCAAATTACCTTTCCTCGGAAACCCCAGTGCACGCGGTCGATTTTTTTGTACTTGTTTTATTGTGTGCATTGTGTGCATGGCGTCGAAGCTGGCCAGATATGGCATCGGTGTATTATAAAGCAATGGTCCAATGCGGAGAGGGGCAGACAAGCGAGGATTACGGTACGAGTAAAACGTACATTGGATGAGCGATATAGCGACGGATTTTGCGCGTGTTATAAAATCATGCAGTGTGAACTGGATGTATCCAATTATATTTGTACCCGTTTTATACGTGTCTGTACAGTTATAATAAACTGCATAGTAATTCCAACGGCATTTAATTCGAGTCCTGTGTAGCTCGTAACAGTATATTGCTAATAAATCTCAACCAAATAGACCTACTATTTTCAGAGTAAATAATGATTGTGTCATCTAAAGACAGACAGAGATATGGAAGGACGAACGTCATGTTTTATAAGGGTTCTGTTTATTCCAAAATTTCTATGGAATTTAAAACACAGTTAGAAGGCTACACACAGGCTACGTCATAATTTTTTGGGCCAATAAAGAAAAATATCGGCTCCCGTTAGAATGGTCTTACATTCAAGAAAGAAACTTCCTTCTTTCCTTTTTTAAAATTGTTGACGCAATCAACACAAGATGTCAGATAAAGTCGGCTGATAAATTCCGACTTAAACATGTGACAGGAATTCTTTATTAAGTCCCTTTTTCCTTATTTCGATACGGCCTATACACACGAGGAACGTAGCTGAAACGTCGCTTGACTTAGCAATACTTTTATAGTAGTAACTGTAGGTATACATAGTAGGTATAGGGAACATCTCGGAACTATTGCCAGCACAATAGCCGAAACAAGAGATAGAATGCGGATAAAAAATAAGGAAACACAATCAGATGTCACAGTATATTATTTTAATATGATAAAGATTGGTTTCTCTTACATATTTTTCTACATAGATAGTCTCTGTCAAACTTTATCATCACTCTTACAGAAGCTGTGCAATATTTTATTTTGTAGAAAAAGCTACAGCCATAAGTTTGGTAATGACTATGTTACGCATTTTGATAAATACGACCACTATTAATAATGACCGGCGTGTATACATAACGCCCGTATCAAGTGGGCATCATAAATACAACGGCATGATTAATCAATTTACCTGGTCAGTTTGAATAATGACAATCCTATCTTGGGCAACAAAACACAGATGAACTGTAGTTTTTTGTTTTAATAAACATTAATTAATTAAATAAAACATAATTTAATAATCGACCACGCGTTATGTATTATTAATATAGGCTGGCCAAAAGGTCTAATAAATTCAACAACGAAAAATTCGTCGCTCTTGGTCAATCAAATTATCCGTAACGACTGTGTATATTAAATTAAAAATACATCCATACTTATATATGTATAATACGTAACTAACTTAGTTTGTCAGTTGTTGTCTATTAAAGAGCAGAATTTATTTTATTGTAATAATATTTTGAAATGGGTGAAATCGGGGATGATTCCCGTTAAGGCTGTTTTTTAAAATATGAATAAATACGTCAACGTTATGGTTAATTTATGAGTTCATTGTGAGAAATCAGCTGCAGTCGTCTTTTCATATTGGTCGCCACTTATCACCTACTCTGTCGCCTCGTTTGTAACAGTTCTTACATAATACTCACTTTAGCAGGAGTAGCTGCGAAATGTTTTTATAACAAACTCACTTCATTTTATTAAGGAAGTCAAAACTTCATGAATAAGCTCTTTTTGATGTTTGTGTAACTGATGGATGGAATTCTTATACACTGATGTTATATATACCTACTTAGATAAAATATAAAACGAAGATAATTGTTAGAGAAACCAGATAACCTTACCTCGCAGGTACTGTTATACACAACTAATAATTCCTCCCGACGTATATGTGTAGTAGACTAATTTTAGTAAAGCGAGACCGTGTACACATTTTGTTAGTGGATTAGAGGTAAAGATGTACAGCAAGCAACACTGCCATTGCAACTTTCGATTGTTATTATTTATTTATTTTATTGCAGGAGGTCAGCACACAGGCAGACGGCCCACTTGATGAAGAGCGGTTACCATCGCCTATGGACATTTGCAACACCAAAGATGCTACAAATGCGCTGCTGCCCTCTTAAAGGAGACTGGAACCTGGTCCACTAATGCCGGAACACAACTCAAGGTTGTTATGGCGACATACTTTAGACCAGGGGTGGTAGCCATCCAGTCGGGCAAATGCCCTACCACCTGGCAAATATTTCTGATTATAGTTCAATATTCAAATGTCGGAAAGCGGTCTGCACTTTTCTGTACAAATGTTACAGCTATTCAATAGTATAGTTGTTCTAATCGTGTTTCTAATTAAAGTTAATAATTAATTTTATTGTGTGCCCTCTTATTTATAAACGATACAATCGGCCACTTCCTTAATTGAATAGTATGTTATATTTTTATTTATTCTTTGATTGTTAGTCTATAATTTACCATATTTGTATATAAGAAAATTCCTCCAATATGATGAGGTAATTGATTTATTTTTCTTTTATTGCATTAAATAATAATTATAGATAATTTAAGAATTTCCTTTAAGACATGTTGCCTGGAAGAGATCGCTTTTAGCGATAAGGCCGCCTTTTGTTTTACCAAGTAACTATTGTCTTGTTGTGCATTTTTTTTGTAACCTTTGTTATGGTGAACAATAAAGTGTTGTCTATGTCTAATTGCGTAGATTATAATTCAAAATCTCTCTATTGTATATAAACGGTATTCATTTCATTTTATTTTCATGTTGGCAGATGTGATAAATTTATACTGTGTTCAGTTTATATTATCACATGTAAAACTTTTATTATAATATTTTATACAATTCTTATATAAAGTATTATCTAAAATTTCCAGACACAATAATGTATTAAATTCTTGTCATGCATAACACTTTAATTAAAATAGTTTATCAATGACTTCAATCCGCTATCGGTTGTGCCAATTTGCTAAGTTTGTTAGAGTATTGAATTGTTGGAGGGATGGCGAGATGTTCTCAAAATGCTTGTAGAGTGTGAAGAGTTAGTGTACAATATGTGTTAAACCGTACGGTTCTCTGGTTATAAAGTATTGTAACCAGTTGTTTTTTTACTACTATAAACCCTTCCGAGTTGTTGCAAGTATTACAGAAAACTGCTGATCGAAATTATCAGGTTGTTTATGTTTAACTGTAAAATAAGTAAGCTGAAGTGGCAGTTGGTCGGCCATATTTGTTACAGGACAAATGCTGATGGAAAGGAACAGGCCTTTAAGAAGAGTATTAAAAATTAAAATCGTTTAGTAACTAACAACCGTAACTTTATAACTTCCTAAACTCTACTTGACTTTATGGCGTCATAGGTCCTTCCTTTCTTCCTTGTAGGCGTTTTGTTATTAAGATTTCTGGAGGAAATTATTAAAAAAAAATATGATAAGAAACGTTGATGTAGCGGCGTTGATTTGTTACAATATATGGACGGTATCAAAATTATAGGAAAACGCTATGGGATAATTTGGACAGGGAATTGGGCGAACAGCAAACACATATGTACTTGTATGATGATGTGTATGATACTTTTAAACAACACTTAGATAATAGTACAAAAAATGATCTAAAGTTCTGGGTTTTGTCTTAAGAAATAGCCAAATATTTCGTAACTACAAAACAAAGATACAAAATAATTGTGTAACTATTGAATTTATTAGAACTACAAGACGTATAACACAGGTACAAATATAACTGGACACAATAAGTCCAAACGTAATGCACAATTCAATAACACGCGCAAAGTCCGTCACTAAATGTACACATGTCTTGCCTCACTTGTCTTATCGCTTTGACTACCTCATCTCTCAGTTGGGGCATTTTTTTATACTGCAATACAATATTTCTCTACACAATACTCCACTGCATAACAATTATAATAAAAGAATCACACTTGGCTAACGACTACCATAAACGATTAAAATACACAATAGGACGTTTTTCTAATTACAAATTTTAAACACAAAGTAAACAGACAAGTGCAAATGCCGAAAGGCAATAAACTGCAGATGTCAATTGTTGTGCAAGACGCTTATTGTATTTGAGGGTGTTAAATACGTTTTGTATTTCTTAAATAAATTTAAGAAACCTTATGCAAGCGGCTCTTAGACTTCTTTTTTGTAGATTTTTTAAATTTATTCATCAATGTTTTTGTCGTCAGATACAACAAACATGCGTGCGCCGTCAGACTGTGCGATTTGAGGATGCTTCACCTGCCACTGCGAGACCGAGCGTCAATTCTGAGGAAGTGGGCTGTTGGATTGAACAAACTGATGAAACGAAACAATCACTAAATACTGAAGTGTTCATACTACGTACACCACTACGAAAGGTTCCTACATAAATATAGAGATTAATTTATGACGTGTGTTGTTTGTCTGTCGATTTAAAAAAAAGACATTCCATTAATAAGTATTAATATCGATGATATACATTATATCATTTAGATCATTATCATAAGTTATATAATAAATAAAATTAAGAAAGGACTTGAAGTATAAATTTTTACTGTATATATTTAAGTTTTTTATATACGTCATAAATGATGTATATGTACTATGTACTTGTTAAAAATAAAACTTTTTCAGAGATTTGATAGCAGAAACGGAGCTATTATTAAATGTATTATGTCTTAAACGCATGGGGCGAAGTTTAAATATTAATGACCCAAAAAAATTAGCATTTATAAACTGTACTTGACAACGAAGAATATAATAAAACTACGAGTAAGAGTAACGGATTTAAACGCGGTATTTTATTTGATTTTTATTCCGACGTTTTGGCTCCTTTTCAGTGGCCGTAATTGCAGAAGACAAAGATGCCAAGTGTCTACGAAAAATGTGTATAATTTTTAATTGATAATTAGATTCTTTATATTTTCTTAAGTTTGAGAAAGCTATCATATTTTGAGTTTCTATATAGTCGCGCTCTTAAAAACATTTAAGGTCTGTTGCTTTGTAAATCATAAAAATGTAATATAATTTAATAAATAACCCATTGAGTAGGTACAAAGGTATTGAGTGTTATCGATGCTATAACGTAATACGAAATCATTCAATATGTCGAAAGTAAACATTTGTAATCAAACACGCGTTTCATACAAGTATTCTTTCTATCAAATGCAAGGCATAAAATTTCTTTATAGAAAAAATGTTAGGTAATCTCTGAATGTGTATTATTGTTACACGCCGACAAAGTAAATGCACGCCTGGTTTATTACCTTTCCCGCATTTGGACTTCTTTTGTTTACTTTGTGTTTAAAATTTGAAATGAAGAAAAAGAAACATCCTATTGTTATTGTACCCGTTTATGGCCGCAGGTATGCAGATTACGTTTTCTTAGTAATTCAGTCCACGCGGTCGATTATTGTATGGTATTGACGATTGTTGTAGGTATGGTTAGTATAAAACAATGCCCGAACGGAGGGGTGAGGCAGTCAAGCGAGGATTATGATACGAGCAAGACGTGTACACTTGATTAGCTATATATTGACGGACTTTGCGCGTGTTATTGAATCGTGCAGTTTCTATTGGTTGTGTCCAGTTATATTTTCCTGTGATATACGTGTTTGTATAGTTCTAATAATTTATATAGTGATTCCAACGGCATTTTAATTCGAGTCCCGCACTCGTAACATTATGTTTATCTTACAATAAGAAAATTAATAACAGTGGGGCGGCCACTGCCTTACATGTAAGAGAGGGATGAAATGATCGTAACATGTCTTAAAATTTAAGATTTTTATATATAATAGCTGATAAGTATCTAAGATACCACATATTTTACCATTAATTATCTTTTTAAAATTTCATAGTCTAATGAAATAAAGACAGAACGTTTGTCACGGATCTTTTTGGTTTGCGTGACCCAATAAACCCTTCCTGATTTTGGGATGTTCACATATAAATATTGCCTCTTTAGGGCAAGGACCAATTTTGATTAATTTTTTTATACAAATACGTATGTAGTTAAAATTGAACACGTAATACTTTTACAGATTCTTGTGGTCTATAGGGACGAGGATTAGCGCGTTACTTATACCTAGGTTTGCCAACCACAGTTTATAATAACGTATCCTACTTTATTTTTGGTAAATACACTTTATACTTTTGCATAAAAACAAATTAAGTGGAAATGCTTTATTTCCAATATTTACTTGGATAAAATACTGCTGCAGCGTAAAATAAAACACTTATATGGATAATTACTGAACTGAAGAGTGGATTCAGTAAGGAATATAAAATGCCGAGAAGAAAGGAACAGGACATCTATAAATTTAATAAAAATTAATTGTTTGTTTGTTTGTGAATTGGAATGTAAACGTAGCTGCCAAAAATTTAAGGGCAATGAAAAGTAGTTAGTTAGTGTGCTAGAAGCACACAAATACAGTGTCTCCAAGAGAAGAAATAACTACATTTTGAAAAATATTTTTTTTCTAAATAATTTATTTTTTCGCAACTTGAAAAATCTAATACGTTATTTTTCTCAAAAATAGTTAGCAACCCTACTTATACCTCGTTTCTTTTTACAACTATATTAAATTTAATAAAACAGGCTGGTGGGTTTCTTAGGAATCACAGGCTTTATCACCTATACGCATAATTAAATGTGTTTAGGAGATAATAATACTTAGCATACAGTAACAGCTTATAAGATAGGTAGATAGCTGGTAATTGCACAATATCTTTACATTTAAATGTGAGGATAGTCTTGAAAAGGAATATTGAGCAAAAAGTAAATTAAAATTAAACGTTTATTTTAGTCTAAATTATATAAGATTTTCATTTCAAAGAATGTTGGCTTCGCCTAAAGTCATGATGATAATAGGCATTCTCTGTGTTTGAGTTTTACTTAATTAATATTGTATTACCATCTCACGTTTAAGGTTATTAAATTCTTCATATTATTAACTGAATGTTATTTAAGTGGTAATTAGGTGAAGTGAGTAAACTTCCTAGAGGTTTTGCTTGGAAAGCTACATTTCAAATGCAATGATATCTTTAATTTTTTTTCTTTTCTTGTTATTTATATCGTCTGCTGTATTTTGATAACTATAGTTTGTCAAATATATCAAATAAATTGTCGTAGAGTAAGTTTAAGTATCTACAACGTTTTATAGTGATATTCAATTTTCTGTACATAATGAACTATTTTGTATCAAGGATAAAATTAATATATCAATTTAGCTGTAAGACATTTTATGAATTAAAATTCGGTATTAAATTGAGTTACAGTTTCTGTTTTACAAGCTAAACATGCATCGAGTGTAATAATTTAGTTGTAGCGGCGCAATAACTAAAGCAAACTTATATAATTACAGCCCATAAAGCTTATAAATCTCGTGTAACTATTATGAATCTGTGAGTAATAATAACAGCCCATAAATGTCTCACACTGGGCTGGAGCCTCCCACTATAGGGGAACGTTACAGTATATCCGCCACGTTTGTCTAAGGCGACTTGGGAGGTTTGACACATTTGTAATCTCGATGTACAGGTTTCATCATTATGTTTTCCTTCACCGTTGTTCGCACGTTCTAATTATAACAATATGCACATTAGGTCAGAAAACAGCCTAAGTGGTGCATGCGTTCCAGCCAGGATCGAAACCTCGCCCTTTAAGTTCCGGACGAGTGCGCTAACCACGCTACCACGAATTTTTTGCACAGTAAAGTAACGTTACTTCGTTCCAATATTGTGGATTGAAATCCTATAATATAGAAGACGTATAATACGGCCGGCGTAACTTGGCAAATGTGAACATAGGCTCTGCGAACTTTGGAGCATGTACACTCGTGTGATGATTGGGCATACGACTCGTCAGTGAATGCAATTGGTCGCCCTTCATCCCTGTATTTTTTCATTGCTTTGTACTAGTTGGTCACTGTATTTTCTTGACGAGTTTACATACGCTAAAGTTCGCAGAGCCTATGTTCACATTCGCCAAGTTACGCCGGCCGTATTATACTTCTTAGAAACATGTCTGCTTTTAAAAAAGGTTGATTCTTTTCTATCTCAAAACCTTTTTTGAGAGTACCTTCTTTTTACTGTTTTCTTAAAAAAAATATGATCTACTCTATTTTTAACGTTAGACAGTAAATACTTGTAAATAAATTTTGTAAGATTAAATTCACAGTGCACACATTTCTAAAATTAAACTGAAAGCGTTCCTGCATTAACACCAAAGGCAGCAAGCAAATCTCGCATTCAAATTACAGTAAATAATATACTTTTTTAGACTCTGTCTCTCGAAAGAAGTCTCGCAGATGGGGTGTTACGGTCATGCACCGGATTCTTACAGAGATACAATAATTTTAGAAAGATTCCGATTTAATGGTAAATATAGGTATAATAATAACAAGTAACATTTACATTAAAACACGTCATCAAAACAACATGATAACATGCTAGACTCATTTGTATATTTACGAAGTAGGTCCCCAAGATTCAGGTAGACCTAGTTTGGGGACCAATGTATTAATGAATGTGAATGACTTTTTACTCAATAAAGGATTGTATTAGTATTTTCAAAAGTTTTCGCGCCTAGCACACATAATAAAACTACTTTTTAACGGTTTTACACGCGGTATTTTATTGGCTTTTCAAAATGTTGTGGTTGTTTATTTATTCTAGTCTATTCTACATTTTTGTTGCGGGATTTGTGTCGTGAGATCTCACTGTAATTGAATTTGTTTGGGGGCTTCAAGTGACAATGTCATCAAGCCAGCCTCATTATCACGGCGTTCCATTAGTAGCTCACAACGCCCAAAACTCTCAGTTAGCCGTTCCACAAGGCGACCACGGTCGTTGTGGTCGTGGCGAAAACGTCACTAATGACGTGATCATTTTCGATCATACAACGCTCACAACGAGCCATGTCAAGAGGTGTGCCGAATAGCCGTTCCACTTGGGTTTACTATTGTAACGCCGACAAGCAAGTGGTTGTTGTGAGTCCCTAATGGAACGTAGCCTATGTCGTAATAAGCAACTTAATAATATTTCCAAATTAAAATATCAAATGTTTGGCTACAGTTTTGTGTCTAATGTTGTGATTATTATATGGATGTTAAAAACTAAATTGTTTCAAGTAAATAAAAGGAAAATATTTGTGTATTATTGGTGTATTATTTTTAAAACTAACCAAATATTTGTACATTCCTCTGAGCAAAGCGCCACCCCCTGTAGTTCATCAAACACAGAGATCTAGGGTTTGATTACCAACAAGGTTAATCGTTAACGAAATTTCAGTTTTTTTCTCGTGTGTGAGTGTTTGATATTCTGTCCCTGAGTTATCTAATCTATATCATCCATAATATAAGCGTATTAGTAAAAATCAGACGAGTATACCAAATTCCAGTGTCATCTTTATAGTGCCGGTAAAGTTATTCACAAACATCTGGGTAGTTCCTTGTGCAGAACGGAAAACTCCCGAGCGTATTAATTTGCAATCCGACCGAACGTGAAACACTATTAAACAATAAATACCATTCACAGTGCACATATTTCTAAAATTAAACTGAAAGCGTTCCTGCACGAACACCAAAGGCAGCAAGCAAATCTCGCATTTGATACAAGCGCCTTTTAGTAAGCCTGGTTGTATCTTTTTCATAGTTATAGCTTTATTTAATTTAATTTCTTTTTGTACGTGTCTATTATTATTTTTCAAAATCATTATTTCACATTTCAATAATCGTTTCATAACATATTATGTACTGATATTAAATTGTTCAAAATACACATCTTTGGTCTATTCTTTATTTGATGATGTTCTAATTATACATGATATTAAATTTCAATTTCATTATTTATTTATTTTCTGTAAAGGTGTCGTTACTGCTTGGTACTAAGGGAAGACCAGCGTTGGTTATTATCAACCAGTGTTGGGGTTTGTCTTTACCTTAATTTTTAATACTCTTTTGCACTATGTGTTACATGCGGGCGCGTGTCGCATGTGTCGATTAATATCGATGAGATAGTTAGTGATGTGCTTTAACAACCAGCGTTTGCTGAGTTAGGACCTGGTTAGAGCTAATTAACCTTGGCTTTTGTTAAAATACTTATGTATAATGTCCATTTTAAATAACTCTGCATAAACATTATTTTCTTACTTTCTTTCAAAGCCTGTCGGAAACACATTCTCGTATGTGTGATTTCCACATGCCGGTGGATTGCAAATTAATTCGTTCAGGAGCTATCCGTTCGGATACGGAACGGACACATTTATGAATAACCCTACTGGTCTGGATATCAGGACACAGTTCCGAAATTATTGGAGATAATGTTGGTCATTGGTCAATGGTCAAAAAATCTAATTAAGCAGACTCAATAAAAACGCAGAATCCAAAAAAGCTGTCGAAATAAAAATAAAAACATATTTCGTTAAGCACTTTTATTGCTCGGAATAGTTGTCGTGTTACACCTAGTATGTAATGTAACCATTGGATGGAACACAAAGTTCAACCGCGTGTAGAATTCCGAAAAATGAACAGATTTGGAGTGTGCAAAATGGGTTCTCCTCCACAAAGTTAGCTATTGTAAACTGTTGCTTGAAATTATCAATATTGGGTGCATGAAATTCTGAGATGCAGTTCTAAAGAAATTTCCAGCTGTAATTCATCCACCATTTTTCAAAATTCTACTTCCAAAATAATAATTATTGACCCTGAAAATACCCGAATACTGACTTTCACCTGAATTGAATACGTTTCTGAAAACATTTCCGGCCATAATTCGTCCACCATTTTTTTTAAATTCCAGTTTAAATTAGTTATTAGCGACTCTAAAAATTCTGAGCAATTACTTTCACCTGCATTGAAATTCATCCGCCATTTTGTTTTTCTTTATTTCGACCATTAATTCGTATTCAGTGACTCCAAAAACCCCTTTCTTGACTTTCAGCCAAATTTCAGTTTTTGGACAACTTTTTTGGATTCTCGACCACTGTAAGACATCTAAAAATGGGCGAAAATGACGTTGAAAGATTCTGTTACATAAATACATACATTGAAGCCATTAATCAAAGCATGTATAATTGTATATGCTTATTATTATCATTATATGATCCATTCATATATATTACCTATATCGATCTTTGAAGTATTATTATACATAATATTTTTTTTGGCAAAATTCAAACAAATTAAATAAAACAAAACGTTTCATATTTACATAAAATTTTATTCAGTAATACACATTGTAAGTACTTAAATACATATAACAAAAGATAACTAGATACGCCCTAATTCGACTAGAAAGACACCATTTGTAATTTTAGACAAATAAATTAATACAACCATTTCATTTTTAAACAATGAGATTCATGTTTCATAATCATAATATCTGAGGCTTAGTGGTAAAAGAGCCAAAGTACATTTTCGTAAGAAATGAGATTATACTTTATTTTATTAACAAAAGCTGGAAAATAGGCCCTCACTTATGGACGTACTTGCAATACAAGCGGCTTGACCATATCGTAGCGCAAAGGCGTTACTGTAGCCGGACTAAACATTCTAGAGAACCGTTGCTTAGTTAACCACACTACATTGGCCATTTTACAATATAGCTTTTGAAAGACTTCAGATTAACAAACACTTTAAAAAAATATTCTTTTTAATCTGGTTTTTTTTACGAAAATGTCATCCTTTTCACTCCAGGCCACCATGTGCATTCCATATACAATATTTATAGAAAAATAATGATATATTTAGGACACTAAATGAAATTTTAAACAAATACAAAGCGCAATTGATATTACGCCAATAAAAGGCCGAGAAATCTACAACACAAATGTCTCTTTTTCACAATATATATTTTTATCATATAACCTAAAATTTAATAATCATTTAGGTATCTAAAGTGTAATATCGGTTACCCTTCCCTCAATTTAGTGTAATGAAACATTGAGGGATTTAAAAACATTTTTAAAGGTCTACATACATCGCGTTTCTATGTTAATGTCTTTAGTAATATTATTACAGCATATTTCAACCAGAGAAAACAGTGAATACAATTCTCTTTAAAAGTAAATAAGAGGTTCTAACGTCCACTTGATAGGAGACAACTTTTTGTCTATATAGCAATTGGTCTGCTATGGATTTTGTAATTGTTGACTTTGACAATTTTATTCATCTAGTGCCTATTTATTTTATCCGTGCAGGAACGGAGAAAAAATACAATTTCGTGTGGCCGGGGGGCGGCTTGTAGTAAGAAGCGACAAAACAACCCACAGCCACGTGGTAGGGCATTTGCCCGACTGGATGGCTACTACCTCTGTGGTTTACAGTATGTCGCCATAACAACCTTGAGTGGTGTTCCGGCATTAGTGACCAGGTTTTAGTCTCCCTTAAAAGAGAATCATCGCATTTGCAGCACCTTTGGTTTGCAAATGTACATAGGCGATTGTCACCGCTTTCCATCAAGTGGGCCGTCTGCCTGTCTGTTAAACTCCTGCAACAAATAAAAAAAAATACTTACAAAAAGTGGCAGAATATGAAGTCGATGCTCAAACATTGTGACAAAATGTTCTTTTTATATCTACAAGTATAAACTCTTATTTTAATAGAAAAGTTCAAGCCCAGATGGGTTTTCAGATATGCTGACTTCGAAGCAATTGAGAAAAATGAAATAAAAAGATCGATAGCAAAGTTAATGTAATAAAATGTGTGATATTTTTTTATAAAAATGTGATATTTTTTTAGAAAAACAAAACCTTTCATCAACCCGGGTTATCCCGGGTTGATGAAAGGTTTTGTTTTTCTTCGAAATTCAAATTCTTATTTACAATGGCGGAATTAGAATTTCAATTTTAGAACTGTTTATCGGGCGGATGTATGGCAGGTCACTTTGGAATCGAACAAGAAATTTATGCGGATTTCCTGCTGATCACAGTATCCCACTGAAAAAATAAATTAACTATGGAAAATCGAGAAAAGAATGTCTTGCATTCATATAGAATTCACTTAAGTTAGGTCTTTTGCTGCACATTTATAATTTTAGGTATTCTTTTTCTATGGCAAATACTTAGTTTTTAGTATTATCAAGTTGTTTAATATATCAACTTTCATTTTAGTAATTTTTAATGCCTGTCATTTATTTTTATTTATAATTAAACTTATTTATAATCATTAGTTAGGCATTGGTGAAACAGATCGCCTGGCTTGTAGTGCTTTATTTTCGCAGTAGCTTCTAATATCTTCGATAGGTTGCATCAGAAACACTGGAACATCATCATCACGTTTCTGCAAAGGAAAAAGTATATATATAACGTAAGTCATATAGTTATATCCCTCCCAACATTGCCCCCTTTTTTGACGAGGTATGATCCATCATCGACAGTCTTTTACGCTCACCTATCAGCTAAACCACCTCTTTGTTCCATCTTGTCACCATATGTCAGGACCTCGGGAACCAAAGACGCATCCGATGGCCCTGACAGCGATTCCCACCATTGCTCTTCTCCAATTTCAGACATGAAAATCTCCTTAAGATTACGCCCATGCTCTGTCGGTAAATCATCGGATACCCTTCGAGGAATGTGCTACGGAAATGCACGACTTTAGTTCCCTTATCTCTTGTCTATCACCGACAACTAGACTCATGGTTGTCGCCAACGTTATATGGTGGTCATACCATTGGTGGTCTGTTTCTAGGGTTGTTTGGTGCCCCGACATTGAATGAAATAGTTTTCTGAAATTCCCTTTACGTGAAAAAACAGAGGTCTTCATGTCACGAGTGACATGCATCTATATATATACTAGCTTAGCATGCTCCATCTTAGGTTGCATTAAAACTTAACATCAAGTGAGAAAGCGATGAAATAAAAACCTATAACTATCTGCGTATTTAAAACCCTATAAATATCTGAGTGTTCCGAAGAAGTGTTTAGAATGGTGCCTTCGTCCTCTTTCTACCATCTCACCGCTCGCCATCGGTTGGGAGTTTACCCCCACTTCCTTCAGCTGCTTCGCTCATGTACGCCAAGGTTCTGATCGTTTCTCTTACCTACCATGGGGATTTGGAATGAGCTCTCAGCCGAGGTTTTCCCACAGCGCTACGATATGGAGTTTTTCAAAAAGGTTGTCATAAAATGTCTTCGAGGCCGGCAGCATTTCTGATGTTGCAAAGGTACATAGGCGACGGTAATCGCTTTCCACCAGATGTGCCGTCAGCCTGTTGGCTGTACTGGAGTACAATATATAATGTTATAAAAAAAAAAAATTGAGGAATTTGAAGGATTAAAAGTTGAACGCACATTCACTCAAATGCGTTCAATGTTAACACTGTCATCAAAATCTAATTAGGTCAGCATATTTATCTTTCAACGAAATCCGTCTTTCTAGGGTTTAGATATTCAATTCAACGAACCTCGAGAGCTTTCATATTTGAGGTTATTGTGAAGGAAAGCAAAATATATTATTATTATAATGTACCTGAAATAGTACTTCACCCTCAAAATATGTCAGTTGATGTTTCCTCGTCCGTAAAAGTATTCCAACTAGTTTGTCCGATATGACTGTGTATATCTAAAAAAAAGACATATGAATGAAATACAAAACACAAACGTATATTCAAATAAATAAAACCAATTTCTCAGAATAATAGGTAACCTAGTAGTAATACAATTGTTGGCATCCTAAAATACATGAAAGCTAAGGAGACAAGAGTTTAGTCAACACATTAATACAGGTTACACTGTACAAAATTTTTAGGCAAGTGCTATTTGCACCCAAAAGAATAATTGTCGATATATTCAAAATTCAAAAAAAATCTCATTTCAACAGGAACCTTTTTGTATGGCGTGTTCTATATTTGAAAGATATGATAATATAGTAGTATCTTAGCTTTAGTTGTTATTATCCAAGTATCCGCTACGCGTATATGTTAAAATATTTTTTTAATATTTTTTATTTAAGACCAAAACAGCATAATACAGATCGTGTAATTCATCTTATTTGAAAAAGTTTACAATATATAATACATACAAACTATATAATACATAATAAATATTTTTTAATTTCTTCACAAGATTGTTTTTATTTCTTAGCGCAGGAGTTCAGCAGACAAGCAGACGACCCACTTGATGGAAAGCGGTTACCATCGCCTATAGCCATTTGCCACAAGGTACTACAAATGCCCTGCTGCTCTCTTAAGGGAGACTGGAATCTGGTCACTAATACCGGAACACAACTCAAGGTTGTTATGGCGACATACTTTAGACCAGGGCTAGTAGCCATCGAGTCGGGCAAAAACCACCTGGCTGTGGGATGTTTTGTCGCCTCTTACGACAGGCCGCCTGGCTGCAGGAAATTCTATACTTTCTCCATTCCTGCATGGATAGCGGATATACTCCGCTAATCTTTATAGTATGTGCCGTACCTATTATTCCCCGGTTCATAACTAACAATATTTTCATTTTATACTGCAAACTAAACAATATCCTAGCATGAAAAATATTTATGTTCATTTTCTGTATTAAGTAGTTTCCCGTGAAAGCTTAACAGAAAGACATATCGAGATACTATCGCATTTTTTATAGACGAAAAATGTTTATATCTATAAACCTGAGAAATGGTTGGTCTCATCTATACTTTCATCCTTATATCAAAGCGTCCTAGTTTTATTTATCTATCCTCCGTCTATGAAAACTACATAAATAACGAATATGACGATAATGACAAAAAGGACAAAACGGAGCAAAGGATATTTCATTTTTTTGTTTCCATGATTTATATCAATTTCATATTTCTTAACAGTAAAGCCACATGAAATAAATTATATAATTGTTATACTTTGTTGTTGTGGATGACGTAACAGTGATGTTCTGTAAATATAAAATGTTCTACTTTAAAGAACGATAATACTGCAATTATTGCAAGTACCGTTTTTTTGCTGAATTAAATACAATGATAATTCCGATTGGTATAGAAATTGTTTAATAAACAAACCGGTGAAATGTTATTTTTTTATTTATTATTAATTAATCATATACTGGACTGAAATTTTTTAGGCAACCCATATGCAATATATTTATTGACACATTAAATTAAATATAAAATAGGTTTCATCAAATAAGCATCTCGGTGAAAGTCGTTGTATAGCGGGATCCTATACTAAAAGTCAAATAAAGTGTTTTGTTTGAATCTCCGCGTCCCACACAATGAAAAGAACCTAACTTATTGTATTCTACTTGTAATCCTTTAAGACTATAAATGAATAGCCTAGCTCGTCGAAGGTAGGTAGGTAGGGTAGGGTAAGTTCTTAGATATTATGGATATACGAATATTTTTTTTATTGTTATAATGATGCTAGTAGGCGATCTACCAAACTAAATTAATTTGACTGAAAAACATAAATTTTAATGGGCACGAAGGTTTACTAATTGAAACATATTTATTTATTTTAAAACTCTTTAACACGTGGGAGCTGCATAAGTCTAATTATCGCAGTGGACAACGATTTACTGGCTAGCGTTTTATTTATTGGACTTTATTTTATGCTGTTGGTCCGTAGAACTCACAACTTTAACAGTGTTTACGGGTGAAAGACCTATTTAGACACTTAAAACTATTCGTGCGCTTGGTACTCTCGTACGCAAAATCATCTAGTGCCCAAATAGTTTTTTTCATCCCTTGTGTAACGATCGACTAGCGTCTACATATGCTTTCATTTGAACGGAAAAATACTTTATATGAAAATCAAGTTTTAATTTAAATGGAAACGAATGTTGCCTTCTTTTATTATAATGATAAAACAAGGAACAGTTCTCTCACGGAAAATAATAACAAAATTTCAAACGTTAAGAGCCCAGTCGTAGCTTTTTGACTTGTCGGAGTTTATTCGCAAATATAAGTGAGTTGCAATCAACTCGAGCTAAATGTGAAAAGAAGCAATTTTGCAAAAGGAATTTTCCTTTGATATTTGCAAAGTGGTAAAAGTTATTTTTTTTGTGACAACTACAGACTCTGGTTCCATAACTATTTTCTTTGAATTTAATTGTATAATTTCTTTTTGATTTCGCACTTGTTGTTTTTTTATTAGTATGCGTAATAATTGTAAAGTACACCATAAAAAAGACGAATAGAAGATAATGACTGCCGAATTTGTTTGACATTCAACAGTATATTTTGTGATATATCTTACCACGAGTCGGGTTATGACGTCTAATTGTTTAAAACATTTCTAAGAACTAGAAGATTTCAATCCACCGAAAAATTCATGCGAAGTAATATAAAACAAGTAAGACATTCTGTTTTAAAGCTAAGTATATCAAGATTATCAAGTGGTTTTGGCGGCAACTTAAAGCATATTAGTCACCTGTACAGTTTAATTTTTAAAAATCGCATGTCTCTGCTGATAAGAAAAAATAGAGCGTTTGTATAAAGAAAAACTTATCTGTTGAGTGAAATGTGACTTTAAGACAAATCTAAAAATCACATTCACACACAAACACAAAAACTCCTTTTTTTATATCCATTATAAACCTATGTCTTGACGGCGCAATCCTCGTTGCGATACGTTGGTCCCACTAGATCGTGTGTAGTAACACACTTGACGATTCTGTGTACGACGCATTGTCGTTGAGTCACCGATGATGAAAACAAGAGGTACAATAATATTTTTTTGCACATTCACTACGGCAGTTCAAAAACAAAACTTGCCAACTTAGATAGATAGATAGATAGATAACACTTTATTGTACACCAATACAATCATGAACTTAAAGACTAAAATTATATCTACTTATGTACAAAGGGCGGTCTTATCGCTAAAAAGCGATCTCTTCCAGACAACCCCCAACTTAGCGAAACGAGTCATGTTTAATAGGTACCTATTAATTAGTTTAATAAATTTTAAATGCAATTAATTTATATGTGCTTATGTACTTAAATAGCTGCCATCGCACAGGGTGAAACATGTTAGAACAAATAATATCAGAAATAAAATTATATTTAACTGAGTACACGGGAACTTAAAAAATTTACTCCCGCACCGGGGGTAAGTCTACGATAACTTACTGCCGCACAGTCGGAAATACGGGAAAATACTTCCAGCAAGGCAGTGAATGTGTTTACAAAAGAAAACCGACTTCAAAGTAAGAAGCAAAAAATGATTTTTATATTACTTGTCACCGATTTCAAGATGTTGTAGAAAACATATTTTTTTAGCTTATTGGTCTGAAGCCAGTTTTGTTAATTTTAAATATAATATTTACTTGGAAAGCTTTAGAAATAATATATTAAGCGCCTGTAGAAATTGAACTCCTGACAAGTATATTGTCGCGTAGACAAGTGTTGTTTCCGTTTGTGTAGGCACTCTTCCACAAGAGTTGCTCGATTTTTCTGGGATTCACTCATTAGATCCTAACTTGGTTACAATATGACTACCACACGAGTATAATATGTTCTTTCGAATAAAAATTCATCTACAATTGACGGAGAAATTGCGTTTGATACATAAATAAAAAAAACAGTTGAATTGAGAACATCTTCCTTTTGAAGTCGGTTAAAAAGTAGTGGGGAAAGATCACGATCCCCAGGAATGAGGAATAAAGCACAGGGATGAGGAGGATAAACTTACAATTTGGTTGATGCTATGGCTTATAAAAGTCCGGCTTTCGATTCGGGGCTATTGAGTTAAAATCAGGCTATATAATGAGATTGCAAGTATCAATAGATCCATTGACTTTTTTAATTCCTCCTTCTTTCAATTTAAAGGTGAAATTCGAAATTATTTGCACCAATATTTCTGGCATAATTGCATAATAATTTTGTTAACTGTAAAACTAACATTATAATAAGTCATACTAATAATATTAACCGCTAAATATTTTGTCAATGTATGGTACATTATGTGCTCACATGTTTAAAGTTACAGCTTAGACATAATAATTTATACATAATATGAAATAATGTAACTTTTAGCTGTTATTTGTTTTGTGTGCCAAATAAATAAATAAAACATAACTATTCATAAACAATTGATATTGGCTAGACGCACAAAGTTTGGAAAACCACATTAAAATGTAAAAAAAATTCAAACATCGAACAAAACATGACGACATTTAAAATGCACTCACTCTTAAATTTAACGGCCACGCGTCAATAAGCTCCATAATTTTTTTCTAAAAGTAAACAAACAAAGATATCTGCTCAGTGTTCCGTTTATTTTTGAATCGTTTCCATATTTGGCTGGCATCGCAACGTCGGTGTTTATCTTGATATTTACGTACTAAATGACCATGTAAAATACGGTCTTCAACAATCGATATTTATTTTTCGATATTGTTAGAATTCGTTACGCAAAAAAAGCATCAGGAGGCGAATGTTTCATAGATAGATATTTGAAAATCGATACTATTTTTTGTCTACAATGGATAAAGTGAAAAGTCTTATACTAATATATTAAGATGAAGAGTTTCTTTGTTTGTTTGTTTGCTTGAACGCGCTAATCTCAGGAACTATTGGTTTGATTTGAAAAAATCTTACAGTGTTAGATAGCCCATTTACCCAGGAAGGCTATATAGGCTATATATCATCACGCTAAGACCAATAGGAGCGAAACACCAATAAAGAATGTTTCAAAATCGTTTTTTTTTTACTGTTCCACGCAGACGAAGTCGCGGGTAGAAGCAAGTTATTATATAAAGGGATCTTTGAAAGTTGTACCTGAGACTGGAAAATTGAGAGGAATAAGACTAAGGAGGTATAATGCCTTCGCATTATACCTCCTTAGTCATCTAACAAAGGAATGTTAAACTGGAAGATTGGTGGGTGCAAATATTAAAATCGACCAAAGAGATGGACAGATTGTGTGAAGAATGACATGATGGTTTGTGGTGTGATGTATACCAGATTAAATTACTTTGGAAGAAAAATACATATTGTGCCCAGCCCAAATAATTGGGAGCAGGTAAAAAAAAGTAAGCCTTAAAATGACTTGAGTGATTATAGTAGGTATGTGGTTTTTAGTCATGCATAAGGTCATATCTTATGTATGTTTTATTTATATCAATTGATAAATAAGGAACACTGTGTCCCTAAAACCCTAAAACGGTTAACCAATTTCTCCAAGAAAACAAAAATAATTGTAATACAATCCAAAACCAGGTGTTTGATATAAATAATTATATACCTAGTCGAAATAACTTACAATTTAATGTAATCAACTTCTACAATCGACATATAATCAACTTCCGAAAACAATGAAAGAAGCAAAATCCATAACAGTGTTTAAAAAAATGCCTAAAAAAATCATGTGTTACATGTATTTATTGTGTATTTTAAATTAGCAAACTTAAATATAAAGTCGCAATACAAAATGTATATATACAATAATTGGAAATATTATTATATAAGAAATTACTCATACGAAAAAAGTGACACTTCCACGAAATCTATATCCTTGTTTCTTATGAAAAAAATAAATCAAGACTACCTGCAACTTTTAGTATTTGTGCTTTCTATCTTATTACAAATTAAAACTTATGTTTCAACAACTTATAAATGTTCTCATCGTTTAAGTGAATCGTAAAAGTTCTTTTATGAGAAATAAAGTTCTTTGACAATTCATTTTTCAATTCAGTTCAATTTATTTTTATTAAGTCTATATCATATTTATTTCATTCGAAATGTAAGAAATATATCAAACTTTCAACTTGCGTTAACTCGACTAATTAAGAAATTTCTTTCGATTATGAGATTTCAAATGTCTTGAAAACCACTCATTTACTTGTTTTTCACGTGCATTATAGCGTGAGATTTGTAATTTATTCCAGCACAAAATTAGTAATAATAACTGAAACGAATGATTTTTTTATGAAACCATACACCTATAATTGCAACTACAATTTAGTTGACAATGGAAATTCAAATAAATATCGTTACGACTGGTTCAATAACCCTTGTACCCACAAAACAAATCTTATAAGTAATCTGGCCATTAATTCTGTTACATTTCTATTATCAAATCTTTAGTTATTTTAAGTTTGGAAGGGGATTACTATGTTAAAAACTTAAGGTGGTTAAAACCCCACGATAGAAATAAAAACTTCATTAAGGCTTGCCGAGTGAGTATAGTCGCTGTCACTGCTATAACAGCAAAGCGTATATCTTTCGCTCCTTTAGTCGACTAGATCCGATTTAGCCCGAACGAGCTCTACATACGTGACAGGTGACGGCTCAGTCTCATTCAATACAAACAAAATAAGGTGCTCAGAGAGCTTAAAGAAATTTTCATTAAAAAAAACTCAAATTACTTTTCTTTTCAAATTAAAAATTTATTGAATACGAGTATAATCGATGTTTACTATCCATCTCTATTTAAATTGACGGCACTAGTAAACGGTTCCAAATTTAAATCTTGGCCGTGAGGGTGCGTGTCACGGGCCGGAATGCCGTGACGTCACGTTAGGCGCGCAACCCAACGCACCGATCATTACGAATTTCAAATTTTCTTACGAGTATGAATGTATTTTGCCTATCCTCTTTCTTAGACAATTGTATTTAGGTTAGTAATTTATTACTATCATGATGTAATAAATATAGCTACCGTGCGCGGTAGACGTTATTCTGCTCTGAATAAATTAAAATATAGAACCTGATTCCAGCGCCACCTACTAAATCCAATTGTGAATCGAAACCATTCCGGGCCCATACAAACGTACGCAAAAAATGTCATCAAAATCGATCCAACCGTTAAAGACGAGTTCAGTGATATACACGCTACCAAAATCAATTTGTATATAAGTAAATATATTTTATAGGCGAGTTGTGTTCGTATAAATGGCATTTAAAATATATCATGCTAAAGCTTAGTTTTTGACATTGACGACAAGTTCTAAGTCGCTCAACGGGCTATGGAGCGAGCTATCTAGGGCAGCGGTTCTCAATCTTTTTTGGTGACGGAACCCTTTTGGAAAGCGATATGCTTGATGGAACCCTACACTAATACAATAGTTTTAAAAGTATATTCTTTATTAATAAGCAAAATTAAATTACCTGCCATGTAACAGTTACTTATTACTTATTTACATAACAAGTATAATAAATATTGAAAACGAAAAAATCCATCTAATGGGAGGTATGAAACTGTTTTTGAAGTGAAAATTCTTTAGGCGCATGAGGGTAAATTTTTTACGGATGAAACGCAATAATAATAATATTAGCTTCACAAAGATGTGCAACGTTTTTGTCTTTGTCTTATATTTTTAAACTCGTGATACCTTGCGACTGGAATATCTGAATTAAATAAAACAAAAAGCTATATAAAGGTATTGACGCAGTCTTGAATGTGAAGTAATTTATTTTGATAAGGATTAATACAAGATACAAATAAAGAGCCTTTTCTAGCGGTGGCATTTTAATTAAATAAAAGAACACTTGTTGTGGCATAACTATAATAGTTAGACATATGCTGTCGCGACACTTTTTGTAAATAATGATGTGTTCTGCAAAGACGTAGTACATTATTTTATTCTATCATCAATAGTTTTCGCAGCGCACGCGATTTTAGGTATTTTTGAAGTGAAAGTCTCGGAAATCTAAAGTTTTAGATTTGTATAAATATAAACAAGACTTAAAAAATTGTTTTCCAAAGAAGCTTCACTTCTGACATGTGTATTTATTTTTCATCAATCGGTTGATATCAGGTTTGATAGAGGGCAGTTGAAGTCTCATATCAGGTTCAGCGTTCAGTCTATTACGGTATTTTGTTTTTGTGGCTGTAAAGGTTGAGAATCCTGTTTCGCACAAATATGTGGAACGGGAGAAGAATATTCAGAGCCATTTTGGTAAGCATTGGATATTCAGCACGGATTCTGCACCAAAAATCGTTGAAAGGCGTAGTTTTGCACAGAGAGGTGTTTTGATTTTTTTTCTAAATTCTTGCGGAACCCTTAGAGGGGTATCACGGAACCGTACGGTTCCGCGGAACACACTTAGAATAACGCTGATCTAGGGTATTTCTCTTATGGATAGAATTAGAAATGAGGATATCCGTAAGAGAACCTAACCACAGCTCGCAAAATAAGCAAGTTGAAGTGGCAGCGGGCCTGTCGTAAGCCTGATGACTGATGGAGCAGACGAGTCCTGAAGTAGAGACTGCGTCTCGGTAAACCTATTGTCGGACGCCGTCCAACCTGATGGACTGACCACCCGCATAAGATCGCCGGTAGGTGCTGGATGAGGAAGTGAGGAAGACAGGGATGGGACGACTTGGGATGGCTTACGTCTAGCAATAGACTTCGATTGGCTGAGGAGAGATTGATTGCGAATGACTTGAGAAACCCTTTTTATAAATCTGCTTGTGCAATTTTAACTCATGTCAAATCTAAATAACTGTCATAGCAGTTACACGTCTCTTCAATGCCATAAATCTCAGTTATTTGTCGCTTTGGTCGTGTTTGGCAGATCACCAAGAATATTTACAAGTGATAAATTGCCGGATGTAAATTTATGCTTTATAGCACTGTCGATAAGCTTTTTGAGATCAAGAATATTATATGTTTTATTCACAAAAGTAGAAGAAGGTTATAATAAAAAGTTTTTTACGAAGAAACTAAATAAAGCATTCCAATTTTTATCAGATAATTAAATGAAAGTCGAAGTAGAAACACTTGACAATTATAAAAATACACGTTCTTAGTAGTGATAGTAGTTGTCAGGCTATCATCGTCTTCAGCTGGATGTAGGACTTAGTTGGGAGGGTCAGGTTGCACATCGTTCCACCGACCTTCTGTAGCCTCCTATGTGAGATCGGGTTGTTCGAAAGGCCCAGCTTCGCAATTGATAGGCTTGCAAAGCATAGCCTGGACAAAGGATGCCTAGAGGAACGGCGACATATTTCAGTGTGAATCCCCGATCTAGGTGATAATAGAATTTCTGCGGAACTGGTAGTGTCACCCTAAAAGGATATACCTAACACCGTTCATCCTCTGCGTGTGGGTGGTTGGCGCTAGGTTATCCATTTTATGGCGATATTCTATGGGAGTGTAATTTTACACCAAGTAAGTCGACCTTAAACTGTAGTGAAAATAATGATTCTAGCGCTATACGTCGTGTATACCGAGTACACAAAGAAAAGTATATATGACTCATATATGAAATTAGCACAGCTGACAATCTGAATAACAATAATTTATCAGTTCACCTGTCGTCTGTGGGTCCTATTTGAAGAGTGCCTAGAGTTAATTTAGAGAATGGATGGCAATGCTAAAGTATTTAAGGTATTTGTTATGCAATGCGCTGCCAAGTTTGCTATTCTCTTGACCGTGGGTAGCGTTGCAGATGTTTAATTAATAATACGTAGCGGAAATTGTATTTATTAACGCTTTTGCTTTCGTAATAAAAAAGTCTAATAATTTCCGATCTATTCTTCTATACAAGTTACGATCTAGAGGCCGACAAAGACAAATTCACACCTGCATACGGTTTGACGGCCTCTGTGGTTGAGTGGGCTGGCCTTTGTCGGCCTACCTCACGGCAACCCAGAGGCTCCGGGTTCGATTCCCGGTATAGTAAATTTCGGAAACTTATTTTGTCCATTATTTACCATGGTTCCCAGACCCAACGGATCACTTTGGGCCGACCCTAGACACCCATGTCTGGGGTCGGCCCAAAGTTATCCGTTGTATATTACCCACAACACAAGCGTAACTTGCTTAATTTGGGGATATACAATGTGTATGTTTGTCTGCCGATTTTTTTATACCTGTAGAAACACATTACCTTTCGGAATTTTGACTTGTATTGTTCACTTTGTGTTTAAAATTTGTGATAAAAAAACAGCCCATTGTGTATTGTAATCTTTTACGGCCTATTGTTGTATTGTGATCATTATAGCCAGGTGTCTCGGATTTAAAGTACAAACTGATTCTAGGAAATTCGGTCCACGCGGCCGGGCAGACATATTGAATCTGTGCAGTATAAAGCAATGCTCCAGTTAAGGGACGAGGCAGTCGAGAAATAACCACGAGCGAAGCAAGACTTGTGTACAATCAGTAATCTATTTAGTGATGGACTTTGCACGTGTAGTAACACGCGCAACGTAATTCAGTAGAATTACGTTTGGACTCGTTATGTTCGGTTATATTTGTACCTGTGTTATACGTGTTTGTATAGTCCTAATAAACTCTATAGTAATTCTAATGGCATTTTATTTTGAGTCCTGCAACTCGTTACAATAACTTCCCGTATTGTACGCGGTAGAGTCATGCTGAAATCATTATCTTGATGTTTTTAGAACTGGCTCGATCGGTGTGATACCACGCTCTCACAGAATATTGGCATGAAATGGTTAGCCTTGTGCTAATCATGTTTCATGCGATGAATACCATTATTCCTGTCCTCTATCTTGTCCCCCCTTTTGACCCTTCTTACCCCATATCTAAGGCCGGCAACGCGTTAGCTGCGCATTTCCATGAGCTTCGCCAACTGCCTGTTTGCCAGCTTAGCAATAAAAAAAACGTGATCCATATTTTAACCGGTTAAGTGTTCTTGAACAATTTATTTTTTACATCTGTGCACTTACTGATAAAACAACAGAAAATCACGTCAAGGAAATGTCAATGAGCTTTCAACCGCTTCCTTTCATCTCTTAAAGTATGATTCAGCGAAGTTTTATTTTTGTTATGCCAAGCAATGACCTTGTGACATAACGTACTGTTAGTGGAAGATTTATACGGCAAAACACATAGAACTTGGAGTACTTTTTGATGACCAATTCGCAATCCTCTATTAGGACCATTTTTTTCTATACAACCCATATCAACGTGTTCGCAATAAAATAGCGCTTATGCTGGTGTATTATTTTTTCTATTATCATTCTCATTTATTTTTAATCTGGATCCAAGAATGTATGAAAGTATACCCGTCTCATTAAACATTATTTTTATATAGTACACTTGGGACCTCACTAAAAATACGAATATCAATCATATTATATTTTGAGAGCAAGCATTCATAGGTTAGATTATAAAAAGTTTTAACTAAGCGCTATTCGCCCCCGGAAAATTTAATTAATTTCATCCCATAAACTATCCTATGTTACAGGATAGAAAAGTCTTCTTTTTCCATTCTAGATGTCAAGACTACATACCTATTTTAAATACACACGCACACCAAATTTTAGCAAAATTGGTACAGTGGTTTTTCTGTGAAAGCGTCATAGACACATAGAACCGATTTCGCTTTTATAATATTGGCAACGATGTGTCATCTGTTTATACTATTATAGAAATGAAAGATATGTATTTTTGTATGTTTCTAACGAATAAACTCGAGAACTACTCCACCGATTTCAAAAATTATTTCACCATTCAAATGCTACATTATCCCTGATCAATATAGGCTATATAAAAAACTAGGGATCACTACTCAAAAATTCAATAGTGCAACCCATCAATATAAAAAAAATATTTGGCGCTGGAATCGGGTTCGAGATTTTTATTTTTCAGAGCAGGACAACGATCGCCGAGACCTTCAGTTTTTTATATTTTAGAGAGGCTGATAACCCGCCTGATGGAAAGCGGTTACCGTCGCCTATGGATATTTGCAACACCAGAGCGGTTTCCAATACGCTGCCCACCTCGAAAAAAATTCAATACACTTTTTTTGAAAAACCACATGTTCTTGCATAGTAGGAATGTTATTTCAAAAAATACGGAAATCTTCATCATTAGCAGGTATCGACTTAAAAGTGATAAAAATAAACTATTCCACCATGCGTAATGAGCACGTGATTGTTTGTTAGTCATTTTCAATGTCAATAGTTTCCATTCCTAGGTTTGGGAATCCGATATTTTACGTCATAAATGTCGTAAACGACAACAGGATGCTTTTGTCACAATGAGTGTACAATAGTAAATATCACTAGCTACCGCACTCAGAAAATTCAACGGATGATTAACCGTAAACACAATTTTAACAACAAAGAGCTTGAGTCTCATTTCAGAGTATTTTCATTGTTTAGTATTTTAATATTTCTTTCTTATTTGTATTTCTCGAAAACTGTACATTTTTCAGAACATAAAATTAAATATTTATACCAAGTTTTTTGGCCATTGATGGTCCTGAAAAACAACAGACATATTCAAAATCACATAACTTTAAAGCACATCAAACAAAAATTTATAAAACATAATTAATTTTGGACTACTTCAAAAAAATGTTGAAAAAAAAGAAACGTCGAAAGAGATATAAGAATGACCTGTGACTGCTGCGCAATTTGTTTCCGGTTCCTATAACATATTATCCACTAATTTGTCTAACTACGCACGTAGAATAGATATAATTAATTAATTTATATATTTTTTTTCATGATTAGAATCACGCACAATCTTATTCGCTGGGTTGCGGCTTAATTTACGACACAGTTCCTCGACGATGTGTAGACCATCTCCTGCTACTGCAATGCTCACTACGAATCTATCGCATGTAGCTCGCTTCAGAATCTTCTTAAACTGCACTAAATTTCTCCTTCACTGAACTGCACACTAAACTTTTCTCTAAACTCGTCACTGTCTACCACTAAACTTGTCTTTCAACTCTCTCGTATCGCACTTGTCATTTAGCTGTCACTTGAACGCCCTGGTATGCGTGCATTCCGCTGCTTATATACGCGAAAGAATCTAATACCCATAATTCCAATCACCTTTTTGATATTCTTTTATTTACAGGTTATCGATTTTTAAACATCTATCTGTCTCGGTCTTTTCATTCCTAAACCTTACATGCTAGAATTTATAATTCTTTTTTTTCATTCAATATCCCTTTCTTAAGTGAATCTGTTCTTGTATTTTCCTTACAGAACTGTCTTGCCTTTATCTGAAATTCTTGAAACCAGCTTACGTTGCCAGTACGTTCTACTTTAAATTGCCACAGTATTCATTTGCGACGGAATAAAAACGACGCAGTTTTCAAGGAACTATAACATAACGTCTCCTTGTGAGATATTGACGTAAAATATTGTTTGAAGTGTCTTATTTATTACTTCCTTTTAGCTTTGCGTTTAACCAGAAAACAGAAAGTACTGCGTGATTTATTCTTGAGACATAAATACTAAATCATACTCCATTTATTTCATGAAGAAATCTAGAATCGTTGGAATGGAAAAATTTTGTGCAGTAGGGATCCCTAAGCCTTTTGCCAAAAATAAAATCCTTATACAATGGTCATAGTCGTAAGTGAGTGTGTTTTGGTATATATGTCCCAGCCATTTTCTCAGAAAATGCACTATCTATCATCTATTTTCATACAATTTGGCAAAAAGGTGTATTTTATACGTCATCAAATATAAAGGTGTATTTAAATCACGAAATATATAAGAATTTTGCAAATGAGACCTAAAAATCAGTTTTTTGCACTGTAGCGTAGAGGTTTTTAATGAAGCATTTTACTCTAATATAGAGTAAATTAATTTTACAAGAAATATAGCTGCGCTCGACGGCCGTTTCGCGTTCTGTTGTTGATTTATTTAATATTGGCGGTTGGGCGTAGAGTGTTTCTCGTAGTAAATTTATGCTAATGCGCGTACATCGGCACGAGCGTACTGTTTCATACCCGGCTGGACCGGTGTGTATCGTACTTGGTTAATCGTGCGATGACATGTAGGTATCTTTTCTGTTTGTCATAGATCTTTGTGTGGTATTGTTAGTTAATAATAATAATAATAATAATAATAATAATAATGATTAATTAAAACCAGTGTTTTTCAACGTGTGGGTCGCCTCCTTAGGGGGGTCGCGAAGCTTCTATAGCGAAGTTGCAAATGGTTGGGAAAGCTACAGCAGTAAAGTCTGCAATATCCGTAGATTCATCAAATTGCAAGGACACAAAAGTACGTTCTTTTATTTTTTCTATGACTTCATCACGAACATCAGTCACCATATCGCTTATCCTTGTTTGCCAAACAATCTCCGCCATATCTTAAGCCGCTGCTAAAATCAAACTTTCGGCAATAGTATTAGGTTTTTCTGCCTTAGATACACGAAGAGATACTTCATAGCAACGCTTACTCATTTATGCGGGGCGACGGGCATCGGACGTGGTCGTACACGTATGCGCGTTAATTGTGTTATCTATTGGCGACGCATTCCATGTAAAAAAAAAAGTTTTACATACTTAATTATGTATTTAGTCGAACCCTAATTATGAAAATTATGTTGGATGACATGTTGGATTAAATATTTTTCACAAAATATAATACATGAAAATAAATATTATTTTAATAAAATATGTTTTTATTGAAAATCCAACTAAAAAGTAGAAAATGAAATTTTAATGAATTTGAATTAATAATAATGTAAGACAAAATTATTTTATTGTAAAAAAAGCATGGGGTGCTTTTCAGGATATTATCAAAATAACCCTTCTACTCATATCTGTTCATAAAATATTTATAACTATTGATATCCCACACTTTTTTCAAAATCATTTTTTTCTTACGCTATTTTTAATTCAAATTTTTTAAATTCATTTTCTATTTTTTAGTTGGATTTTCTACAAAAGCGTATTTTTTGGCTATTTTCAAACTATTATTTATTTTTCATTTTTTCGTTGACATTTTTAAAAAGGTTTTTAAATACAAGCTTTTGAGATCCTGCATATCATGTAGCAGCAGAGTGCTAGCCGAGACAAGTAAAACGAGCCCAAACATGACGGGTCTATCTTGTTTAGTACAGGAGTTCCTATGGCCACCTTCCGACTCCATCATCAGATCAGCTCCATGGTAGCATATTATTGCATTGTCACGCGATGTACATATTCGTGCAAAATATCAGCTCAATCGGAAACCGGGAAGTTGATCAAATTTAACTTGAAACATTTCGTTACATACGAACATACGTATGAAGCTAATAAAAGCGTATTAAAAAGCAACGGGTAGGGGGGTCGCGAAATATTTCTTCATACTAAAGGGGTCGTGTCATGAAAAAGGTTGAAAAACACTGATTTAAACTAAACGTTAGAAACATAAATAACTAGGTACATTATAATGACTATATCATAATTATAAGTACCTATTTAAATCGACATTAACAATTTTGAATCTTTTCTTTGTATTGCCCGAGTTGTTGAAAGTGGCGCTGTCTTCCTAGCTAGGTTATAAAATAACCTGTGTTAAGGAAGGTGTTAACCTGTGTTAGTTCGATTTTGAAAAATATAAGGGCAATTTAAATTCCTTTTTTTAATCAAAAAGGGAGGCATTTGCACCCAAAGTCGCAAATCCTGTTTCATCTACCTTTTGCATTTATGTATTAAATATTTTCCTGAAAAAGGTTCAGAACGACGCGAGTGGTCGGCAGCAGCCAAATTTAATAATTGGTTTTTAAGATATGAGTTATTTTCATTTTATTTTATAGTACCGTAGAGAAACGAAGTAATCAGTGGATATATCTTACCTCTACGGAACCTTTCAGTGTATGCAGTAAGTGACATCCATTTGACTGATTTTTATAGATCTTTCCTTTTTGTGAGAAATAAAATACGCTTGATCCATTTGCTTTTGAATGCGGTCTTCGCAAATTTATATTTATCGTTTCGTGTCATTCTTAGCAATTTACGCGATAAGCTACAAAACGAGGTCGCTCTTAATGATTACTCTCGTTCGTGAAACGTCATCTAAAACTGCCGAATATAAATATAAATAATGTTTTTTCTTCTAGAACTAAAATAATAATGTACACATAGATGTACTTTATTATTTTAGTTCTTTTCTTCAAGACCACGGGCCATAAAAATGGCCTGGACTTTTGTAGAACTTGCGGAAGACCAAAGGAAGGCCAACACGTAGAGGCGTTGAAAAATTTAATGTAAATGTGGCGTGACACTGACCGGCGATTGTTCCTGTCTACACCATAATGCACCCAAGGACAAGTCCCGGCCAGTGTAGGACTATTGTGGGAAATGAACAAAAAGTACCGGGCTATTGGGGTGAAATGCTCGTGATACTAGGGGTCTAGGAATATGGAGACTATGGCGTCTGCTGGTGGCTATGTTCAGACAACATGGAAAAAAGGAGAAGGTGACTCGCTTCTCACTGCATGGACCCCAAAACATGCCATAAAAGACGGGAGCAATAGGGGTGTGAGTGGCTAAGGGATGTAGTTGCAGTTATGTACTTTAAATAATTATAAATGTGTGTCTTTTTTAATATATTGTTTTAAAAGTTTTTGTTTGGTGTTTGTCTCTTTTTGTTAACAATATTATTAGTACATTAAAATAATCATTTCCCTTTGTGTTCATCATAAAGTCCTGTTAACATTTTGTCTCCTAATTTCGTCCTTTGTAAAATTAAAATGACACCAGACCTTAATTAAACGTCGCTCACTGCTTTGTTGCTTTTGTGAAACTGGGATAAATTATGTCAAGAAAATTTAATTAGCTAACTTATCATAAAAATTATGTTACACGAGTTCAAAAGTTTAATGAGAAAACAATTTATTTATTATGTGACACCATTTAACAACGTTTAAGTATATTTATATCTTTCAAGACCACGGGCCACAAAAATGGCCCGGACTTTTGGAGGGCTTGCGTGGGGCCATGGGGAGGCCAACACGTAGAGGCCCCTTGACAAATTTAATCTAAATATGTGGCGTGACACTGACCGGTGATTAACCCTGTCTACACCATATAATAATGCACCCAAGGACAAGCCCCGGCCAGTGTAGGACTATTGTGGGAAATGAGGACAAAAAGTACCGGGCTATTGGGGTGAACTGTTAGTGGTACTAGCGGTCTGGGAATATGGGGACTATGGCGTCTGCCCGTCGCAATGTTCAGGAAACATGGAATAATGGGCAGACGGTGACTCGCCACTCCCTGCATGGGCCCCTAAAAGTGCCATAAAATATTTATATTATTATTATAAGTCTGCTCTATCTGGGATAGTGTTAGTGTTATTTATCGTTTCACGCATATGTAGTGATGGGCTTAATGCGTTATTTGTGATGGAATAATGGAATTAATTGTCAATAACGTTAAATGGCTGGCGCACGTGTCCTAAACCCAAACGGCGCGGTTTTGAATCCTGGCCGGAACGCATGCACTTCTTCGGCAGTTTTCTGATCTAATGTGCATATTGTTACAATGACCACGTTCTAACAACAGTGAAGGAAAATATCGTGACGAAACTGGCACATCGAGTAAACTAATTTCTCAAACCTGCCAAGCCTCCTTGGACAAGGGTGGCGGGTATACTGTCCGTTCTTCTATAATATGAGGCCTAAGCCCAGCAGTGGGACGATCATGTTCTATTATTATAAATTGGCTTCCTTTCTTTTGTATGGCTGTGAAATGTGGTGTGCCTGAGTATAAACAAGAAAACAAGATTTGCATGTCACAGAGATATCATAATATTATGCCTAATTCTTATATTATAGACTATTTAATATGTATATATATATATATATATATATATATATATATATATATATATATATATATATATATATATATATATATATATGTATTTAATTTATAAAGTAGTTTAAGTATGTGTATTTTTTATTTATAAATTATTTGGTTTAAGTATGTTTATTTATGATATTTGATATTTAATTATCTGCACCACCTACATCGGCAGATTAGATTAAATTATTCCTTAAGTTAGGTTGCCTGGAAGAGATTGCTTTCAGCGATAAGGCCGCCTTTTGTTTCTACTATGACAATATTGTAATTGTATATTTTGAGATTGTGTATTTGGTGAGCAATAAAGTGTTATCTATCTATCTAATTATATGTCGCGGTGGATGTCCACACATCCATATCCGTTGGACTCAACAGTACAGCATAATCATATCCGTGATATAGCAAATAACGTGTAAGTCTTCCAAGAGAGAATGGGTTCGTAAAGGTGATGAAATCTTAATGCATAGCAACTAAAGAACGAAATTTGAGTTTTGTCAATTAATTAATTTATTAATACAGAATGCATCGTTTTGTCTTTCAATCCTATAGGTTTAGATCTTGACTATATATAGTTTTTGAAACAAATGGTTGTAATTAATTAATGGATTTTATTAATATTATTCTTTCACAATTTCTGCACGAAGAGAGTTCCTGGCTCTCGTAAAAGCTGACTAAACAACCCACAGTCATGTGGTATATTCCCGTCTAAATTGCTATCAACCTTGGTCTAGCTAGAGCATAGATCTGCAAAGTGGTTCAGAGTTATCACTAGGTACGAGTATAATTATCCATACCGAACTTCCACGTCAGTGAAAA
This sequence comes from Dendrolimus punctatus, assembly GCA_012273795.1. Classification (NCBI taxonomy): domain Eukaryota; kingdom Metazoa; phylum Arthropoda; class Insecta; order Lepidoptera; family Lasiocampidae; genus Dendrolimus; species Dendrolimus punctatus. The sequence goes on from CM022541.1 coordinate 20,866,111, forward strand.
CAAAACCTGGGGGACCGCAAGCTGCAAATAGGGGTCCATAATAGTGAGTCTCATTTAAGCTAAGTAAAAAAAATAACTTTCTATAAATAGAATAATACAGTATGGTAGTGTTTGTAGTTACAAGCAGTGATTTAAATTTGTATGTGACCAACTAGAAACTATATTAAATCCAACGCAAAAAGAACTGTCAAAATTGGCTCAAAAAATATGTACAATGTGATTTGAGAACCTCCTTTTTTTAAGTCGGTTAAGGCTCGGTTCCTATATCTTACCGACCATTAATTTACCTTACTATCGGTTAAAGTTTAACCTACGCTCCATCCAAGTAATGTCAAAATTCAACTGATGGGAGGGCAAGTGAATGAATAGTCCGATCTATATCGGATTTATATTATTTCTATAAACCGGCCATAAAAAGTTATGGGTCCACCAAATGCAGTAAAAATTGGTAAGGCGTCTATAAGATAAAATAGTTTGGGGACTATTGGATTTTATTTTTTAATTTATTTTATAGCATGAGTTTAGAAGACAGGCAGACTGCCCTGCTAATGGAAAGCGGTTACCGTCGCCTATGGACATATATAACACCAAAGCTGCTACAACTGCGCTGCTGCTCTCTTAAGGGAGACTGGAATCTAGTCACTAATGCCGGAACATGGCTCAAATTTGTTATGGCTGCCAACCTAGATCAGGTGCGATAGCCGTCCAAATGGGCAAATGGCCACCTGGCTGTGTGTTCTTTTGTCGCCTCTTACGACAGGCCACCCGGCTGCAGGAAATTATATCCTTTCTAAGTTCCTGCACGGATAATGTCTAGAGTATACTGCTATAACAATCCCTTTGTTGCGGCATCAGTGGCAGATTCCTGTTCCTCTTTCGAAAACGGCACCACGTTCGTTGCATATTTAATTTTGTTGTCGCCAACAATCATTGGTGGCGGTAGTTACCTTCGTTTAAGTGGGCCGTTAGCCGACCTCCTGTACTCATGTAATAAAAAGAGAGATGATTAAATTGTCGTGCTTAACGATAATGTAGGAGTTCCGTTCGTTTCCAAAATTGCAGCGGAACAATAAAAAGATTCGGAAAAAGCTATTATAAACTCACCGTGAATAACTCCCCGAAAGATATTACTTTAGTTGCATCCTTAAGTTCTGGAGGTAATAAACTTTTGCATGGTGTCTTTCCGTACTCATTGATTATCTCGCAGAGCTCCTTCATTTCTGTGCACACTCTTGCTTGGGCCTCAGCTCCTCTGTATTCAGTCATTGACCCCGGGATTGGTCTGTGAACAAAGAATAATGTTTTGTTTAATTTACCCTAACCTTTGGCTCTAAATTCAAATAAATTATTACCATAACATGAAAAAGGATAAACAGTCAAAATCAACATTAAATATTCTGTTTCTAGTCTTCAATGTATTTTGGAGTTAATTATTATCCATTATTAACTAAGTCAAACAATTACGGACCACCCAAAGAAATGGTTCATAAAGTTAATCGCCTTCGGCTACGTATACTGGTTCTGAACCTAAAATAAGCGTAAAACAAAAAAAAAGGTACACACTGTATCTTATTGAAACCTAATTTCTTTAACAGTTATTAAACTTATACCGCATAAATTTTTTTAAGTGCCACATTATTAGTTATACATAGACTTAGTTGAAAATTAAGAGAGGGTGCGGTATCACATTTTATTACTCTTAAACTTAAATTAAAGACATGTTAATAATACTCCATATACCTATGTCAATTGAGTTTCTATCTCTGATTTAGTTTCTACGGTATGGCTCTGCACCGTTGTATAAAATATTGAAGACATATTCCTTCTAAATTTTATATCGATGACAAAAAAACTAAGAACAATAGGATGGAAATGATAAAATTATTCGTGCAAGAACGGAAAAAAATTCCTGCGGACACCCGGATAAAACAACCGGTAACCAAGTGGTAGTTTGGCTACTACTCCTGGTCTAGAGTATGGCGTCATAACAACCTTGAGTTCTGTTCGCGCATCATTGGTCAGGTTCCAGTCCCTCGTTCACGTTCGGCAGCACACTGGTAGCACCTTTAGTGTTGCAAATCCCCATAGGAGACGGTAACCTTTTACCTTCGCAATTGAGCCGTCGACCTGCCTGCTGTACCTACTCCATCAATAAAAAATATTAAATGGTCTGGCCACGGTTTGAGCTGTACCACGAGCGACATCAAGTGGTTGGCATCGTGCGTAACAGGTCTTGGCGTGCTTCATATGCTATCTATGCTGCATAGCTATGCTGCTATTCCTGTCTCACACAGCTCACACTCACAACGACACGTTATACACGTTATTTATTTTTATTGCATGTGTTCAGCAGACAGGCAGGCGGCCCACTTGATGGAAAGCGGTTACCATCGCTTGTGAACATCTGTAACAGCGAAGGTGCTACAAATGCGCTGCTGCTCTCTTAACGGAGACTAACCTGGTCACTAATGCCGAACACAACTGAAGGTTGTTATGTCGATATACTTAAAATACCAGGGGTGGTAGCCATCCAGTCGAAAAATGCCCTACCACCTGGCTATTGGTTGTTTACCGCCTCTTACGACAGGCCGCCCGGCCGCAGGTAATTGTATTCTTTCTCTGTTCCTGTACGGCTAGAATGATATGATATGACCAATGACGTTACGTAGTGAGTTCTAAATAGGGCTGGCATTAAAATTTTGTTGGTAACTCATTGTGCCCCACCGCGACAAAGTATAAATGGAAGGATTTTTATAAATAAGAGTTTAATGGAACATTAGTAGCCAGGCTGTATGAATTCCATTAAAGTTATGCAGCTACAGAACCTTAAACAAACTGAAAAACTCGGGGCTCTTTGTATTAAAAGAAAGTATTATTTAGTCTTCATTAAAAACTAACTACGTAAATAAAACGAAACCAATGTACACATTAAATACTTTTTTATGTTCTTTAAAGAAGTGTTGAATGTTTAATGTGCCATTATTTTGCTTTATTTTTATTATCTTTCAAGTAACCCAACGGAAGCTGTAATTAGACGAAAACATTTTCGTTACTTTCCCTAGGTGTTTCAAATTATTAACTTGTATTAACCTTTGGAGGTCAAAGACCAAAACTACTACGTACAATGCTATTCAATATTAGTAACTTATACTTATAGAAAGAAGTCGTGTTATAAGAGCCGTATTCATTACTAACTATATTAAGTGTAATCATAGCACGTAGAAGTATTCATTTCTGATTAAAGTGTTGATACAATATTGTAAAATGGTTGTAATGTATTAGTCCGCAGACGTCGTCCTGCCGAAAAATAGGGTGATCGTAGAGGTGAAAATTAGGCTGTATTTTTAATGCTTATTATAAAAAAAAACTAAAATTAAAAAAAATTAGGGTGGACTACCTTAACATTAGGGTGAAAAATATTTGTCGATTCCAGACTACCAATATGCACAAAATTCATGAGAATCGTGAAGCGTTCGAGATTTAACTCCAAACACCGCGACACGAGAATTTATATGTTAGACAAAATTCTAAACATTCTGTGTCTGCACATTAAAGCTATTTAAGAAAACAACTGGAATAGACAATATCAACGATGAAAACCATGATGTAATTTTTTAGATTTGTTGGTTCGGGATTCAACTAAAAAATACTGGATCGATTCCGATACGGTTTTTATTGATCGACAGCTAATTCTTATAATTAAACTCTGCGCTAATTTTTGTCTCGGTAATCCCGCGGGAATTTTCCCGGGAATGGTTTAAAGTTGTTCGGATGCATAAAAATTAGCTTATTAGGTTACATAGGTTACTTATTACATAGGTTTCAGTCAAACGAGGTATCGTTTTAGTGAAACCATCGTCGCGCACCAAGTCATTTGGCTCTAGGATGGTTGGCATGCCGACGCTGACAAGAGTTCGGCGGATGATTTCATTGAGGCTGGCATGGCAAGATCTTCGGCCATTTAGTTTTATTTTCTTCAAAACAATATTCTTACGCAAAGTTGTAAAAAAAATCCCGGCTACTTTACGAACAAAAGTCTAACAAATAGCGGAGCCTGCAGCTTGATGTTCTTTATTTTCCGTGGGACTTCTTTTGTGGCGTGGACTATAAATGTGGTGTATACTTACTTGCCGTATTCATCCTTTGAGAATGTGGGCTTGTGGTTTTTGTCGAAATGTCCACTGAACGCGGTTACTTTCTGGAGTTCGCTGTGTGTTTGCGCCTTTGTGTCGAATGCCGAGATCAAGTCGGTGAGCGAAGAACTCTGCAAATGAAAGTTTAATTACACATTATTAAGTCACGAAAGAAGAATACTAGGAAGCTCATCACTAGATGTCGCCACAGGTTTTTGTATGGAGGATATTAAAATTAAATACAGGTAAGGAGAACAAGACAATATCTAGGTGATAGGGTATTTACGCATTTGGATGGCTACCATTCCTGGTCTAGGGTATGTCGCCATAATAATCTTAATTTGTATTCCGGAATTAGTGGCCAGGTTCCAGTGTATCTTAAGAGAGCGGCAGCACATTACTAGCACCTTTGGTGTTCCAAATGTCCATAGGCGATGGTAACCGCTTTCCACCAAGTTGACCATCTGCCTGTCGGCTGAACTCACGCACTAATTTGGGTAGACCTTTGTGTAAAATAAGTAAATATTTCTTTTGTTTGTACTTCATTGTTGTGGGCTCCCTGTATACATACATAGATACACACCCACACAAACAAAACACACACACACATATATATACATACATATATACGTATTCAAAGCCAAAGCCAAATAAATTACGCTAGCTAAATAGCGAAAAACACTCAAAGTAGTCTCGAGGACGACTTTGACGAAAACTGAAGTGGTATATCACTATAATTAACATTCGTATAGATAAATAGCTATCTATTCTTAATATATATAAATGCTTGTCATATATAATGCTAATAAAGATATTTAATCATATGAAATCGTATATATTGTTACACGCCGACAAAAGTAAATGCACACTTTTGGCATTTGGACTTCTTTAGTATACTTTGTGCTTAAAATTCGTAACTAGAAAAGCAGCCTATTGTGTATTGTAATATTTATGGTGGTCGTTAGCCAGGTGTGATTCTTGGAAAATTCAGTCCACGCGGTCGGGTATTGTATGGTATATTTTAGTATAAAACAATGCCCGAACGGAGGGGTGAGGCAGTCGAGCGACGATTACGATGCAAGCAAGACATGCCTATTCGATAAGTAATAAGTGACGGACTTTGCGCGTGTTATTGAATCGTGCAGTTTGTACTGGTTGTGTCTAGTTATATTTGTCCCTGTGCTATACGTGTTTGTACAGTTCTAATAAATTCGATAGTAATTCCAACGGCATTTTAATTCGAGTCCTGTAACCCGTAACAATATATTGGAATCCAATAATGTGTCTGTATCTATGTATGTATTAAATTTATAAATTAGTTTTAGTTAGTATGTATGATGTTAAATTGAACAGTCCTATCTTTTTTCTGCTCCACTTACATCGCCAGATTAGTTAAAAATTTACTTTAAGCTAGATTGCCTGGAAAAGATAGCTTTTAGCGATAAGGGTGCCTGTTGTTTTGCCAAAAAGTTTGTAATTATGCATTTTGTTTGTTGTATTTGTTTATTTTGCTTAGCAATAAAGTGTTATCTATATATCTATTTACAAGTCCATTAATTTTTAAAGCTACGAAATTTTACCATGATAGCACATAAACCAAGGAGAAACTATTTAAATTTCAATCATTACAACCGATTTTTGTTATTACTTGATTTATAATAGATTTCGTGATCTATTATACCATAACGTCTTTAGAGGGTGTCTTCGTTGCAATAAAAATAAAGCGATCCCACATTTATCATTGAAGATTTCGTGAAAGTTTATCTCCTCCATTCCCTTCGTCGTTACGGTCGTTGCGTCTCGAAGGAAAACCTGCTAGCTAATTACGACTTTATATTCTGAAAGAAAGAGTCCCTTATTGAAAGTATTTGCTGAATTACTTGAACTAGATCGTATATTCTGTGTAATATAACGACTTTAAAGGAATTTCTCGGCTTTCCTTTTGCAGTACGACATGAGGTCGTTTAAGAAAGGAGTCTGAAATGTTCGTCCAGGCTCGCAACGTTTTAAGTACGCTGATGTTGCAAAGCACAACGATAGTCACCTTTTTACTAGGTTTTGATCTAGTGTTTGCTTATAGCATTAAAACATGTTGGCGAATTTGAGTAACCTATTAAGACTAAAACTATTAAAAAATAACTGCCAGACCTCAGGACACTGTAACCTCTTTCTACGTGCGAAACCTCACCCCAACTTGATTGATAATTTTACCTTTTTATTTTACCTATTATACCTTCTAAACTATAGTGTTATAAAGTTATAAACATGCCTTGTCTGTACATTGAATCTATAAAATAAAATAAACTGGAATAGACTATATAAATGATTGAAAACACGATGCAATTTTTTAGATTTCTTGTCTGTTTATTCGGGATTCACGTAAAAACTACTAGGCCAATTTCGATGCAGTTTTCGCTGGTCGACGGCTAATTATTGGATTTAAACTTTTTTCTACTTTTAATCCTGGAAATGCCGCGGGGATTTTTCTGGGAATGATTCAAAACTGCCACACAAAAAAAATTAATTCTAGTGATATTTTTTACTGATCGACAGCAAATTTAATGTAATCAAATGTGTGAATTTTATCGATAGCGGTTTGTAGTCGCTCGGATGCATAAAAATTAGCTTATTCCGGCACAGTTTTCACATCGCTTACATTTTTTTTTAATACAGTGGTATTTTGTATTCGGGGAATACCGCGGGAATTTCAAGTCAAGCGTAGACGAAGTTGCGGAAATATCCTAGTATTATATAAAGTTATTAGAGCTAATGTTACTAAAGAGTTTGTGGCGTTGCTTCTTATGTAAGCCATGATTTTTGCGAAAAGAGGGTTAATTAAACTAAGCTTTCCATAGAGTAAATTATTTAACATAAATATAAATAAAATAGTTAAAATGAACAAGTTGGGGGGTAAAACTAAATAAAAACGTTGTCATTACTCACTGACACTTGACATCTTTGTCTTTCGTGATCACTACTGAAACTTGACCGAAACGTCGGAATAAAATCGAATCAAATATCACGCTAAAACTGTTAAAACGGAGTTTTTTTTTTAATTCATCGCATGAGTTGATCAGGCAGATAGACGGTCACCTGATGGAAAGTATATACCATCGCCTATGGAGATTTGCAACACCAAAGTTATTTACAGTACTTTTACTTTATAAATTCTTTCTTTATAAGTGTTCCTACTTTATCCTAATTTTTGTTCCTATTTCTTGATACATAAATAAAAATTAATAAACATATTAGTAGCGAAAACATTTTCTCACATAATCAATTTACACTTGGTTGTTTTGGGGCTTAAAACAATGAAATGTAAAGCCTGTAAACCCTATATGCGTAATAGAAGATCCTGTGTTAAGTGCTTTTGTTTTTGTTATTAAGAACATATATACATTTAATTAAAACCTTTAACATTATTCATTGAAACTTCATTCTTAAATGTACGTGATAATTTTATTCAGCAAACATTAAACTGTTTACAGTTGAATTTACACAGATCGATAGATATATCTTAATATCTCAAAGTAAGCGTCTTATCGTGGGTGAACTCTGAAAAATGTCCAGCAATAAATCTTAATTACTTTTACACGCTTAATATTTTAATTAAACTTAGACCTTTTGTGGAATGTGAAGTCTCCTGTCTCAGGCTTTCACGGCTATTTTCGGAAGTTAAATTATTTTATAAAACCTATTATAACTATTTTTTCTGTATCCGAAATGTGACTTACGATTTTTAGGCATTGATATTTAATTAATGCTGATAAAATGAGATATTATTATTTTTTTGGGTCAGAAATCCGTTTGAGGACTAAGTCGCGACAGACACAGAAGCCTGGGGGGATAATTCGCTACCCGTATGTGTTAGATTCGCCAGATCGGGGGTGGCACTAGCGTGCCCAGTCAGAACTGGTGCCACGCTATTGCCACTCGCCAGTTAGGGATACCCACTAAAACCCTGGGTGTTCTCCCCTGCGCCTTATGTCAGGGCTACGGGTATATGGGATTCCCGGCTCCACGTGCTCTGGCAGGCGTGAGCCTCCCTCACCAGGCCTCTTCCAATGCCGGGTTCTAAGCCCCCGGCTCTACTAGGTCTTTTCGGGCATGGGGCGGTTTGTAACGCCACTGGAAGAGAGATGAGCGCGCGCGGAATACTTCTCGACGGCATGTGCGGGTGAGTGAGAACCCCTGTACGCCAAGGGGCCCCACTCGAGCCGCCCGCTAACGGCGGCCAAAGGTCGAAATCCGCCCTCCAGCGCTGGCGCGTCCTCCTTTGACGGGAGCGGAGCAAGGAGGTCCGCTCACGTTCCCGCTCCGCCTCCTCTTTTAGAAACATGACGTGCTCGCAGAAGGAGGAGACGGCATCCCATCTGGGTTTGATCCCGATCTTGGTACGTACCACGGCCGCCTGCCACCTGGACCTAGCGCAAATCGGCTCTGTGTCTCTCGATCACTCGGGGTGTAGGTCGGCCATCACTGGCCTCCTACTCCTTACGCCACGCGTACGCGCGTACTGGGGACAGTGTTCTGGCCTCCAGGTCCCACGACAGAGCGCCGGAAACTCTGTTGCGTGCCTCTTCTTTAAACGACTGGCGTTAATACAGGTTACATTGTATCAAATTTTTATGCTAGTGCTATTTCCCCCCGGAATATTGACTTCACTGTAAATCGCAAACCATCCCATCCCCCGGGATGAAAACTTTTAATTCAATATTAAAACTACATTTAAACAAAATTACAGCAAAACCGATCCAGTACCCCTAGTAATCTTACCCCATAATTATATCTGTTTTAACGAATTTTCACTGACAATTACTTTATTATAGTTTTCTCCGTGTTCGTCAAAAAACTCCCTCTTTTTAGTGCTTCATTCGAGTTACAAGTGGACTTGATGAGCCTTTGCCAATTTCCTATGCCGCCAGAAATGATTATTTCTGAAAATATTTTACCTGCCAATTTATATGGTGAACAATAACCATCCGTGGAACCAGGACAGGAGAACTCCAGTCTCCGGATTAATATTATTTTTAATTTCGTTTCGAGACAAAAATTAAGAAAACAAATTGTATTTGAAAAACTAAAAAAAAGCTTTGATAGAAAACCGCAAAAAGGTAGCAAATATTATTTAAGTACCAGGGTATACATATGTACGTAACTTATAGATAATTGAATTTCAAAAAAATCGAGACAAATTAAATAAAATATTTATAATTTTATACAGTAAGTAATATTACTTTGTTATAATGGAAAACGACATTGGTAAATACTATATTCTGTTTCAAGTAGAACGGTAACAGAGAATTTATTTAAATAGAGAAATAAATATCATAATTCTAAGTATAAGAATATTATTAAATAATATATGTACGGTTTGTTACATCCGGGGATATTAAATAACTAGATAGATTAACTTGGAACTATGATTTATTGATATTAACTTAATACTAGATATGGAATGATATGATATGATATTATGAGTTACACGTACGCGAGTCGCGGTGCCTTTATGTGAACTGTTTAATTTGATTGTCGAATATAACGCTTGCTCGCGTGATTGTGCAGTCTGTACGGTTGCACCGTACAATATATTTTTCAATAATTACAACTAATATTTTTTTAATTTACTTAATTATTTATAGATAGAAAATACTTTATTGTTCAGCACATACACATATAGTAAACCATTCATAGTCATTTCGTGTCAAGGCAGGAACATAGGGCGGGCTTATCGCTTTAGAACGATCTCTTCAAAGCAAAAAAAATAAATTCCTGTGTTATTCTTATCTTATAAAAATGCGACGAGGACAATCTTAATATTAATATTAAGGGCTCATCTTTTCACAGAAATTTTTTTACACCCGAAAAAAACTTTTGAGCCTGTTTGGAAAAAAAATAACAATGTTTTTTTTTTGGATCACCCTAATAAAATAAAGAAATATATACACACATACATATTCCGTCCTATTTGAAATAGAGTTTTATATTAATTTAATATACTTAAATATTTTTTAGGATTCCGTGGCCATTTTTGCAAAAGCGAAACCCTTATGAAATCGTCTGGCCGCATTTGTCTTTTTACGTCAAATCGGAAACTACAAGTCCTACAAGTCTGTATAAATGAAATTTTGTAGGACTATGTAATCTATCTATATGTCGGGAAAGATTTCTGTGATGAATTCGCGAACGTCAAACGTGTATAACGTCAAACAGATGTTATTTTCTTTTGTATAAAGACCGGTGCTTTTGCGGTGTTGTTTACGATGAGTAAATCAATACGAGTTGGCAATGATCGCAGATTGTGTTAAAAATAATTATGGATGCCAAAAAGCACTGTCTCTGGCGTTTGGACAATAGACACGTATGATTTCACATGTTAAAAATAATACACATTCTCGCTACACCGTCATTCGTAGACGCTTGCTTGCGTTGCTTGTCGTCGATAACTAATTTAAAAATAAATCTGAAAATCCTAATTGTTCATTAAGTACCAGAGTAGTAACATAATAAAAACCTTTAAAAATACAATCGAAAGTAAAAATAAATCACAAACTATACTTTAAAAATTAGATGCTAGAATTAAATAAAAAAGTTAATAATTACAGATATGTACTGTTCCCAAAGCAGTGTCATTTTCGAGAATGTTCCCAAAAATAATTATTTGACTAAGGGCTGATTTTTCAATAATTAATAAGAGGTGATGAAGTCTCACTCTATATTGAGACGGGGTATAATTTTATTGATACATTTGTAGGATTTATCTGCCGAATGAAAATCCAGGACTAGCCCTCTTGCATAACAATCTCCTTTTAATAAAATTAGTTAATCATATTAAAAATACGTTTACACAAAACGTATTGACAGTTCTTTAAACATATTTAGCGGTAAATTTTACGTTGTACAATAAGCTAATTGTTTTTAAGGGTATTAAATACGTGTTGTATTTCTTAAATAAATTAAACAACCTTATGCAAGCGGCCCTTAATGTATTTCGCTATATAGATTATTTAATTTAATTATTTATACCATCGACATAAACATTTTTAAACAACTTTTTCTGTTTATTTTTTAACAACTTCCTTTTGTACTTCATACCAGCTATTAATATATTGTAACAAATGGGTTGCGGTATCTTTTACCCAGAAAAATATAAATTTTCCGGACGTATGATGAGCCAACAAGGGTATGTAATAAAAGGCAGATATTAATCTTGTTTCGAAAATATTTTCGCTCGAGGTTACGTAGGATAGCCTAAGTTTCCTTGAATTTCTTAGACGGGAAAGAAGGCAGAGGAAGCATATATAAGTTCTTAAAGGTTCGTATCATCAACCATGTTTAAAGGCAACGCCATTCTGGAATCATACTAGTTGTAGTGTAATATATATGTATACTTTTATATGCATTTTATCTGCACACCATACTTTCGATTCCTTTCAGAAAATCCACCATAATGGACAGAAATCTAAAGGTGGACAAAAAGAGAGATGGATGAACTATGTGAAGGGTGATATTGTTACAACTTAGCCCCCCGACAACGACAAATTCCATGAAATACATTTTATTACCTGTCGGCATTTGAACTAATTGTAACTCTTTTGTGATCGTCTTCTTTTGTTCACTTATTCACTAGCATACGTTTCTAGAGAACATCCCATTGTTTTATAGTACTTGTTTATTGCCGCTTGCAGCCGAATCATTATCCAGGTGTTATGGATTACGTCGACTACGATACGGGCACATTGTATATATGCAGTATAAAATGATGGCCTGATTGAGGGAGGGGGACAGTTAAGCGACGATTTTCATCCGTCCAGGAACGGAGAAAGAACACAATTTCCTGCGGCCGGGCGGCCTGTTGTAAGAGGCGACAAAACAACCCACAGCCAGGTGGTAGGGCATTTGCCCGACTGGATGGCTACCACCCCTGGTCTAAAGTATATCGCCATAACAACCTTAACTTGTGTTCCGGCATTAGTGACCAGGTTCCAGTCTCCCTTAAGAGAGCAGCAGGGCATTTGTAGCGCCTTTAGTGTTGCAAATGTCTATAGATAGGCGATGGTAACCGCTTTCCATCAAGTGGGCCGTCTGCTTGTCTGCTGAACTGCTGCAATGAAATTAAAAAAATAAAATGACGATTACGACACAGGCGTGACGTGTGTACATAACGAGAATCTAATAGTGACGGATTTTGCGCTTTTCATTGAAATATGACCTGCATTACGTTTGGATTTGTTGCATTCGGTTGTATTTGTATCAGTATTATACGTATTTAATAAACTCTATAATAATTTCAACGGCATTTTAATTTGAGTCTCGCAACTCGTAACAAAATAATATGATTTGTGGTGTGACAGAAGACGTATGACACAGTAGAGGACTATGAAAGAAAAAGAAATTTTGTGCCAAGCCCAAATCATTGGGAGAAGGTGAAAGAAAAGAGAGAATCCACATCCGGGATTGTCTGGACGAAATCGCTCGGAAGCTATAAGACTGCCATTTGTTCCTGTCTTTACATAAACACAAGAACACAGAACAAAGTACAAGTAGTAAATTATTTACAAATAATTTAATCTATCTAAGTAGAAAAATCATAGCTCAGTTAGGTGTATGGAAGCAAGCTCCAATTTTTATTTTTTGAACTACGCTTTCACTACACTGTACAACTTTTTTCCAAATTGTATACCTACGAACCCTTTATTTATTTTAAGAAAAATGACTGCAACATGCTGTAGACATATGGACAAACGGGATAGACCAATGATATTATATAAAAATAAAGTATCATTGGGATAGACGGACAAATAGACAAACAGACAAAGGGACTGATGGACCGTTGAACATGACGATTTTATAAAGATTTTAATACTTTCAAAAAAGCTATGGAACCTAAAAAAAACTATTCTTATATTTAGTATTAATTTTAAGTATCCCTTTAGTTAATTAACATTCTTAATCTCTGTAAGTTTGTCCATAGATTTGTAATTTATTAATAGGTTTTAATAGAAACATATTTTGCGCGGAGGCAATAATTTCAAATACTGAAAGTTTTATTTTAAATACAAATATTAGCAATGCTAAGAGGTGTTTAGACGGCAGCCTTCTGTAGTCAGTATTGTTTGATAAACACACAAAATACAGTGTTTATTACGAACATTAAAGCAGTTGTAATTTTTAGCAAATCACGTGTCACTATCTAATTGTTTTGTCTACAACGTTGGAGGATATAAATGAATTTCATTTGAATACCGACGCTCATTCATAAATTGTTCTTAGGGGCGCCTTACGTAATTCATTAATAACGTAAGGGTACCCGAGGGGGAGGGGAGGATTGGAAAATCTATACATGACCTGGGGAGGAGGGGCGTAAAATCCATTCTTACGTAATATTTTACAAGTCGAAATTTAATATTGTGGCGACCGAGGGTAGAACTTTCCGACAGCGTAAACCGGTCGCAAGACTTTTGGAAAAAGGCAGAAGATTCTGGAAGGAAACGACAAGGACGGATATATTTCAAAAAGAGATAGACGACGAACGAATGTTCTGGAATAGAAGGTTCGGGAAGGAAAAGACAGAAATAGGTAGATATAAGAAAGGAAGGAAAGACAGATAGTAAATAAAAGAATAACGAAATTATGAGTTCTAGAAGATTCTTCCGGGTATATAAGCAGCGTTAGGCACGCCTACCGGGCAGTTTAAGAGTTGAGTTCAGTTCAAGACAGTGAGGCGACAAGTGCGATACACTTGGAAGAACAATTTAATAGAAGACACTGACGAGTTTAGTGGTGAATTCAGTGACAAGTTTAGTGGATAGTTTAGGCTTCGCATAGTTTAAAGGGAGGTCCGGAAGCGAGCTACACGCGGTAAAGTCTGAGGTGAATACTGCAGCAGCAGAAGGTGTGTCTACGCAATATCGGCGACGGTATTGTGAGTGAAACAAGTTATCGTTGGTACAGTGCTTCGTTAATTGTGTGTGTAGGGGCAACCCTGCAGAGAGGGATCACGCACGGCTGTGTAAGTTAATAAAAGCGTTTATTTAAAAACTGGTGTTTCTTTCCAATACTAAGTGCGTACCCCGCTCGCACGTAACAATATTAATAATAACCTAATGATCTGTTAAATAATAACAATCTTATATGTACGTTACACTGTGGTGTTACTGATTCTTTCCTGACAACGTTTTATTATTCGGAAAAACAATATTCACTCTTACGTAAGAAGAGGGAGGGGGATTCGAGAAATCTTATGTATCTTTACATGGGGATAGGGGAGTCAGAAGTTGTCAAAATCATCCTTACAAAATTTACGAATTGCCTCTTGTGTATTGAAAATAGATTTCAAGATTTAGTGAAAATAATTTTAAACATTTTTTTTTTCGAATCTAAGGATTAGATTCAATGAAAAGGAAAACATCATATATTCACAAACGCAAAAGATTTTAATTTTATTAATTTAATAAATTCAGTGCAATATTTAGCTACAAAGTGGTTTGCTGCGAAGACTTTGTACCCCTTTTTACGAAAATCACGCGGACGGAGGAGTATGAAATTTCGCACACTCTTAGTTACTGAGATAATACTAGAAATAAAGTTGATCTAGGTTTACTCCATGTTTATTAATAAGACGGTTATAGTTTATATAGAAAAGGAGTGCCGAATGCTAATATTTTTTTTAAATTATGCGTAAAAAATATGTTAAATCACAAAAAAAAACATTACACACGCTACCATGTATTTGACACACCCACACTCTTTTGTTTATTGTTAAAGTCAAATTTACAGTGTAGCCTTGGTGAATCTGTGATTATATAATATAGTCTTTGACAACAGAACCTCAATAATATTCAAACTTATAATTTAAATTAATTATAGTTGAATTTCGACCACTAGGCGACCACTGGTTATAACTAATATGCATTTGCACATTAGCATTTGCACGCATATTAAGGCAGAATTCGTAAATAATCATTTTTAAAAGTTTGGTGTCTAGACAAGACCGCTGATGCAATTTTGTCTATTATGATAGATGAAAATAAACTAAATTGAAAATAATGAAAATCGAGACTACAAAGACCTGAAACCTTTCATGGGTCACAAAGTACGATTTAATGTAAAACATAATGGAGTGATCTTCTATTTAATTAATTGTACACAAAGTGATTTCTTTAATATCAAAATTCAAGTGAAAACCACTAAAATTTATAGAATGCTTAACAGTGCAATTAAATCTAAAAATAATGGCTTATTAAACAATTTAAACTCTATATAACGACACTGAAGGGACTGTGCATATGGCGTTATTGAGAGTTGTCGTTAAATGGTGAGAAGTATGTTATTTTGTCTAACGTCTTCTGCTGCATTAGTAATTTTTTTGTATTTGCTTACTTTATTTTATTCATATCTTGCAATGTTGAGGGATCTTGCTGATAAAGCAAGTACTTATAAATGTCGGTATGCATGATGCCGACAGTCAAGTTTATTACGGTCTAATATATAATATAATAATTATACGGCATAATAATGCGACAAAAGAACATACCCAGCGGCGCATCTTTTACTAATTTTGGCAACTTAAAAGGTGTTAAAATTGTTGTCGTTATTGAGAGTGGGTGTAATGCTATATAGAATGTATTGTATGGAAGACAAGCTAAACCAACCAAAGTCAAATGATTTTAACGCTTAAGTGAGTTTGTCGTTAAATCGAGTGACGTTACATGGAGTTTACGCTCTATTTAAAAGAGCGCGCAATCAGAGCATTAATATATAATACTGTCTTTTTTTTACAATATCATTATCAACATAATTTGAATTACTGTTTTAGCGATAAGTTTTGCATAGTGAAACTACGTTTCAACGGTTTTAAGCGCGGTGATTACCGTGCTTAAAACCGTAGTAATACTAGTCGTGAAAACTTAAGAAAATAATTAATGCGTTATTTGACTCTTGATAGTGTTAAAGATATATTGTGCGCTTACTTAGTGTGACGCTTATTGCTAAATCTGTATACTGTTATAGTTATTGACCGTTTCATGCAGATGAGCGATGGTCTTAATGCGTTATTTGTGATGTGATTGTCATCAATTGTCATTGGTGTTAAGTATTGACTGATAAAATATGTAGGTAATATACATTAATCTACTAGTAGACGACGTTATTTATCACGATATAAACAAGAAGTATTTAGCCATAGTCAATAACTTATCAACATTAATTAATAACGTGCATGACAAGAACTATGAATGTCAAAGAAGCAAGTGAGGTGTGTAAGAATAAGCCTAAATGGCGCTCTGTTGTTCGTGCCTACCCCGCAAGGGACCTGGCGTGAAGTTATATATGTATGTATGTATGTATTAATTAATAATAATATAATAAGTTACCCGTGTGGTACACCACAACACAAACGTCCTTCAATAAATGCCATACACAATAACAAAAAGAACAAATAAGCGTGTATAAATTATTCTAAAATCTTTTTTCTAAATTAAGTTGTAAAAAAGGGCACGGAACTAGAGTCCGTAGAGTTGTTAGAAAAAAATTCAACAACTTTATTCCCGATGGAGCTCGACTATAAGATGATAAAAACGCCTCAGTCCATTTGACTGTCATTTACCCTATTACCAACCAACCGTTTTTAACTTGTCACCTTTTCTGAGACGAGGGCTCTATTCGGGAAGTCCTCATAAGCCACTGTATTTAAAAAATCACTCAGACGTAGTCAAACCTAAATTCCTGGCAGTCTGTGTAAGAATACATTTTCTAAACGTCAAAACTGACGCAGATTTACGTGTGAATGTTTAACGTAAACACATACTTGGCATATTTGTCTAAATCTTGCGTTCAATTAGCGTTGCATGAATCATTGCGATCAGTTTAATATTCCAAAGTTTATGTTGTGTTATTTAGACTTCTTCTTAGTCATTGAACCATGAGATCGATAACAAAGGGTGGTCAAGAGCAGACTTTATATTTTAATTATAGATTTTCCGTATCATATTGACATCTGTCTCGTCTTTATCATTATCTTAGCGTTAAAACCTGGTTGCCGTCTGTCGTAGCCCGGTGTCCGCTGTCCTTTTCCTTCTCTACTTTGGGCGGTCCTCGGCATTCCGTTGTGTAAGACGTTGGAACGCATTATAACATCTTCCTTTGAGTAGATATTACACATATTATAAATATGGCCACTGAGAGTTCTTAGTCTCAGTGCCACTTGTAAAAACTAACTATACAAAAACACGTTTTTATACCGCACTTATCAGGCAGGTTTTCAAATTGGACAAGTACATTAACAATCTGCCCGTAACACTTCAAGTTGAAATTTTGTTGGGATTCATTTTGTCACTTGTCAGTTGAAGATTTTCCACTTGTCCGTTGCGATTCGTGTTTCCACTTGTCTGTTAAGTTTCACTTCTAATATGTGTCCCAGCACACATTTCGATTTTTGCTTTCCTTTTTTATCTCTATTTTGTTAGTAATTATTGTGGTGAATTTTTTTTTGACATATTTATATCGGTTTTACATAAACTCGAATAAAAGAAGTTTCTATTATATTTATAAGTTCGAGAAACTGTACAGGAGGCCTAGCCTTCGTCTTCGAAGGAAGATGATACCGAATGGTGCGGTGATAGAAGTACCACCACACGATTTGCTATCGTCTGAGCGTCCACGCTCGCTTCCATGAACCGCTTCGCTCATGTAAGCAGAAGTATTCAAAAAAATAACAGGTGTCAGAACATTCCTTCATGGCTTCACCACATTGGTAGCAAGTATCTGACGTTACATCTAGAGGCTACTGCAACCTTCTTCCATCATATGAGCCGTTTGTTGGTATGTCTACATAGAAATGTATATACCCGCAAAACTTGAGAACGATTTTGATCACATTTTTTGTGTTTTTGAGTGGGTTTCCCCAGTCCCCGAGTCCCCGGTTTATTTAGATTCACAATAGGAACCGGTAAGTGGCGCTGGGATCAGGTTCTAGATTTTTAGTTTTTGTGGTAGAATAAATTCTGCCGGGACCTCTAGTACGATTTAAAATGAAATTCCACGTGTTGAGCGGACTCGTAGTCTTTTTAAAAAACATTCTTATTTCAAATGATTTTTGGTTGTTACGACTATGTTGTCTGGCGTTTTAATATGTATCCTTTTTTCCGGATAATGGAAAAATTCTTCCATTATACAGAGCTCCAAATTCGCGCAACTCGCTTGTTACAAAAAATATCTATAACATTCCCTAAACGAGCGCGTTTTGAATAAGTCAGAAAGTTTTACTGAAATTTTGTCAACCGAAAAATTTCATGAGTCAGTCAAACGCAACGGTGTTACATTCGTAACATTTGTACACTCGTTTGTGAGACTGGAGCTTGATTTACATTCACATTAGTATTTTTTTTCTCCTGATGTAAATTAGTACATTATAGCACGCACCAAACGATATAATCACTCCACATAAACTTCAGAAATCTACGTTTTTTCATCTAAAAAAGTTGGACAACGAAGTAATTTTGTACGTTACGTTCTACGTTTGATTCCTTGCTAGATAAGCATAAGTTCAGCAGACAAGCCGTTTGCCTGTCTGCTGAACCCAACCGATGGAAAGGGCTTACCGTTACATATGGACATTTGTAACACCAAAGGCGCTACGAGTGTACTGCCACTATTTAAACGGAGACTGGAACCTGACCACTAATGCGGGAACACAAGTCAAGGTGGTTATGCCGGCATACTTTAGACCAGGCAATCCAGTCGGGAAAATAATGGTTCCTGCCCGGATAAAAGTTAGAAAAAAATATTTTATCTGTGGCTTCACTTCACTGTGGAAAATGTTCTGTTTTGTTAAGAAAAATATCTCAGATTTTCCCAAATTAGGCGACATTTATAAAAATACTACGAGAAAAATAAATTAGATACTCCTACGCGTAGGCTCCATAAAGTTCACAATAGTTTCGGGAGGCAAAGTATAGTCCTCTTCAATAAAATTCTAATACTCGTAAACGTTAAAGAGCTTTAAAGGTAAACAAGTTTAAAAAATTAGTAAAGCAACGTTTGTTGAGAAAGCTTGTTATACGACTAAAGATTTTCTAGACGACCCTCACCGAAAGGGAATAATGCGATTGCTGCCACAAGCTCGATAATCATTTAGAAAAAATACTGAAAGAACTATATTAATTTATTAATTGTAAATAACTTTAGCAGCAAAATAGAAAAAGTCTAAATATAAGTAATATGGTAATGGTAATAATGGTTCAATTGACTGTCCAGACATACTTCCCTTTATTAATTTTAGCACTTGATACAAAATTCATAATCCTCCACCTAGACTCTTTTCCCTTCAAGTTTGTAACAATAACAAATCATTAATGATCCCGCCACAAGAATGTGCAGGCTATATAAAGATATTGGAAGTACAAATAGATCCATTGATATTTTAAATTTTCCTTCTTTAAATTTAAACGTGAAAGTCGGGAAATTATTTGCACCAATATTTCTGGCATAAATTTATTATCCCGTTTATTAGAATAAATTAAAAAACAAGACATTAAAAATCTTTGTCTTGAAATATGACGGAGAAGTTGGATTAAAAAAAATATATTATAAAAAATACGAATAACAATTATTATGTAATAAAATAAAAAAACTTCGTTTAAAAAACCGACTTCAAAAACTATAAAGAATAAAATAACTTATTTCTGAAGCTATTATTATTAATATATATTATCAAAAACATCTTAAAGTCGGTGTAAAGTAAAACATAAAAATTACTATATTTTATAAATTACTAAGCACCGAATTTAAGATGTTTTAGATAATATTGTTACGTACGAGCGGGGTACGCACTTATGGATTGGAAGAAAACACCAGTTTTTAATTTAAAAGCTTTTATTGACTCAGCCGCACGTAGTACCTCTTCGCAGGGTTGCCCCTATACGCACGACCAACGATGCACAGTCCCGACGATTAGTTAACACACCTTCAATACCGTCGCCGATATTGCACGGACCACCTCCGATATTATCGCGTGTAGCTAGCGTCTGGTTCCTTTCCGAACTACGCTACACACCTACTTCACGTATCCGTTCACCAAACTTGTCACTAAATTCACCACTTAATTCGTCTCTACCCTCTATTAACCTTCTCTAATAACTCTCTAGTATCGCACTTGTCGTTTCACCATCTTGGACCGAACTCAACTTTAAACTTCAACTCTCAACTCTAAACTGCTCGGTAGGCGCGCCTTACGCTGTTTATATACCCGGAAGAATTTTCTAGAACCCATCTATCTATCTCTGTCTTTTCTTTCTCGAACCTTCTGTTCGGGAACTTTCGTTTATACATCTATCCCTTTCTAACATCTATCTATCTCTTTCTTTCTTTCGTCATCTATCTCTTTATAACATCTATCTATATCTTTCTTTCGTTTATCGTCTATCCTTTTCTGAATATATCCGTCCTTGTCTTTTCCTTCCAGAATTTTCTAGTACTTTCCAAAAGTTCTGAAACTGATTTACGCTGCTGGGCAGTTCCACCCTCGGTCGCCACAATATATAATTAATATTAATAATAATAGCTTTAGAAATAAGTTATTTTATACTTTTTAGTTTTAAGTTTTTATTTTATTTGTTACTTTTTAGTGTCTATATATGTGTGGGTAGAACTACGAAAGGTGCCGCGCTCCTTAAAAAATATAGGTCCCAAGAAAGGGGAACAAAAAAATGATCGTAAAAAAATTAATAATACGGGGCCAAACTATGTCAAATTTTTAGGGGACCAATTGGATGCTATTTTGCGTCGAACAAAAAAATAATCACGTAAATCGGATCATAAATCTCGGAGTAATCGGTGAACATACATAAAAAAAGATTCCGACGAAATGAGAACCTCCTCCTTTTTTGAAGTCGGTTAATAAAGATAAACATATCTTTACTGGGGAGTTTGTTGCGCCGCTTTTTCTCCTTTAACAGTAACTAAAATTGCTTTGGTAGCGGTGGCAGACTAATAACTTTCAATAGAGTAAAACTTCATTTTGAAATAAATATTCATTTTCATTTATAGTGTCACATACCGACAAAGAAATGCGCACCTGGTTACCCTTCCTGAATTTGGACGTCTTTTGTTTACTTTGTGCTTAAAATTTGCAATTAGACAATAGCTTATTGTTATTATTTTCCTTTATGGCTATTCGCAGGAATAATTAACCAGGTGTGCAAATTACGTTTTCTTGGAAGAACCCAGCCCACGCAATCGATTGTGTATTGTACAGTTTAATATAAAACAATGTCCGAACGGAGGGGTGGGGCAGTCAAGCGAGGATCACGATACGAGCAAGACGTATATTTGTACCTATTCATACGTGTTTGTATTGTTCCAATAAATTCTATAGTGATTCCAACGGCATTTTAATTCGAGTCCAACAGGACTACGAGCTAAACATAGCTCGTAACACTATTAACTAACGTGAAAAGCGAAATACGAAATTTATTTGTATCAAACTCTGTAGGCGTTATATTTATCAATTCACAAATGTACATAAAAGTACCACTTACATAGGGCTAACGATAAAATCCCGTAATTTATTCCAACATACTTGTATAAACTATGCAGTGATACGAATTATTGTACACGTACCCTGTATAACAGGGGTGGCAAACCATTATATCAACGTGTCATTTTTTGTAAATAAATATTAATTAATGAGGCCATAGACATGCCATCAAATAATTTTGTCTTCATGATTATTGGGAAAATATCAATACTAAATACCGGGTCAGGTACTCCCGCATCCGCGATAGTCTTTATGTCCGTGACATAAAGACTATCGCGGATGCAGACAAACTGCAAGAGTGTCGCTTACACTGGTACGGCTAGGTTTTACGGAGACCGGCTAATTATGTGTGGGAACAAATGTCTAGCCATACCGCCTCCACCAGGTCCTGGTCGAAGGGCAAGACGAGGTCTCAAAACGGGGGAATGCTGAAGAATGCGCGAAGTGGAGTAGAAAAGCGGACCCTGAGCGTCGAAGTGAACGCTCCGAACGCAACCGGGATTTAACGCTCAGATGATGATGACAATCAACTCAAAACCTTTTGTTTAGTATTTATTGCAATGTATTTATATTAATAAATATGAAAGTTATAGGCGGAATTCAAATTAAAGTAACATTAGTCAGACTTCGGTGGTAGCAGATTAGATGACAAGTAACTTATATAAGTAAGTATGGTACGAGTATGTAAAGTGTTACTTTTATTAGAATTCATGCTGTACTGGACTATCAATCAAACGGTTTCTTTGGCGATATTTCGTGATAGTAATAATAGTTCTTCCTAGTGAACTTTGCGATCACTGTCGTGTCCGAAATATTGTGTCGCGTGGCCAAAGTATTGCGTCGCATGCCCTCAATGACAGGCGTGCCAATGGTTTGCCATCCCTGCTCTACAGTATCTGATGCTCTATTTCTGATTAAACGAATAATTTTTTTTATAGATTTATATGCCCTTGCTCTAGATTGTGTTTTGTTACAAATTGTGGTGGATTGATGTATGAAATAAATGTAATATTAGCGTATGAATTGAATCATCTGTATCAAGTGGCTAAAGAAAAAGTAAGCTTATTTCTTCCTTTATAAATATATAGGAACAGAGATTGTTGTTGTTTATGGGTGATTCCCTGCGTCCAGTGGCTCGGTGTCATTCACCGTAATCAGAGTTTCTTTAAAAATATTAAAAAAATAAAAATTTCTCTGTTGTAATTACTTTGTTGCAAACAATAATAAGTGGTAATCCGTTAATTGTAGTAAAATATGAATGATCTAGCTCTAGTTTAAAACATCTTGTTACGACCAATGATGAGTGTTCAACAATCGCCCACCAACAAGGAGAATCGCCCTTAAGTCAGACTTATTTAAAATGAGGAGTGATGTGTATTATTTATAATAATATTATGCAGCAATAAAACATAATCTAAAAAAACCATAAAATTATAAATCTAATATATATATACAGCTCAAACTCTCAAAACACCGTCAGTTGAGGATAGATAAGTTGATTTATGTTATGACTTACGTTTTTACAACTGATTTTCGTTATAGTTATTACTAAGATTTATAAGCAGTAGAACAGGAACATTTGGTTTCCACGCGAGCATATGCTCGAAACGTTACGTACCTTTTTTGATAGTTTGTTGAAATGTATATTGAACATCGTAATAGAACGTAGTTTCTAATAATGACCGCTTCCTACATCTTACTAATCATTAATTTGCCTTATTCGGTTAAAATTTAACATAAGCTCTATACTAGTAATGTCGGATAACTTAGATGTAGGATCTTGCTATTAATCTCCAAGAACACTGCCATAAGTGAGCAGTATCTAAGTAAGTATAAGATTAGTATATAAACGCCTAATTCCTGTTTAGGTTTCATCCTTTGACCTCCGCAAGAAAACTGAAAACGGGGCGGGTGTAGGACAACGACAGCGGTAGTAACAATAGTGGGAATAGTGTGGTGTTTACATATTCGCGCTGCCCATTTCTCTCGCGGTTTTTTCCCTTAGAAGTTAGCATAATGTAGGTAAATAAGGGATTAGTGCTTAGCGCACTGGCGTCCCTAACTGGAAGAGCGAGTGTTTGAATCCTGTACGAAAATCATACACCGCTTAGGCAGCTTCCAAAACTAGTGTGCATGTTGTTACAAATACCACGTGCTAACGATGGGTCATACTCGCCAATACGCCTTGGACAAGCACGGCGGGTATACTGTCCTTTCTCCTACATGGGAGGCCTGAGATCAGCAGTGTGGCGTTAATGGGTTGTTATTATAATATTATACCTACCTACCTTTTATTCAGTTAAAACGTAGTGTTGGACACCCTCCAGTCTGATGGACTGACGACCGGCTTAAGGTCGCCGGTAAGCGCTGGAAGGGGTTGTCGGAGGACCGGGATAATTGACGCTGATTTGGGGAGGCCGACGTCCTACAGTGGACTGCGATTAGCACGCAATGTATTATAAATATTCACACTTATTATTTCTTAAAATTATTTGGCGCAGAAATAAACCGTCTCTCCTGTTTTATTGATTTCATTAAAAATAGAATGGCTGTGTTAGTTCGACTCTGTTTGTTTGTTTTAACAGTTTTAGTTGGTCATGAACCAAAATCATGGAATTTATTTATTTGACAAATCTTGAAATAACTATAAATAACGCTTTTATATACACTAATGTGGTTATTCTAAAGCTGGCGACTGACATGAGCATTTCGCTGTAATGTAATTCGAGGCGAGCGACGTTACGGCATTACCTGACTGACCTGTTCCCCTAGCTCGTGGCGAGCACTATGCTCGACTGCGCTCCGTCTTTTCGTAATCAAAATATCGGATAGTGTTGTGCATGAGAGGGATCCCATAAAATAGACATTTCTTTATATTTTTCAATGAAAAACTGATTTTTATCCTGGTCCCATTCCATCTTCAACGCTCATCTATCGCAGTTTCGAAGTGTTATCACACTTCGAAACTGCGATACCTGCACATACCGATACACATGCGCTCGCAACGACGCTAGGACTGCACTGACCTAAAATTAAGGCGTAACGTAACACTCAAAGGGGTTCGCGAAAATACCGACAACCAGGTGGAGCACGCGGCGGTCGCAGCGAGCGGGTCGGTTCGCTGTACTGATCTGTAAAATTTCGTCATAACGTAGCGTTACGTTACGACGAAATACGGACGACAGGTCAGTCGCCCCCTTAAAATGTAGTTATTTCTAACGCTATAAATAAGACACATTCGGCTACCGTCAATATCTTTAAGGTTATTGCAGGTGCGGCCGCACCATAAGACGAAAGTTTTATGGAGAAGGTTATACTAAAGTTATTTTTACAAGGTGATTTCTTGCAAGACAGAAAACACACAATAAGAGTTTTGGAAACGATCTCATCTAGTAAGATTATTATCCGTGCAGGAACAGTGAAATAATAAAATTTCCTGCGGCTGGACGGCCTGTTGTAAGAGGCGACAAAACAACCGACAGCCAGGGTAGGGTATTTGCCCGTCTGGATGGCTACCACCCCTGATCTAGAGCATGCCGCCAAAACACTAAGCTGTGTCCAGTATTATTATATTATTATTATTATAGTATTAGTAGCCAGGTTTCAGTCACCCTTTAGAAAGCAGCAGCGCATTATTAGCGAGTTAGGTGTTGAAATAATCCATTCCATCATGTAAGCCCTCTGCTTGTCTGCTGAACTCGTGCATGAAAAAGTAGGTATTGTTAATTCATTTTCTGTACTTAAACTTCTTGAATTGTACATTAATGTTATGCAATAAAATAGATTCTATTGTATTCATATGATGAAAGTAGTCAATAACCGGAAGAAGTATACTTTCATGTAGTAATTGGAAGTCTTATAACTGGATGTCAACGTATAATCATTAAACCGGAGTAATCGGTAGTTGGAACGAATGGCGGAAGTTAGCTTTGTGAAAGAAATGAAACTTGAGTGGTGCTAAAGCATTGCCGGGTGGAGTCACTGCGGCGCGCCACGCGTACCTTTTATGAAATAAGTGGTGTTCGGGCAGAGGAGGGACAGACATCCTGTAGTCCATAAAGACACACGGATAGTCTGGAGCAGTCTTGGACAAGGAGCCAATATATTATGATCGATAATTACTGCATGATATAATCGCAGTATTCTTTGAGGGCAAATTGCTGGTTGACATCGGACAGGCGTGGATAGAACTCTTGGATTTCTCCTAATATTTCTGTGTATTAGAGAGCTATATTTAACATTGTAATTGTTATAATTCCAGTGTAATAAACTTTGATTATAATATTTCAGGCATTATTATTGTGTCATTCTCGGTGTCATTCGCCCGGCGTAAGCCTACACATTCAAAATAACTGAACTCAATACAATGTTACGAGTTAGCGGGACTCGAATTAAAATGCCGTTAGAATGATTATAGAGTTTATTAGAACTACACAAACACGTATAACACAAGCACAAATATAACCGACCACAACAATTCCAAACGTAACGCAGAGAAGGTAATCCAATGAAACGCGCAACGCAATATTAGATTCCCGAATGAACACACGTCACGCCTTGATCGTGGTTCTCGCTCAACTGCCTTCTCTCTCAATCAGGTAGTCGTTAATATTTCACCAATGAAACTGTACCCGCTAGGCAACGTGGACACAATTTCCTAGAATTTGCTCGTAATTTGTAATCTGCAACACCTGGCAATTGATGCAGCCTGCAAGCGGCTGTTAACGAGTACAATAGAACATTATGCTGTTTTCCACAATAACTAGAAACGTATGCCAATAAATAAGTGAACAAAAGTAGACGATCATATTAGAAAAGGATTATAATTAATTAAAATGCCGACAGGTAATAAAATGTGCTTTTACAAACTGTACGTGGAATTTATCTTTGTCGAAGCCTAAGTTGTAACAATAATCCCAAAAAGACAAAACCCTTTCATGCACCAATGCATGCAAGGGTATCAGTTTCTTTTGAAATTAATACCAATTAAAAAAGATCTTTATTTTATACTAGCTGTCCCGGCAGACGTCGTCCTGCCCTAAAAAGCTTCAATCGATATGCCGACAGCATTAAAGTTTGTAATTAACAAATCAAAAATAGGGGTTGATCGTAGATGGTTGAAAATGTAGGGTTGTATGTATTTTTTAATGCTACAGCATGATACATCATAAAAAATAAAAAATATCTAAAAATTAAAAAAATAAATTTAAATTTAAAGAGTGGACTACCCCTAACATTTAGGGAGATGAAATACAGATGTCCGATTCTCAGACCTACCTAATATGCACAAAAAGTTTCATGAGAATCGGTCAAACCGTTTCGGAGGAGTTTAACTACAAATGTGTTTGTAGTTAAACTCCTACACTAGATTTTTATATATTAGATTACTTGGAACACTGACGTTTACTTGTTTCTGTGACGACCGTGTTTACTGAGAGTTTATTTAATCTATACAGAGATCGGGTTAATTACCTAGTTACATTTAAGGTTTAAAACCTTAATTGAAAGCTAACCACATTTGATTTACGAAGGCTTCGTAGAAAACTAATGCTGATATTTCAGAATTATCGATGGCAACTTAAGATTCATTACATTTATTTGAATATATTATCCCCACAAATTGGTAATGAGCTAGAACCTTGTTAAATTAACATTCACGTGACGTCATCCGCAACTCGATATGTACGCGTACTCGCCGGCCAGTGATGCTAACAGTACTGAGTGTTCAGCTACGGTTACGTCCCCAAGATGGTGGCCAGGCGCAATATCAATTTACGGGGATAATAAAAGTTAGTTAAGTGTTAAGATATTTGTAGGTACTTATTAAGGGTTCGTACTTCATGGATTTGGGAATAACCCGATTGTCTGTGATTTCTATTCATTTAATAATGACTTGACGTCATGTAAGAAAGTATGCCTGCCAATGGTCTGAATAAATGAAGAAGAAAATTAATGTCGCAACCGGGAATTATTTATAGAACGATGATAATGATTTAATGGATAAATGGAATCGCAGGATTTGGAGAGTTTTATATTTTAAAAATATTTTAACGTAGGTGACTCTCCGACCTTGTCCTGTCTGAATTCATATTAAGGGATTATACATCCAGACGCTTGAAAAATAGCTATAAAAATAAACTTTATTTTTGACTGTTTATAATAAATGTACAAATAAGGTGAAAACTATATTACATATATATTTCATACATTTAGATCGAAAAGTTGCCAAGAACAATTACTATGACATACAAATTTAGACAGGCCGAAGCAGAAGTGATTATTTAACCTAATCTAACGTTGGAGAAATGGAAGCCAGACAGACTGGCGCCGTAACGCGTTACGTAACGAAGCGATTTACCCTCCCATAAGAAGTTATCACTTCAAAAAAGAATGTAGGCACTCGACATTATTAATAAGGGTTACTCTCGATTTTCCTGGGATTCACTCATCAGGTCGTGACTTGGTGATCATAGGACCACCTCCGGAGTATACAGTTACGAATAAAGAAAAAAAATTGAAACACCGCACAAAAGTAACGGAGTAATCGCGTAATACACATACAGACGAATAAGAGCTTTCTCGGTTTGATTAAAAAACATCTAAAAGGCTACAGCCGTTTTCACGTGTTTTATTTATCAACATACGTCGTTTTGTCTATATACATATATTAATACTGTTACGAGTTGCGAGACTTGAATTAAAATGCCGTTAGAATTACTATAGAGTTTATAAGAACTAAACAGTGTTTGTTTTGTGTTTGTATAACACAGGTACAAATATAACCGAACACATCAAGTCCAAATTTAATGCAGAAGGTCGTAATTGAATTAAACGCGCAAAATCCGTCACTTATTAGAAATCCGATTGCAGTACACATATCTCGCTTCGCTCGCGGTTATCGCTCCATTGCGTCCCCCTCCATCAGGTCATCGTTTTATGCTGCACAAATGCAATTTCCCCGTATCTAAGCCGGTTTAATCCGCCACACCTGGCTAATGACTGCCATAACAGAACAGAATAAAACAATGGGCTGTTCTAATCACAAATTTTAAACACAAAGTAAATAAAACAAGATTATAAAAGAGTTAGGACAAGTTTAAATACCGGCAGGTAATAAAATGTGTTTTGTTATGACGAATTTCAACCACGGGCAACCACTAATTTATAAAGATTTGAAATAAAATTTTCGACTTCAAAATTTTCTAAGGAGATTCACAAATAACTTTTCTTTTGTCGCAACAGCGCTGGTACAAACGCAATGAGCATTATTGGCTCGTATGCATCGACCTTGTCGTCGCTCGTTATGTTTGAATGATTGGTGTTTTGACGACTTCTGCTTTGTGACTCACACTTCCGTCTGCGTTCTTCGAAAGCTCGCACAAATTTAGGTGTTATAATTAGTATTTGTTTAAATTCTTTGCACCGCGTAGGTATTACTCATATCAGGACTGAGCTATATAAAATGTAGCGACTATCTCAAAATAAGTTCGTCAAAATGATGTTTAAAGTTCTAATTACGCATGGTTTGATTATGCAAGAATGCAAGCGTTGTATTAACAAGTATATAAATAGCATAGAATTTGTGATAGTATAGTTAATAAGTTAGTAATATAAATAATGTAATATATAAAAAAGAATAGCAGGATACTTAGTCTCATACTAAGTAGCGTGGACTCAATTGAAAGTGAGGAAAGCTAGAGAAGATAATGTATTGTCACCTGTTGCAAGACTCGAATTAAAATACCGTTGAAATTATTAAAAAAATTATTACAACTACAAAAACACGTATAACAGAGGTACAAATATAATAACACGTGCAAAGTCCGTCAGTATATAGATTATCGAATGTACAAACGTCTTTCCACGCTTGTGGTTATCGCTTGACTGCCTTAACCCTCCGTTGGGGCATTGCTTTATATTGCACAAATATAAGGTGACCAACTATATTTTGTTCAAAAAGAGTACACTTTGCAAGTATTTCATAGATGAAAAAAAAGAAGAAAAAACGATAATAACTTTATTTTCTTTTAGAAACATACTTTTCTTCGGAGTGGATTTTTCTTGCTAAATGAGGATGTTAGTCTAATAATGTAACCACATCCGAACAAAACGTACAAAACTCAGTAAATGAGTACAGTTGGTCACCTTAACAAATGCGATACGTCTCGACACGATACTCGGCCACGTGGACTAAATTTCCAAGAATCACACCTGGCTAATGTCATAAAGATTATAATACACAATGGGTTGTTTTTCTAATTACAATTTTAAACGTAAAGTAAACAAAAGAAATCCAAATGCTGCAAAGGTAATAAAACGTCTACAGGTAGGCAGGTGTGATTATTTTCGTCGGTGCTCACGTCTTAACACTACGTAACAATAAAAATAAACCCTTATAACGTAGTTTTATTATGTATCTAGCAAAACCTTAAGAAAACATTAACACATCATTACTGTTTCCTAATCAACTTTCTATTATGCGTCTCTTCTTTTGTCAAATTGTAAAATACTACACGCTAATAAAGATTGATTATTATTATTTCTTTGGCGGGAACTGAAAGAGTACGCAGTACTGTGCAGTTTTGTATTTAATTTTTTTTTAATTATTCTAAAATGAACTATAGTTGTAGGATATTGATAATTCTTAATAGTAATTATGCGTTTTGTGAACTATATAGTCAAACGTAGCCTTTCAATTTTTCCTAGAACTCAGTTGACTGGCGTCAGCTGAAGATCTATAATTCAGCTGAGCAATACGAAGACATTAAAATTATTATACACATCTAAATTGGCTGTATGGACTAAGATTCCCTTGCCTTCCATTGTTTGTGGGGTATAACTAGGTACTACTACTCTTATTATTTGAAAAAATTTTTTTAAATTAAATCCTGCATAGATTGGCTCACTCAACCCGTTCATTCAAGCTCAGACTTTATATTCGCCATGCTAACTTTCTTTTTTTCACGATTTAGATTGGAAAACTGCACATGCATAGTACTGGGATCAAATTCCCAACATTCAGAGCGAAGGGCGAGTAAAAAAAGATCAAATATAGTACAACCTGGTGGATGAGGCGTGCGCCTCTTGTTTAAAAAGTTAATACAGGTTACATTGTATTAAATTTTTATGTTAGTACTATTTGCTTCCGCAAGATTCACTACATTTTTATATTGCAAATTATCCCAACTCCTAGGATGAAACTTATCTATGCCCATTTTAGATACTAATACTACATAGTACAAAATTACAGCAACATATGACCATGACGACCAAAATAATCAAATCGACGAAAATGACAAATCATAAAAAAATCAAAACCTATCCTAGTTTCTGGGATAACCTTTACATAAATCTATTCTACTATCTAGGTTGAAAAGTGTCTACCCGGTACACGGTATTAAAATTACATATACACCGTATTTCAGCCAAATTGGTCAAATACTTTTCGTTAAAAGCATAACAAACACGGAGACAAATATATTTGTAACCTGAAAACTATCCAATTTTTCGTAATGAAAATCATCTTATGTTCATCTTCGGTATCGAATATACACACACACGCACACACACGCACGCGCACACACACACACACACACCGCTAAGTTTTAGCCAAACCGGTCCAGTAGTTTTTCCGTGAAAGAGTAACAGACAGACAGGGCTACTATCGCATTTATTATATTAATAGGGATTGCCTCTGCATACCTTCATAGGAAATAACAGTGTAACACATATGTATACCTAAAGAAAGAAATAAATGAATGGAAGTTGTAGTGTATTATGTATGTAGTTTTATAAAAAACTAGCTGTGCCCGCGACGTTGTCCGCGTGGAATTAGTTTTCATAACCCCAGGATTTTTAAACATTCTTCATTGTTGCTCCGCTCCTATTACTCTTAGCGTGACGATGTATAGCCCATAGCCTTCCTCCATAAATGTACTATCCAAAACTTTTTAGAATTTTTCAAATCGGACCAGCGGTTCCTGACATTAGCGCGTTTAAACAAACAAACAAACCAACTCTTCAGTTTTATAATATTAAGTATAGATAGTATAGACTACACTGTCTTGGACCACGCTCTTTCTTTTTTATAATAATGGTATAGACAAACAATGTAGTGTTTATTTAGGAAAACAAAAATGTTAATAGGACATGTTTGTTGTATTTTCTCCATGTTTACCAAAATTATTATTTATAAGACCCTTTTATCCATTCAAATATGAAATAGGTTACTGGTAATAAATGGAATCTAAATGTAACCTGATATAAACGTTTTATTTTTATTACATGAGTTCAACAGACTAGCAGACGAGCCACCTGATGAAAAAAGTTTACCATCGCCTATGGACATCTGTAACACCAGAGGGTAGTACCTCTGTGCTGTACGTACGTACCTCGGTACCAATGTGCTGCCGCTTTCTAAATAGGGACGGGAACTTGACCATTAATTCCCGAAAACAACGCAAGGTTGTTATGGCATCATACTCTAGACCAAGCCACCCAGACGGGTAAATACCCTACCATATGGCTGTGGGTTGTTTTGTCGTCTCTTACCTGGCCGCAGGAAATTGTATTCTTTCTTCACGGATAAACGTAATTAAAACTGCCCCTAAAACCCCCCGTGTGTCCCACACGTGGCTTCGGCCTTCAGAGTAATGATTATATAGAGAGAGCACATATGGCTATAGAGTCTCACCGATGAAGACTGCAGAAAGTGGAGTAGAAAAACAGACTCAGGGGGTGGCTGCGGCGACAGGATTTAACGCTAGGATGATGATGAGCGTGTCATCGAAGACATCGTCCGGAACCGGTCGGAAGACAATATTAGGGTCTCCATTTTTTAACTAGCAGTCCCTGCAGACGTCGTCCTGCTCGGAAAAGCTTAAATCGATATGCCAACAGCAGTGCCACCGGGTCTCCCAGAAACCTTCTTTGGCTCATGCACAACAACTTTGCTAAAGATCATTACATGATCAAATGTATAGTTTACGATTATAGGACATACAGACAAACATTCATTTTTATATATAAAGAAGATATATTTGCCATATTATCACGAACTTACAAAATAACCTATCTTTTTCTATCGCATGATACTTTCGTCAGTGTAGAGAGCGAAGCATTGTGTACAAATTTTAAGATATATCTATGATATATTAAATATATATCACTCGGGCCTCCAATTATACTTATATAATTGGAGGCCTTCCCTTAGGTTCCCTTAGGAACCGACTCTACCTGCCACGCTTTTGCCTCGCATCTGTTCCCCGTCGGGACCTTCCTTTACAGCCTTCATATCACCTTTCATCAATTACTCCATTGTTTTCACCTTTTAGCTGACATCATTAGATTCAACACCCTTTCATGGTAACAGTCCAGTTAAAGTGGAGCCCCCTAGGGGGCTCCCTTGAGTAGGTTGTCTCCTGCCTCATCTCAAATTCTCCACCAGTAAAGCTGTAAAGTCTTCGGCCTAACTGCATAAAATCAAGAACATATAAAAAACCGCACACAGCAAGACTTGTCCAATGCGGATTGTTGGGATTTACACATCGTCTAGATGCATGCTTTCCGATCAAACTGCGAACCCGCGCACTCTGAGTTTGGCACGCAAATGCGCTAACCACGAAGCTGTAACGGCGTAATAATATTAAACGTAAAATTAGCTAAATGCATAATAAATATTATTATAAAATTTCTTTTCATAAATCTGTATTAGATAAACATGAAAATGTTTAAGAGTCGACGTATTTATGTATAATATCATAATATTTATACATGTTAATGTTGTAGGATATTAAATTTTGAAATTAATTAAATGTAAACAATGCGGCTGCTTTATTGTCATTTTTCTTACGTTATGCATAAACTTATCCCTACTAACTAATATAATATTATAAATGTGCTTGTAAGTTTGTTTGTTACGCTGTCACGCGAAAACTACTCAACGGATCATCATAAAACTTTGTAAACATATTCTTGGAGGTATTAGAAGTAACATAGGATACTCTTGATCCCGAAAAATTAAAGAGTTCCCGTGGGGTAGTTAAAAGAACTTTCCACGCGGACGAAGTCGCGGGCAGAAGCTAGTTTATTTATATATGTTTGGGCTGTAGAGAAAACGGGTGTAAATAGAGTAACGAAATAAGTGTTTGAAAGTATTGTGAATGATAGAGTTGGTACCGGTAGACCGCGATGTGTACACCGTGATCATAAGCAGAAGTGTTAAATAAGTCAAATAAAATCACATCGAATCAACATGTATTAATACATGAAGAGACTAAAGATAGTATTGAAATGAAAGTTGTTTGTCCACATTTTAGCAAGTGGAGATCCATCATCATCCCCCCATGAGAAACAGGGGTGAAATATGTATGTATGTCATTCATGAGATATTTGTTTCAAAATGTGGGCCTAGTAATTAACAAAATGTGTGTCATAAGCAGCGAGTATTTTATAGAGGTGGCGGAAGTTCAATGTTTTTGTCGTTATGCTACGAAACCCTAAAAATAATTTAGTCAAAAGTAACCCACATTTCAAAAATGACTACACGAATCTTTTTCAAACATTGATATTATAAATAAATACGTACCACTGAAAGCAAAACTAAATATAAAAAGAAGGCTATGAAAGCATTTTTAGGGTCTACTTTGAATTATTTAAGAAGGTTCCGGAGAGAGGTGGAAAATGTCATCTTTATATCTACGAGTATGATATTAGAAGCAAATATTCCGCCACTTGTCATTTTCTAAACTAAGTTGCATATTGTTGCAATTACCGTTGTTGAAGGAAAGCATCCTGAAGACACCTGTATATAGGATAACAATGTGTTAAGCCCACCAAGAATTGGATAACACGTAGAGTATACTGTCTGCATGCGCGGATCCGAAGTTTCAAAAAATATTTTTCATATTCCGTGTACATTAAACGGCTGACGCTAATGGTATATTTTAGTTGCGTTCAGTTTTGTAAATGTTTGTAGAATATAAGTAGAGAATGTAGATAGTCTTGCCTCACCCGAAACTCTAGTCCAAACACTATGTCCGCCTTTGGCTTCTGAAGTATATATCTTGCAATTCAATCTGAGCAAGTTCAGTATTTTTCAGGCCGGCCACCATTTAATATAAGTTCATAAACTCACTGCACTTACAAAAAGTCAATTATTTTTTATCCATTCCTAATCCGCAAACGAAATTCGATCCCAAAGCGGTATCTTTGTAAAGTAAGTCATAATTTGGAAGAGGAAGGGCTGAAATGATACCAGTGTACAAAATAGAAGGAAATTTGCATACATCAAGAATATGTTAAGAGAGCCCTCTTAAGAAGGCAGCAGCGCATTTGTAGCACCTTTAGTGTTGCAACAACTCCTGCCATTAAAAAAATGTACTGAAGTATAAACAAGAGATAGTGTTACCATGAAAAACCATTGTTCAGCATTAAATATTGTCCGTTCTGCTATAATAGGTTCTGAATAATATTAGGAGACTCAAGCCCAGCAGTGAGACATTTATAGGCTGCTATTAAATAACAGGAAAACGTTTTTACTAAGCAATTGGGACTCTTGAGTGAGTGTTCTCTGCCAATAGATAGGAATAAAAACGTAAGATAAAAACACAATTTTGCTTGTTGGAAATAGATGACAAACAATAAACTAGCAAATGCAACGACACTTTCAGAAATGCAAAAAGAATTCTATCAACAAATTGTTACTTTTTTTTCTAAAAAAATTGCAAATATCGTGTAATCCTAAGATTTACACTGTACCACACAATCGAAATTATAATATCACACGTGTGTTTTAAAAAAACTTTGGCTAGCAGCCATAAAAGCTTGGAGGGACATTGTTATTTTTGCTATAAATTGTTACACTCGGAATTAATTGCTTTGTTATGTTGATATTTATGTTTTTCTATCACAATCCAACTTGCTTTTAGTATAATCTGAGTTAATGGATTGTATGTAACTCTTTTAGTTGAAATACATATTTATTTAAAAAATGAAAGAATGGTGAATGGATATTTTTTTTAATTTCATTGCAGGAGTTCAGCAGACAAGCAGACGACCCACTTGATGGTAAGCGGCTACCATCGCTGATGGATATTTGCAACACCAAAGGTGCTACAAATGCGCTGCTGCTCTCTTAAGGGATACTGGAACCTGGCCACTAATGCCGGAACACAACTCAAGGTTGTTATGGCGACATAATTTAAACCAGGGGTGGTAGCCATCCAGTCGGGCAAATGCCCTACCACCTGCCAGTGGGTTGTTTTGTCGCCTCTTACAACAGGCCGCCCGGCCGCAGGAAATTGTATTCTGTCTCTGTTCCTGCACGAATAAAAAACGAATATATGAAAAATATAAAAAAAATGATGTGTATAGTTATGTGAGCAGTTCATATGGACCTGTGTTTAATCATCGATCTTATTGTCTCTGTTATCTGTGCTGCATAATGTAAAACTCGTGTTATATACCGGCAAAGAAATGCGCACCTGGTTTATTATCCTACCCGCATTCCTGGTTCTCTTGTTTATTTCGTGTTTAAAATTTGCAATTAGACAATAGCCTATTGTTATTGTTTTCGACTTTGTGGGCCGTTCGCAGGAATAATTAACCAGGTGTGCAGATTACGCTTTCTCGGAAACCCCAGTCTACGCAATCGATTTTTGTGTTGTATAGTTGGTATAAAACAATGCCCGAATGGAGGAGTTAAGCAAGAATTACGATATACGATAAGAAGTCGTACATTCGATGAGGGATATAATGACGGACATTGCGTGTGTTATTGCTGAACTAGTAGTGTCTAGTTATATTTGTACCTGTGTTTTATGTGTTTGTATAGTTCTAATAAATTCTATATTAATTCCAACGGCATTTTAATTCGAGTCCTGTGTAGCTCGTAACACTCTTATCTCATTCTCTCGAAGGCTTAGGTCTATAGATTTATTTTTGTTGTTTCTCTCTTTTTAGTGCCACTTTTTTATGGAGTTTCAAATCACAACGATTCTAAAGAAGATTCACTTCGAAAATATAATTATAGAATGTCAAAATCCCGGTAATTATAACTGACACTATAATAGATCAAATTATGGTCAA
The DNA here is from genome assembly GCA_012273795.1 of Dendrolimus punctatus. Lineage (NCBI taxonomy): Eukaryota > Metazoa > Arthropoda > Insecta > Lepidoptera > Lasiocampidae > Dendrolimus > Dendrolimus punctatus. Next base: position 20,902,867 of record CM022541.1, read on the forward strand.
ATTTATTATAGAAGTCACAGATAACTTTGAATCTGAAGATTCAAGTATTGAAAATATATAAATAAATTAAAACTTGTTTTAATGTTTTTGTAAAAATAAATAACACATGGTAAAAAAGATTTTTCACCACTGATCAAACTTCGGGAAGGTCAATGTACTGTATTGCCAAGGCAAATGAATGGGCTATAATAGCTTATCCAAGTCGAAGTATCGTAGGCAAATAAGTCAATTAGAATTATGTCGTAGTGTAAACGAAACTTCATAATTGATGATAATTACCTTATTATTATCGTATGAATTACGGAAGTACTAGCCGGAGGTTCCAAAAAAAATAATAATAGAGAATTTAATATGAAAAATATCTAATCTACAATGACTTTAGCCGAAGTTAGGCAATAGAATGATCTTACAAATAATACGTTCGTAAAACTAGGTGTAACAATGTGTGCGACAAGTAGGCGCCGACGAAAGAGCACGTGCAACCTTTTTGTAGGTCACGACTATTCTGAGATTTCCTTAAGGGTCGGTACTCGGTAGTGTAAGATATGACATACTCGTAGGCGAGTGTTTGTTATTCAATTGAAAGTAAACATGTCAATGCGGGTATTGTCTTAAGAGTATCGCCTACGAAAATACTGTTACGACCTAGATGCCGATAAAGGCTAATTCACAATTTATACACTTTTGGGCATTTGGACATCTTTTGTTTACTTTGTGTTTAAAGTTTCTATTATAGTAATCTAGTTTTTTTTAAGCTTCAATGTACAGACACGGCATATTTAGATATAATATTATAAATGACATATCGATTAAGGATCGATCAATTTTCAAAATTTGAAGTACAAATGAACATCTAATTATGAACACATGTCTTTGCGTCAGAAGTCTGATTCGCGGATGTTTACGCAATTGGTTTCAATCTAAAACAGAGCGTATGAAAATCCACAGCTGTGATGCTTCATATATTGTACGAATGTTCAGAGAAACAAATAACTATAATCGATTTCTGTTTTACTGTAAAAACGCTCGGATAATTTTAGTATAAAAAAATACAATACGCTGGGCATTTGTGTAATACGACTTCTACAGCTGAAGTTCCGAGAAGACAAAATCCATATATTCCTTAAGCATACAGGTGGTTTTATTACCTCTGCTATTTAAATTATCTGTAATCATCATCATTATCCGAGCGTTAAATTTCGGTTAATTAAATAATAAAATCGATGCGATCACTTCGACGCCCAGGTTCCACTTTCCTACCCTTTCTTCTCCACTTTGCGCAATTTTAGGCATCCTTTGTATTAAGACCGTAGGCACGCATGTTATCTTTCACAACGTCAAGCCAGTGTTTCTTGGGCCTACCCCTTCAACCGGGACCTGGCGGAGGCAGCATGGTTAGACATTTGTTCCCCACGTAACTAGCTGGTTTCCTTAAACCTGCCTGTAACAGCGAAAGCCTGACGCGAGCCATTCGCGTCACTTTACACATCCACTGAAGCAATTCATTTCCCGTAAGACGCAGCTCCTGCTTCTGTCGCTTAATTACAGGCCACGCTTCACTGACATATAAAAGAACAGGTCTAATAATGGATTTGTAGACCTGTCCTTTTTATTTTAATTGTCTGTAATAGTATTGAAAAAAATGTCTATTGTTAGTCCCTAATCTCTTTGTCTTGCCCGCCGTCGAGTCGAAGACGTCATAATCATTTTAAATGTTTAAATTTCACTTTAGATACCTAGAAGCGATTAAGTTACGAGTTCAAGAATTTTCAGTCTGTTTTTCGAATATATATGGCCGGCCCGTTTAAACAAGGTTAGTTGAGTTACAACTGCGATCAAGGTGTTACTGAGCGTAGAGTCTGAATGGGAATCTCATATTGATAGACTTTGGGCAATTTATGCATTTACCTATGATTTCTGCTTTATAGTTTGGTTTCGTTTTATTCTGTTGTGTTTGTAAGAATTGTGAATTATGAACGTGTATGTACTCCTAACCCAATCCAACGGTATTTTAATATCGAATCCCAGAAATTTGGAACAATATTTTGGGTAGTGTCTCAAAAATAACTTTGAAAAGTTACGGTTTTATTTATTATATTATTTGGTTAGCTTTAAGTTAATGTGTTTCATACGATAAATAAGAGCCCCTGTGGCGCTCATTCATCCCCTTAATCTTCCCTAGCCTACTCCCTCGTTGTATTCCCTTCCATTCCAGATGTTTTTTTCCAAACTTTTTGGTTTGAGATGAGCGAAATAGCAATCGATCTATCTAATACTAAGCAAATACTATTCCCCAAGGACATCTGTGTTACCAAGGGAGCAGATTCGTTGCCTATCTCGTTAGATTTAAAAGTAATGTATTTACGCACTTTTCAAAGAGCTATTATCATAAAGCTCTAGGAAAGTCGCGAGAAGGTCATTCTACAGCTTGTACAGTCGTGGTATGAAAAGGTTCGCCAGTTTTCCAATTTATTCATTAACATTCTGCGAGCACATGTTACCTTTTCAAATTATGTCATAGAACAGAATGTTCCACAGAAATTATGTTTAACTTTTGCCAATAAAGTTAATTACATCAAAGTTGTTTCATTTTCTATCTTTTAGAAGATTGTTTACAGATGTAAAACTTTTAGTTGATTTTAATATTTATGACAAGCGTAGTGTTATATCCTCTTTGTTTCTGTTTATTAAAACTATTTTTAGTCTCAGCGTCTGTTATCGTCAACACTGAAGTTTTATTTTTTCACGGTTTATATTGATTTTTTATAAACACAACATTTATTAAAATGTTGGCAATTCTGTTCTTGTACTCGTGCAAGCAAAAATCGACTTTAAGATGACGAATTTTTTCATCGACTAGACTAGACTCATCACGTTAAAGTCGACTTTTGCTGCAATCTGTTTACAGAACAATATACGTAAAAAGACCGGGTCAATTTTAAATTATTGTGTATTATATTGTAACCAATGACCAATGTACCGAAAAGTGTTTTTTTTTAATTGCAGGAGTCCAGCAGACAGGCAGACGACACACTTGATGGAAAGCGGCTACCATCGCCTATGGACATTTGCAACACCAAAGGTGTTACAAATGTGCTGCTGCTCTCTTAACGGAGACTGGAACTGGTCACTAATACTGGAACACAACTCAAGTGATTATGACGACATACTTCAGACCAGGGATGGTAGCCACCCAGTTGGCAAACGCCCTACCACCTGGCTGTGGGTTGTTTTGTCGCCTCTTACACAGGCTGCCTGGCCGCAGGAAATTATATTCTTTCTCCGTTCATGCACGGATAAAAGTGTTATATTAGTTTACATAATGTACAACAGTTTAATTTTGAAATTGATTATTGACGATAAAATATGATTTGACGATGAAATATAATTTATAGTAATGTGAAATTGATTAATGGTTCTATAAAGATAAAGTTTTATATTAATTTAATAATTTATTGTTTGATTAAATAATGTAATTATGGCCAGGCACCATTACAATCGCCTGTATTGTACGTCCGAAAGGACAAACTGTCGTTCCAACAAGAAACTCGAACAATTTGTAATTTTATAATTGTGACAGTTTCCAGTCTCCTTCAAGAGGTCAGCAGCGCATTTGTAGCATCTTTGGTGTTGCAAATGTCCATAGGCGATGGTAACCGCTCTCTATCGAGTGGGCCGTCTGCCTGTCTGCTGACCTCTGCAATAAAAAAAAAAAATTATACAATAAATGTCAATTCTATTCTATTTTATTTATCGCCATTATTAGCTTAGTCATTTCTTTTTGACTGTTTGAAGGTCCATAACTATTATAGCGAAAATTGAATATTTATTAAAACATCAAGTCCGCCCGTTTGGTGACATTTCTTTGAGCTTAATAAAATGAATATAGCAATTTGCATTCCAGGAAAGCAAAGCACAAATATAATTTTGTTCGTTTTACTCTCGACTTTATTTGTTATTTTCATAGTCTAAATTGAAAAGTCTTTCACTTTAAGTGGTATAGAGTAGACAGTACTACAACTATTAGTGGGACTATCAACCTCTCAAATTATTTTTTAAAGTATTTTTTATTGGTATCTATGTTTTTTGTGCGTTTTTAACTTATTAGGTTGAATTTGACTATTATTTTGCCGTGAGCCGAAGTCCACATGGCAAAATGTTTATAAAAATATATGGTAAACTACCTGATCTGATATTTACTATTCGGGAAGAAAAGAAGAAGATTTCTGAGAAAAGATTTGTCAAAAAAAACACAAAAAATATTTGTACCAGATAAAAAAAAACCTAAAATACACTATGTAGCAGGTCACTGCCAACGGGGAGCGTTCCTTAGGGCTGGTGCATTGCCACGCTGTATGGCAATACTTATTTGTTATGCGAAATCTGGGGCTATGGTTACTTATATTTCTCATCCAAAATTCTACCTTTCATTTGAAAGCGCATGAGCTATCTGAACGTCTCACTTCTATGTCCCATTTTTAGGGAATGGGCCTTAACATGCAGCGTTCGTCTAATATGACAAGTTGCAGACATCATAAATCTCAATGTGCATATTTTTTTGTATCATTAATCCTATTACTGGTAGAAAATTGACGTTAATCGTATAGAGTTTATGTCAAACTTTAATCAATAGGATAGCATATTTAGATCAGCTTCATCCATTTATATAAAATACCAAAAGTACTAATGTGTTGTTAAATAGAAGTTTTTTTAAAATTAGTATACATATTTAAAGTTATCAATACATATATGCTGTAAATACTGGTTTGTAATATTTGTTCTTTTATATTTAAATATTTTTCATAGACAACCCCCCATAATCAGCAATGTGTAAAAGACTAGAAAAATAAATATTGTTGATTACAAACAGACACTGGGGCCAACAAAACCATAAAAAATTAAGACAAACCCTACGTTTCTAACACATTCAAGATGCTTAAATTTTCTTAATGGCTTAGTTAATATGTCAGCCCACATTGACTCTGTGGGTACAAAGTTCAGGTTTATAATAATAAGTCATACTGGCTATATATGTAGATGACATTATTGTCTTCTATCAAAGACAATTGACTTTTGACAGTGTAAAATCGGATTTGCAAAAATCTTTCAGTTTAAAAGATTTAGGTAAATTAAATTTTCATTTGGGTATTAATATTGGCTGAGTCTATTAATACGGGTACTGTACGAACAATTTATAATTATTAATACGGTTACCGTACGAATAATTTATAATATTAATACGGGTACTGAAAATGTTCTTAAAAGGCTCGGCCAAAAAAAAAACCTAACCTAACGTAATTAAAAATTTAAAAAAAGTGTAATTTACGAAGTTCTTCCAATCCATACAAGAGCAGTACGCAAATACTCGCGAATACTTTGTAGTAACATATAAGCAGATCTTGTTCCGTAATGTACAGCGCCGTACACATAGGGACTAATCGTGTATGTGTCGAAAATTATTTTTGGGTGGTTATAAAAAAAATAACCACTACTAACCTATATTAAAAATGTTCCGATTTGCTCATAATAAATAAATGTGCCGTGTATCTATACCCCACCCTCATTTTAGAATTTATTTATTAATTTTTATTTTCATGTTTTCAATAATTCTTTAAAACATGTCCTTAAAAAAAAAACCTAACCTAATTAAGAAACAAGCTAATCATCCAATTCATTCTTAATTTTTTTTAAATAATTGAATGACTGTACGAATAAATATAATTTATTCGTCCAGTACCCGTACAAATAGTCACATCGATTAATATTACTCAAGAAAATTAGCAAAACCAAATAAGTCAGAAAACTTACATAGAGAAACTATTGAGTAAATTTGGAATGCTAGACTGCAAACCGGTAAGTACACCACTACAGAACACTAAATTCGATACCAACATTGGTAGTAAAAGTGAATATGAAAATGAGTGTTCTTATCCGTATCAGGAACTTATAGGTTCCTTGTTATTCTTAGCCGTCGATATAGCCTTTGCCACGAGTTTTCTGGGTCAATTTAGTTCAAATTATAATAAAACCCACTGGTTAGCTGCTAAAAGGGTCCTACAGTATTTAAAAGGTACTATGAATTACTGTATAACTTACAGAAAAGTTGGAAAGCCGTTGTTTGGCTATACAGATGCGGATTTGGCTAATTGTGAGCGCACTAGACGCTCATATACTGTCACTTGCGACTGGTCCGGTATCCTGGGAGAGTAAAAAGCAACAGACTGTAGCGCTATCGTCTGCTGAAGCAGAATACATTGGCCTTGACTGCAGGAGCAAAAGAGGCATGTTATCTACGAAGACTTATTTACGAAATAACTGAAATTGAACGTTGTTGAGATCTTCAGTGATAGTCAGTCCGCCTTATAGCTTATTGAGAATCCTGTCCACCACAATCGGACCAAGCACATAGATACACTACTTCATTTTATTCGTGACAAGGTTGCTGATAATATTATGAACCTGAATTTTGTACCCACAGAGTAAATGTGGGCTAACATATTAACTAAGCCATTAGGAAAAGTTAAGCATCTTGAATGTGTTAGAAACATACGTTTGTCTTAATTTTTTTTTGTTGGCCCCCGTGTCTGTTTGTAATAAACAATGTTTATTTTCTTAATCTTTTACACATTGCTGATTATGAGAGGTATGTTGTAAATACTGGTTTGTAATATTTGCTCTTTTATATTTAAATATTTTTCATAGTATCTAAGCAATCTTTGTTACCTGTCTTTACAAAATAACTCTTCAATAAATATGTACATGAAGAAGATTATTTTTTAATTTCAACAATATACTCACACATACTCACTTCTATCTACACCCATACACACCCCACCCACGCACACGAGTTCACACAAAGCCACACACACACACATACATCTTTTTGATTCGGGATCAGTTTCACACACCAGGTTTCTTAGTGAATCTGTTGTGTTGAGAAATAAATAAAGTTTTATTATAATAAATTATCATAATATTAATGAACAGTAAGATACAGGAACCGGCTGTTGGTGAACTAGACGAGCAAACGCCTTGACCACTAGCCTTCTCAACACAGTGTTCGTCAAATGTGTAATAATAGTAAACTACCCTTTAGGTAATAACAGTAAGTACCCTTTGTTCAATATTTATTGTACCTAGTTGTAAGAACGTAGTTTGATTTTTTTGTGAACAATAGTGTTTTCATTCATTCATTCATTCAATAGTAATGATTCGTATCAATTTTATTCAATATTGTTAATATACCTATATCATAAAAAACGCGATACGATCCGATAAAATATCGTAACCCATTTAACAGCTATTAATCTAATAACTTAATTTATTTAGGAAAAAATATTCTTGAATATATTTTGATTGCTAGATAATATCATGGAAATTTGTTTGTGTCTTAATATGTTCTAATTGTAATTAGAACTGTGAACACATTTATATATATCAATAATTTTCCTTTAAAATAATTTATATAATAAACATTTGGCTCAAACTAGTTGCACAGCACTAAGCTTATATGCAATAGAAAGGAATGCTTCAACCCTGACCGGATTAACGTAAGTAGATCATGCCCGCCGCAAGATCACGGACTTAATAGTCATGAACTGGAAGTAATTTATCGGTTTACTTATCGATCGAATATAAACAACTTATATGTTGAGTGTAAATTATATATCACCAGAACCTCATTCTTTGTCATATTCCTAGTCCGGGGTCTTGGCAACCACCTGACTCCACAGACAACTCTTTTTGTACTTTTTATTGTTTGGCTATGTAATAAAGATTTTTTTTTTTTTATTATATTTAATCATTTTAAATTCGTCGTCAGTCATTCGCACTCCACTGCTCTACGCAGGCCTCCCCAAGACGGCGCCACTCATCCCTGTCCTCAGATATCCTCAGCCAGCGCCTACCGGCGACATAGGCTAGGTCGTCGGTCCATCGGGCATGAGGGCGTCCGACACTACGTTTACCGAGACGCGTTCTCAAAATTGTTTTGCACAAGGCAATTTGAACCGATTTGAATGCGAGACTTGCCTTTCGAGCTCGGTAATGAGCACGGTATCTTGTATTTTGTTGACGAACATTCAATGACCAGGTGATTATCGCTCATCCACATACGATATCGTATGTTTAGTAACTTGATGACATTTTTTTCTTGTTCGACAATTGTATTTTCAAGACAAGAAACTCTATTTGTTCATTTAAATGACCCTTTAGGAAACTATACCATTTATATTTCTAAATGAATGATACTTTGTAGTAACATTCATTTACGTTCGCTATTAAAATATGTTTCGCGACCTATTTCGTGACAAAGTCAAAGTTTATTTCCGATTTAGAAATACACTAATCATTATTATCCGTGCTCTGCAATGTCATTATTGTTTAATAACTATAACATTTCTTTGCGTTGTAACTTTATGACTTCCTAAATAAATGAAATATTTTTTCCAATAATTAATATTTCCTACAATAAAATTAGTTGGATTTTTTAGCGTAATATAAACACATTATTTTATAGCGTTGGGTCTACATGCAAGCACACAAACAAACAGAAACCTTACACGTGATCGCCTTTGAATCGAATCATCACCAGGTATAGTCAGGAAATTGCCGCTCATTTTCACAATAAAAATATAACACACTTTAATATAAAAGCACTAGAGCTCTTAGCACTGGGACGTACTAAAATAGCGCGCGAATCGATTTCAGAGTGAGCGTGCGCACGCGACGGCTTTCAGTACTCGAATGTTTGAAAAGTTTCCTCTTTATGAATGGGTGACGTTTTTAAATAGCCTCCCCACCACTCCGTGACGTCACGTTTTCGCGTAAAAGAAAATATGTGTAGGATCGTCTGCGTTCCAATCGAATTGCTACCCAAATAGATTGAATCATTTTGTTATGAGTGTTTCGGCTGAAATCGTAAGGTCGTGGTTATTTGGTGTTCGACGAATTGCAAGCATCGTTTATTTTATGAATGCTGTTTACGTTTAAAAGGATTGATGATTTTCTGTTTTCCATCTTTTTTGCTCTTTGTCTGAAAACACAAAGAAGAAGATCTAATAATTTTCTTTACGATAATCGGTAGAGACACATATTGTATATCCCCAAATTAAACAAGTAACGCTTGGGTTATATACAATAGACCAAGGAAGTCGCCGGGGGAGTAGCTCCCCTGGCATTGGAAGAGGCCAGGGCCCAGTGAGGATCGGGGCCTATAGCCTATTCCCGTAGCCTGGCATAAGGCGCAGACGGAACACCAGGGGTTTTAGTGGGTATCCCTAACTGGGGGAGTGGCAATAGCGTGGCTTCGGTTCTGACCGAGCACGCTAGTGCCATCCCCGATCTGGCGAATCCCACACTCACACAGGTCGCGAACATCCTAGTCCTCAAACGAATTTCGCCTGGCCAAAAATTAAAAAAAAAGGGTTATATACAATAGACTACTCTAGGACCGATTCTAGAAAAAATAACGGAGAATATTTGTTTCCAAAATAAAAAAAATCTTTAAATATTTTTTTTTCGATTCCTCATATGATAAATCTTATGAGGAATCGAACACGGAGCCTCTGCGTTGCAGTGAACTAGGTCGGCAAAAGCTTAGCCCACTCAGCCACAGAGGCCGACAAAAAGCTCTAAAACTAAAGAATTTGAATCAAAGACCATACATACATGTATGTTAATTTTATAATCGATTATAATTCTTGATTTTATCTCTTATTAGCGTCCTTTTAATATTATTCCATGAAGTAACAGACTTCCGTTATTATTGCACCTGGTTATGGGAATCTTGTGTAAATTTTTATTTTCCGTCTCCTAAATCTGCAGACCAACAATGTGCACAGTGTTTGTCACTTGAAATCCGTCTGAAAATTTGAGTAAGTTATCTCACTTACCTTATTAAACATTATTGTCCTCGATATAATAATATTCACTAGTAAATAACAAATGAGCGCATACTCAAAAATGCAATTTTTTGTTGTTTACTAAAATATATTCATGTTACAATTTAAAAACTCTTATAATGTCAGCCCATAAATGTCCCACTGCTGGGCTCGGGCCTCCCATTATAGGGCAACGGACAGTATACCCGCCTCGCTTGTCCAAGGCGGCTTGGCAGGTTTGACACATCGGTTATCTCGATGTGCAGGTTGCATCACGATGTTTTCCTTCACCGTTTTTAGCACGTGGTAATTGTTACAATATGCACATTAGATCAGAAAACTGACTAAGCGGTGCATGCGTTTCGGTCAGGATCGAACCCGCGCCCTTCGATTTAGGGGCGCGTGTGCCAACCATTACGCTACCACAACTTACTTAAAAACTCTTACCAGTATGCAAGTGTACCTAAATATAAGGGTATTCAAAATTTCAGACAAATACAATCAACTAGTTTTGTTTCTATTCACAATTTTGTCTCTCGTGTGAAACTGCACTTTTGTCTGTACGCCCAATTGTTATGAAGTCCTCGATATATATATTATAATCGTATATAAATCATTATACATATAATTTTCAATATAGTATAGTTTAAGTTATACCCCTGGTATTACAATTTTTCATAAATGACGGCAACTACTTTCCAACAGATGGGCCTTTAATCTGCATAATTATACTTCTAGTAATAAAAATATAGTTTTCAAAGTCTTCTATACTTCACATCATTTCAACTCTACTGATTATGAATACTGTGATATGTGGTTGTTGGTTGTATTAAAAACAAACAAAATAATAAAACGAAACAAGATATATTTGAAATACGGATATTTATTTATTTTTTCATAAAAATTCTAAATTCAATAATGTGTTTAAACATGTAACATTTACATATATGCATTTATACAAAGATATATGCAATGTTAAGTGATATTATTAATACTAAAATTGGAGCGTAACAGACTTAAGGAGGCAGCACACCGGAGCCACTGTAGAATGTTTTGGTACACAAAATAAATAAATACAGAAGGCCCATTCTTCACAAATTTAAATTTTTCATTATGTCAACGTAAATAACATATCAGCTAAATATTTTTTTCTATAAATACTACGCAAAGTTTTCGATACATAAAATATGAAAAAAAATATTACCAATTCGTCCGGAGAGTAATGGGGTTAAGTAACCTTCGGTAAGTATTTAATTATTTTGTGCCACGATTTCATATTTCATGTTTCAGCACATTGTAGTGGCATATATGCAAGACCGATGTGCGGCCTCACCTACACAACGCCGATGCAATGTGACAATCACATTTTACACTTATAAAATAATATTTACCAAGTATTGTCAAATGGTAAAGGATTTTTATGTGTCAAAACGAATTTTGTTAGGGTGGTAACACATTAACAGACACTGAATATAGTGCACGCTATAATTTATGGCCGCTTTTAGTCCGTAACAAAGGATTGCCCAATAGAAGTTATTTTATTTGTAATTAGTTTTTAAAATGATGCGTCGTTTGCAGCTAATATGGAGATGGAGATACTACAATGTTTGGTTTTATTTTAGTGACTGTAACAACCCAAGATAATAAGAGGATGCCTTGAATAAACATAGTAATACATTATAGGTGTACATAGAGTAGGAAGTAGACTTAGTTTGAATAAAAATATTTGAATTTAATATTTTACTGTAAAAATTTCGTCACACGAATGTCATGGTCTCTTGAGCCTTGCCCCGCCCTCGTCACAGCTGGTTACATTGATGAAGCTCCTCCCTCTCTAGTGTGACATTACATATTTTGCAATTTTACATCAATAAATTATTAAATTAGAACGGCAGCTATGCAATTAGCTTAAACATAATTACATTTTGAAATGTGACGTCACAAAATGTAGGGCCCGTCCCCCCTCGTCACACAATGTCACACCTCGTCAGACATCAGCTTAATATGTGACGTAATTTATAGATGGCACCTAAGATGATAAATAACACAAAATCATTTCAATTCCTTTGGTATATACAGAGTGAAGTATTTTTTATTTTTTAGTTAGTGGTCAAATTTATTGGTCTTTTTTCAAAATTGAAGTAAGGTAGGATCGATAAAATTGCAAATCACCGTTTAGGTGTTTCAGACAATGTTTAGTTTAATCTGATGATAGTTTTAGATTTATTTATTTCATTGTTGGCTTCTGTTTTACAAATCTGTAAGTAAGTATATATAGTAGCTGTGACCGTATCACGTACATACGAACTATATGAACTATACGCAATTCCAATTTTATAAACATAGTAAAATATTGAGAAAATTATAGACGAATACACAAGCAGTGTTACGTTTCGTCTAGTTTATTCATCACTAGTTTTAATTGAAATAATGTGTTACCACCCTTATATTATGAGATTATGAATACTGTGCGCTTGCTTTCTTTTAAACTAGAATCGCAATATCTTCATAAACTGTGACGCCTGCAATAAACGATATTGTGTAGAATATATAATAAATGTAAGTAAATATACAAAATAATACTGATACAACTGGTTTATGTCAGATATAAGACGATCCCACCAAATAGCATTCCTTCACATCACGATGGAAAGATGTCTAAGTATTTACAAATGAATGATTTTTTGATGATTTACTCTTGAAAATTATTATCGTCAATGAATTTTTGAACTGTACGAAATTAATTAGTATAAAATCTATTTGATGGGCGCATGAAGAATTTTAACTTTTTGGAACTGAACAAGCTCTATTCAACGCAATAATGCACGATCGTACACGCTGGTATTATATTGTATTGAAAAACCCAAAATATTAGTCCTTAGGGATAGAGGTGTGTAACTCCTGAGTGATTAACTCAAAAGATATATATCCGACGCGAAGAGTGATTAGATCTGTATATCACTTACGTTCAAAATGTGTCTTTATATCTTTAACTCTTTAGTTCATTCCTGTTCCACGCGATGAGAAAGAATGATTAGACACTGACACCCTTAAGAATGTCAAAGAAGCCAGTGAGGTATGTAAGAATAAGCCTGAATGGCGCTCTGTTGTTCGTGCCTACCCCGCAAGGGACCTGGCGTGAAGTTATGTATGTATGTATGTACTAATCACTGCAAAGATAAAGAGTTAAAGATATAAAAGAGTGATATATATCTCTGTATCAAAAAGATCAATATTTTCTTCTTTGTGAGTGATTTTTTCCCATGACTACTTAGGGATGTCCCGACTAGATGGAGGAGCGAGATGGAATGCTCCTCCGTCTTAAAGGAAGATCTTTCAGCGAGGCTATTGTTGTTCCTCGCAGGCCTAGGCCCAGCTGTTATTGTTGAAAATTTTCTTTGTACGTTTCGGAAATCGTTTGCGATCTCAATTACTGTACAGCGCTATCTATTGATTGTAAGTGTTCCGCTACATTTGAATATCTCATCTCCATATTCAATAGATAACTCTATCGAATACATATAGGTATGAGAAAAAATAATAAATATTTACAAAAACATATAAAAGCTGAACCTTTTAAAATGTTTAAACTACTATTTTTGGAAATCAATGTTAAGAATCTGTGGTAACCAGCTCGCGCTGAAAAGTCAGAGGCGTGAATTAGAAGTGGCGGGTAAACATTCTCTAATGTTGGCAATATCTCCTTAATTATTTTTTAATCATAATGGCAACCTTAAAACGAATATATGAAATGAATTAATAATAAATATAAATTAAAATAATGAATTTTAATCAGTCAGTCGAGTAGCATGATTTAATTCAAATTAATATATCTTTGTCAATGTTGAAATAATTTAGATCTAATTTAAAAGAATTATTTTAAACAAAGCTTGTTAGTTTAATATATTATAACTGATGCTTAATTTTGCAGCATTTTAGATATTAAATTAAATATAAAGAATGAAAGCAGAATCACAAAATAAGTATATGATAGCAATGTTACTGGTAGAGTCGTTGCCGGTAGACCGAGACGTATTCACCATGATCAAATTGAAAATATTTTGATGTAAGGTCAGATAAAAAGTAGTTTAAATAGGCGTGTATGTATGAAGAGATTAATAGAAATTTGATGAAGCGAAAAATGTTTGTCAGGATCGTAGCAGGTGGCGATCCACCGTCTCAGTCTTCCCCAATAGGAAATAGTCATGACAATATGTATGTATGTATATATTAATATAATGGGTAAAACAATTTCACTCAACTATGTAGAATTACAGCGTGCGTTGATTTGAGACACTACTGTGGACAAAGAATGTACTAAAACTAATACCTGCAGTTGTTTTCGTATATACGCACATTAGTACATTGAATAGACAATAATAAATATTCACATAAAATTGATATAATTTGTGTTTCCTTATAGTTTGTCAATTCAGATATTCAATAATGAAATAATTTGTAACAATTAATTTAAAAGGTTATATACGTATATAATATATATGGTTTATATTGAGATTTGGACTAGACAAACCACGTTCTCTATCTACAGATATGTAATCCATGATAAATGCTAATATATAGAAAATCTAAGACCGTGTCAGTTTTTATGTGCTTCTCTACACATCGTATATTTTCAATCCCATTTTTCAAATGTATGTGTAAAAATGCATACCTTTTGATTATTAATATTATTTAATTTATTGCTATTTATTATACCTCTCCATTTTCTTAGTATGTTTAAATACTGTTTAGATATTCTGTAATAACAGTTATTTTATATAACGTTACATTTTTGCATCATATTTATTTATTAAGCCACATCACGATTAAGTTAAAAAAATAAAGTACAAAATTAAGTGAGATTGAAAATACACAAACTTAAAATTTATGTGACGATATCCAAACACTGTGTTTTGAACTGTGTAAGATTAAAATCGTATGTTTACATTTTTATAAATCAACAATTCGATTATTGTTACATACATATGCCGTAATAAATAACCTTAACAAATTTTTGAGCACAGGGGCGATACAATGAAGTTACATGAAAATTATGCATATGAACAATAAAATAACGAATTATATAAGATATAATATTTAAGTTTTCGCGACTTGTATACATAATAAAACTACGTTTTAACGGTTTTAAGCGCGGTAGTTAATTTGATTTTGGTTAATCCGACGTTTCGGCCGCTTTTTAGTGGCCGTGGTCACGGACGACAAAGGTGACATTTGTCCAACGAGTATTGTTAAAGTTTTATTTAGTCTACCGCCAACTTGTTCACTTTAATTATTTGAACAAGTGGCCACTGAAAAGCAGACGAAACGTCGGAATAACCAAAATCAAATAAATTAACGCGCCTAAAACCGTTAAAACGTAGTTTTTTTACATATACGATATTAAAAACAGTTGTTTGTAAATAAAACATTTGAACACTACGATACGGAATGTATATTTAACTAAAATAAAACCAATCTCAACAATTAACACTTGACCAATGAACAATGATCTAAAATAGATTCAATAGTTACGAATGTACGTCATTTTTATAACAATATCACATTTTTCAATAATATACAAAAATGTATTGAAGATTTAATATTAACTTTTTAAACAGGCCAAGCTTTTAACGTAAGAGCAAATTGTGATACATTATATAGATAGGTACATTAATAACATTATTATTTACATGTCTGTAAACAATGATTACATTGGACCATTAAAGAAGAGTAATTTAAAAATAATATTGTTTAAAAAACAAGATAAGATATATCTTAATGAACCATGGGCTACGCCTAATTATAATTGCATTTATAGAACACTCATCTCCTAAACATGATTTACATACTTCGAGCACAACTCTATACACCACGCATTTATCGATAAAAAAAAGGAAAAACATACTTAAACACATTTCTTTTGTATCACGTGACACTCATTGATATATTCTTATACAATTCCGACTTAAGAAGCAAAAGATACCAACAAACGAATGAAATAATTTACATAAGGCCATATATTATTTTATTTACTGTACACGTATAACGATTAGATGATTAATTAGATAAATAAAGTGGCATTTAATATTAAGGGTTAAGGATTAATGCATCCGTATTTACGACAGTTTGGTCCATATGAATATTATTACATAAATCGTTCGAATATACCACGGTTTTAGGTATCCAGTAAAATTAAGTATTGTTATCGATATCGATAAAATCAAACTCCCGCACTAAAAGAGCTTAAAAGTCGATTTAAGAAAAAATTTAAATTATTAAATTAAATTATTTAATTCATTGACACTGTCATCACATTAAACAGTCGCAAGTAGTGTTCTGATCTATAATACGGCCGGCGTATCTTGGCAAATGTGAACATAGGCTCTGCGAACTTTAGAGCGTGTACACTCGTCAGTGAATACAATTGGTCGCCCTGCATCCTGGTATTTTTTCATTGCTTTGTACTAGTTGTTCACAGTATTTTCTTCACGAATTTACATGCGCTAAAGTTCGCAGAGCCTATGTTCACATTCGCCAAGATACGCCGGCCTTATTATACCAGATGACCTGAATTACAAACATACGTAAAAATTTAAACATATATGCTAATTAAAGTTAAGAATCTTCATTATAACTCTGAGTACGACAAGATAAGAAATTAAATAGATATGTTAAGTTTAATTATGTTTTATTTTTCTGGATGCCTAACGTGTGGTAAACGCGGCGCTTCGGCCGCTTACGGTCAGTCTTTTCAGCTAATATACGAATTTGTGCAAAATATTTCTACTATTCGAGTAACTTAACATTGTAAATTTATTTACAAAATCCAATCTCGAAAAGAGATTGATTGTACGAAATTAATAGAACGAGCACTGACCGGGAACTGCCGGAGCGCCGAAATGTCGTGTATACTCCTTATCGGTATTTCCTGAGCGCGGTTCCTTTCTGTGGAATAGACTGACTCAACATCGAAAATGGTAGAAGTCTAAGGAGCCACATATTCCTCTTTCTTAACATGCACAGGTCCTTAAACACATACAGACATCGGGTCCTTAAACATGTATAAGCACAACATCTTTCAATTACAGGTACCCAGTACTTAACATGCACGCACACCAGATCTTTTAATATATCCAGGTAGCAGGTTTTTATACATGTCAAGACCCCAGACCCTTAAATATGTACAGGTATCCGGTACTTAAACATGTCAAGGCACCAGGTCCTTCAATATGTACAGGTATCGAATCCTTAATCATATATGTTTTCCGCGTCTCGTATAGTGTACTTAAAAGAAGCCACAAGGCAATGTATAATCCGTCTTCCAGATAATATAAACGCAGGCAACCTAGAAGACAGTCTATGATTTTGAACTGTCATCAAATCATACTCCGGCGAAAAGTGTATTTTGTGTATCTCGGCGTACATCAGTGCGGAGTTTGAGCGCTTACTATAAGCAAACTTGCTTGAACTTTGTGGCACGTGGATATTTTTTTATAGGCTTCACGAAGGGCCTTGACTGCCAGTGGGTGCCTCCGCCCTCATTTCGGATTTGAGTTTCACGAATTCCCTGGCCACTTCGTCGCTGTGCCTCTGCGATAATATCCTGAGAATCGTCCATCCAGTTTCATCCATCTTCACTCTTGTGCCCAGTGGAAGCCAGCATGCACATGAACCCTGAAACGAATAAATTTAATTTTTAATTGATTCTTCAGGAGATCAGAAGCTTTGTGCCTACTAAAAAAAATAATGCAAATAATATTTCAAAACCAAATAATGTCATTATATGTTCCACCCTCATTTTTTGTATTTTCACGTTTCTTTTTATTACTTTTTCAAGGGCCTTTATTTACAAGAATTCTTAAGCTGATGAGCGATTTTATTCAAACTATGAGTTACCAAATGTCAGATGTGGCATTTGTCAAATTTGACAATATTTGTCACATTATCATTGTGTAGATGTATACAAAATATTTCCAAATTTCATTTATACAGTGCCAAAAATCTCTGAGTAAAATAGCTGTCATAGACATGTAGATGGATTTGATGAAATTATAAGAGTTCGGTTTTGTAGTTTAAGCTACTTAACGCACCTGTTCAGCTATATCTGCTAACCGCATCACTGCGACACCAACTAGCCTGTCCTCACGTGCAAAGCAATAGTCCCTCACACAAACGTGTAGCTCAAATAACTCCAGCTGCTCAGTAGCGCTCACCATACTAGAAATAATAAGAGGAAATAAGTAGGCTAATAAGTAAGGTTTAATAAAAACTGGGTGGATAATATTTCGTAGATTATGTTTATAAAATAATTGAAATTGTAGAAGATTATTACTTCATAGTATGGAGGACAAGTCACTACTACGAGTACGTGCTATCAGAGGCTATTCTAGAACTTACAAATGAAACGTTTCATTAAACTTTGGACTCCAGTTGTTGCTTTTGGACTTGGTCGCGAACTTCCTCTTCTTGTCAGCGAGGTGTGGCCCAATGAGATTCACCTCGATGAACGGACGGAACATGCCACTCGCTATCACCCACTTGAGGTCGTTGGCTGCTACAACTGAAAAACCAAAAAAATAATTCTTACTATTTTGACAGTAGAAAAAAAAATCAAATTTGATCGTAGAAAAACTTTTATCTAAAGCGGCTATGACAAGAGACAAGTTCCTATTTTATCCAGATGGCTGGCAGAGAATGACATAAATATAGATAAGTTGCCCTCACTTTAGTGTCTATCTGACACTAAAGTGAGGGCAACTTATCACGTGTTACATTTATCGATAGGCAAGTCACGTTATACTGGAAAGAACAGAGCTCAGGTTTTAATTGCTTGTTGTAGTGGGAATTATGTCACAGACTAGTCTGAAATTGGTCAATGCTATGTTTCAAAAATGGGGAGTAGAGTAGAGTAGAAAATAGACTAGTACCTTTGACAGTAATCTTGTGTTCGCCAGTGCCCGGATGTGTAAATAGATCCACCTGAAGCGATACTTCACCCACGCTGCCTTCCTCTGCAACTGCAGCATCTAATTTAAGGTTTATTACATTAGAAGTCTATAACTTACATTTATTTTAAACACAGTATGTTCACCTTGTAAGCAGATACATTTCTCATTGTGATCAAGATTTCACAGTTATTGAAATTTTAATCTGACCTTTCAGCGACTTTTCAATACTTGTAACTACTGAAACGTCATCGATTATTTTTGATTACTCTAAATTAAATTACTAAATTTTATTCATAGTACTTGAACACAAAGTGCTACGAATGCTGCTTCTTTAGGACTGAACTGTACTAATGCGAACAAACAGATTATTATGGCATACTCTAGACAAGGTGTAGCATCAGTCAAATGTACACTGGTGTTGTTTGTCGCCTTAGACAGGCGGGGCAGAATTGTATTCTTTCTCGTTCCTGCGATAGAACTTATATATTAGTATAGTTACTATTTACTTTATAACTTACTGGGAATCTTAAACAATTTAAAGCTACTTCGTCACGTTTTTTGGATTGGACAGTAAGAAAAGTTCTCAGTATCCTATTTATTAGCTTATGCAATTTTTAATGAGGAGGAGGTAGTATATCACATCAACAACACTAAACAAATTCAAAATAATGTGTACAATAATGTGTATTGGTGTGTATATTGCGCACTTTATTTTGAGTTTGACTACTTCAGTATGATTATCTAGTCACACGGCAGTATAAATTGTCTAATTTAAAAACTAAAGCCATACCCTGATTATGCTGACTTGTAACAAAAGTTCTGATCAACGTATCAGTCGTCTGCGTGTATAGACTGAGGGCATATCTCAAGGACTGCAACTCTGGACTCTTCTCCAAAAATGTTTTCTTGAGACCATTTCCTCCGGCGTGGAAGTACAGCTTGATGGTGTCTAACGCTGCGTCCAATACTGCGCATTGTTCGGCGTCAAACTTTTTTCAGCTGATAAGTGCTAAAATGCGAATAAAAATGGTGTCAAGATTACCTCCGTTTCTATAAAAGTAAGTACAAATTATATTGACTGATACATAAACTGCAAGATTACTTAGGTACGAATTCTAAACAAAATGTTATTACCGAAAATATAATAAGGATTTAGGATTATTTTTATATTATTATACCTCAAGACTTTTCTTTATCGTTATTATTCGTCTCATGTCTGAAGCTTTTATTATTATAAAATCGATAGATTTCAAATTCAAATAAATCTATTGCATAAATAAATTCATTTGAATGCTATCTATATTTTAATGCAGTTTATGTGTTCAAATTTCAGTAAAATGTTTTCGATTTGAAAAACTGTACTGGACATGCCTGTTTCTTAATCCGATATTAACTGTTGTGGAATAAATACTTATTTATCTAAATATTAGAGTACTGGCGGCTCGGTTTTCGAAGTTTTATAATAAAATAAATTCAGTTGGGTGCGATTCGAACTTAAGAAAAAATGGTGTTTCATTTTATTTGGTACTATTTTTATTAAAATATTTATTATAATTTTGCCTCGTTCGGGTCATCACATTAACGTTATTTGTCTTTCGATTATGATGAATTAACCAAAGTGATCCATATAAACATAAACTTGAATTATTTAATATCATTGAATTCTTTCAGGTTTAAGGATTTAATTTGGTCGATCCATCTAATGTCAGCATCATTCACAAAGTGAGACAAAGCATAACATAATGTGTCTCTTTCAAACTAGCGATGTCAAATAAATATTCTCTTAACTTACCTCTTTAGAAATGTCCATGACACCTGAGAGTGCATGTTTCACATCCTGTTTTCCGACAGTGCTCTTAAACAATTGCGTCATGTCCTCTATTTTTGCATTCGCTGCCAAATTCTTAGCATTATTTGTCAAATTCTTCAACATCATCTACAAAGAACGATGATACATTAAAATAATATTCTTTTGTTCCATTAATAACTTTTTTATACATTGAAACAAAGCAAACAGTGATAAAATACCACAAACTTTTGTGAGTAAACAAAGACTGAAAATGTTACTCAGGAACCAAATCCTGTGACACACAGCAGTGGTTCCTAAGAGGTTCCTTAGTTCAATAGAACACCATTGAACTGAGCTAGCCAAGGCTAAGATCACAAAAATATTTGGTGGAATCTTACCGTCTTATCAGTCATAGGCGGAAGAACAACAGTCTTTTCTAATATCTTCATCACAATCTTCCACAATTCCTTAAGCAGTCGTTTAGCACAGTCTTTTCACAGGACTCGGCGTACATTGTTAAAGAACCATCCTACAAATAATAAAATGTAATTATTCTTGATTTCCTCTTATTAGTTGTGTTAGTAACAAAATCTGGCATTGTTATAGAATTAATAAATAACTAATTAGTTATATGAAAGGAAATGGTAAGTCGAGGTCATCCGTGTAAGATAAAATATATAGTGACAACTGAGTAATAATCAGACGTAGGTAGAAGAGCAAGATAAAGTGCTCCTCTGCCGTAAAAGGAAGATTTTCTGGATAGAGAATTTGTTTTGTGCGGCATAGGCCCTACGTAATTGTTGGAAATTTGTATTTCTATACAAATACCGAATTATTTAATTGAATATTCGTTCAGTGTATTAGTAGTGACTTTATACTCAGTAGTACACTAAATTACGCAAGCGTCATCAATTAGGAATGGTATTCATTCGTATAGTGCCATCCATTGACGATGTACAATATCATAGTACCAATACTACAATACTATTTCGCAAGAAATAATTATTTACCAAAATATCCATAAGCGGCCTGAGCACTTCATCAGCCTCGTGGTGAGCGGGAGGCTGCGGTGCTCCCGGTGCACCGCCTCCTCCCACCTTTTGCAGTAGCTCCCCCAATTCTTTCACACTAGCTGTTATTCTGGTTTCCAAGCTACAGAAGAAATATTGTTGTTTAATTAACATTAAATTAAATAATTTAACTGAAATGAGCTTTTATTGTTATGTCACGATTTAGATGTAGATTTTATTTTATGGACGGATGATGACCAGCCCCTTTACGGCTGGCCTGTCATTTATAAAGCAAAGAGCTGGACCTGTCCGAATACCTCGGGACTCACTACGAATGCATACTTACTCTGCACCTTGCAGCATCGGACCACCAGCAATCTATTTTGCTTTTATAGGTAATCACAATTACAACGTTCAATCAACGTATTATTACTTAAAACATATGAAAAATTTATTTTTTCCTTTATAGCATTATAATAATAATAATAGATAATTAACAATAACTCCGGGGCCAAGGCAAGGCCTCCGCCTCCGTTGCTTGCCTTAACCACCGGTACGAAGTGGAGATCGCTAGAGCTAAAACTCAAGCTCTAGGGGTGGAAGTGATAAATAGCCTAACGTTAGAAGTAGCTTCGGTGAACCTGCAGCCCACCTCTCTACACCCCTTAGCCACTCATACCCATGTTGACCCTGCCTTTTATGGCATTTCTTGGGGCCCATGTAGGGAGTGGCGAGTCACCGTCTGCCCATTTCTCCATGTTCCCCGAACATTGTGACGGACAGACGCCATAGTCCCCATATTCCTAGAACCCCAGCACCACCAGCAGTTCACCCCAATAGCCCGGTACTTTTTGTCCTCATTTTCCACAATAGTCCTACACTGACCGGGGCTTGTACTTGGGTGCATTATTATATGGTGTAGACAGGGATAATCGCCGGTCAGTGTCACGCCACATTTAGATTAACGCCACATTTTGGCCTTTCCATGGCCCCGCATAAGCCCTCCAAAAGTCCGGGCCATTTTTATGGCCCGTGGTTTGAAAGACATACAATAATAGATAATTTAAGAATTTCTTTTAAGTCAAGTTGCCTGGAAGAGATCTCTTTTGCGCCTTTTGTTTTACCAACTAACTATTGTCTTGTTGTGCATTTTTTTGTAAATTTTATTATAAAAGTAAATTGTTCTCTATGTCTATGACACATATTTTTGAAACTTTTTTTATATAACGGCATACGCTTATGTTATGAGTAATACACAACGGACTAGTCTGGGCCCGATCTCAAACACCCAAACCATAATAAATAACGGAGAAAATATGTTTCCAGAATTTCTCTTTTGGAACCTGAAACTTAACCACAGATGCCGTCAATTGAAGTTTATGAATCTCAAATTGGTCATAACCGGAAATCATAATTAACCCTTTTCAATGTCACAAATTTCATGAAATTGAAAAGGAACTGGTTGTCATACCTAATAGCAAACATAGAAGCCAGTTCATCCAACGTGCTGTTCAGGCTTTGCTGTAAATCGTGGAGGATATCAGCAGCGTCCCTTTCCAACTTAGTACCACCCATGGCTTCAAACATTTTTTCTAATTGCACTCGGAGTTGTTGAATATTGTTCATCAGGATACACGCCTATAACAAAATTTATCATAAAAAGCTATAAGGACAGTGTTAAAATGAAAGCTAAATACATGTTAATTTCGTAGACTGAAGTAGTTGAAGTGTTCAAAGAAGAAACTATTAGGCCACACATTAGTAGTAAAGCCACAACATACCACTCTCTCCTCCTTAAGATGTTCAGGGAACTCCTTCTTCACGATGTCAGCATATGCCACAAGCACTTTTACTATGGTTTTAGCGAACCTCTTCATATACCTTTTCCATATTTCAGGGTCAGGACACTCAAGTTTCGAGACTACGTCGAAGCACTGCGTTAGTTGCGTGAACACGTCTACGACTGAATTACTGAACAGCGCGTGTTCGCTTGATTTTTGGAACTGAAAAGAATATGAAAATAAATGAGTATATATTCACTCGTATATTCTGTGTTTTAGAATGTTTAAAAAAATATACTACATATTGTTCTGTGGAAAGGCTATTTTGTGCTATCATCATAATTCTAGAGTTAAGCCCTCCTTCCTTAGACTTCTATCGTAGTCGAGATCAAAATTTACGCAAAACTAAAAAACAAGGATGATTAGATACATAAGCAATACATAACCTTCCTTTTTTTACTTCTGAGGCATACCACACAGGCTGACGGCTCAGTTGTGATGGAAAGCGGTTACCACCTATAGACATTAGCAATACCAGAGCTGTGTAAAAAAGCTGCCAGCCTCGAAAGAGAAACTGGAACCTGGCCACTGACTTTTATCATCAACATCACTGGAATTAAATTACTGATGCATTCGGATCGTTACCTTTCTGCACTTCGTGTGGTCTTCGGTATCTCTTGTTGTAAACCTGCACCCTTCACTTTATCAAGCCAGCATTTCTTGGACCTACCACTTTTATCGCACTAGACGAAGGCACCATGGCCAGATAATCCTCTAGAGAAACAACTGATTTCCATCGAATAAGAATATGTTAGATAAAATGACTCTCAAATCCATCTTTTGATCGCCTAAAATACTTTTAAATTTTTGCTTCAAATATTTATCGGAACTATTTAACTCATTTTTAGTACTCATAATTATTAGCTACTTAAGGGTTGTGTTACATTGCGTACATGGAACATTTTTTTACTAAATAATTAGCACAGAGGTTTTACATAGTTTCACGTAGCAATTAAGATTTCTATATATAAGTATATCTATATATAGTTAAACTTAAGACTATGTCTTAAGTTTAACTGTTAAAATTAATTAAGCAATAATAACATAGACAGTACATCACAAGTCGTATTATTTTGTACTCTCCTAGCCTAGCTCCCACAGCAATTGAGCCATGGGGCTCTAGTCTGTGATGTGTCCCAACCTCATCCAACGGGATAACATCATCGACAAACCTCACACAAAAAAAAAATCCCCCAATATTTTAAACTAAATATTTAAATTGTTAAAATAGTTTTAGATATGAATACAAATGGTTTACCCCATCTCGCTTATCTCTATTGAATGCACCATTGAGATATTCTAATGATACATCGTCGTTCTCGTTCAGCCATTGCATCACGAAAGGTTCAAACCAAGCCGGGTATTCTGGTACAGCACCACAATACGGAGGTACATCTTTCACATAATTCGTATGCAACCATTTCACCTGGAATAAAGTATTATAAGATTTTAACAGTTAACACAGTTCATTTTTTTGTTTGTTTAAACAATAAATTGAAAATTAATTTTTATTATCAAACGGGTTTCACTTAATCGTAGAAAAAAGTCTCATAAATTTCCTTCGTTTGGTTTTTATTTAGGTATGGGAAATTACATGGCATATTAAGGATCGGTGTTAAGCTACCAAGTCCAAAAATAATAGTAATATGCACTTCAAATTTCATGAGATATATTGATCTATTATAGAGAGACATCTAGTTGT
Source organism: Dendrolimus punctatus (assembly GCA_012273795.1). Lineage (NCBI taxonomy): Eukaryota > Metazoa > Arthropoda > Insecta > Lepidoptera > Lasiocampidae > Dendrolimus > Dendrolimus punctatus. Next base: position 20,928,038 of record CM022541.1, read on the forward strand.
ACTCAGTTGCAGTTCAGCTAATAAGCTAAATCGCACGTGGAAATTATGGCAAACAATCCGACATATTTCTTTAGGTCGACTAAAAGTTGCAATATAAAAATATACAGAGATTTACGAATGTATAAGTAGGTATTCAACTAAAACCATTGTGACGCAATCTAAATGAAAGGTCTACTGTTCTAATGTAGAAATAATCCCTCGTCTTTTATCCTCTTCATTGTTCACTTTCATATTTTATCTCCCTAAACATTCCTCTTTCCACCTGTTCAATCACCTTGCAACAACTATATAGCGTAAATTTGTTAAATAACTTGTACCTTGAAGTGCAAATTCATGTAAGCGGAAGACTTGCAGAGGCGATGCTGTTCGTGTTCTTCTAACGCGTACTTCATATCTACAGCGAATAATGACCACATTGTAGCCGCAGACAACTGAAAATTTTATTTTTCAATTAATCATAGGTAGCAGCTATAGATATAATGTTTTTGAATTATTACATCGAATGCCTCGCAAAACAATTGAAATCAGAATTGTATCGGGCCGCGCACGGAATACATGGTTGTAGTAAAAGTCTCTTGGTTGATAATATAAACTATACATTCTCTGAACCAGTCTCTTTATTGAAGATCCCGGTGATATCGGAACCGGGCTGCTACACTACCATGACGTCACCCATCTAATGCATGTATTATTTTTCTATTATACTTTCCAATAAATGTGAAGTACCTGTCCAATGTTAAGCTCTTGAGGGAATTGGTTGAGGACAGGCGCGTAGCTGTTCCTGTCCTCTTCTATCACAGATACAATGAGGGCGATGAGCTTGTGCCAGAAGTCCACAGAATCCAATTGAGGGCCGTGGTCGGACGGGTCTCGCTTCGCTTCATTTGGATCCACCTGGGATAAATCAAGTTTGTTTAGCTTGGTTGATGCTGGTAGCCTTTGTTAACAATATGGTTTAGTTAATACAACAAATCATTGCACATAAGATAGTTTATACATATGTGATTTACGGAAAATATATAGGATTTTGTAGAGTATTAAATTTCCTACAAAATTCTTCGAGAATATTTTTCTGTACAGTTTTTTCTATTGGACTGAGAAAAGAATAAAAAACTGTGATGCAGAAGATCTTCCTATTAAAATTAAGAGCTCATATTTGAAGAGTTTTTTAAATTTAAATTCTAGCAACCCATTTTTTCCGTGGCGCTTGTGAAAAAAAATATTTTAGAGCCACCCTAATATATGTAATATAATTATGGGTGTGTGTAATATATACATTTAAATTAACGCGAAAAATTGAGATAAACAAATTAGGTAAACGAAAAGATTATAAATATTTTGAGGCTGAATTTAAATTAATAAATATTTAACTTATTTCTTGACGTTTTGATTTGAACAGAAAGAGAAAAATCGGAAGTCGCCAATAAAATAAATTATCCAGAACCAGAAAACTTTTAAAGAAAGCGTCGTTCATTTACTCACAAGATAATAAATCATCTGTCAGACAGTGATTTATGATGGCTTTTTATTAAACGAAATGCCAGTTTATAACAGGTGGGTAATGACCTCTCCCGTCATTATGGCGCCCTTAAATTCTGTTCGACGGTTATTCGTGTTTCATATATTTAGTAATCTCGTAATCTAGCCAGAAAATAATTCTCATAATAATAATGACTACGGTGTGAAGGCGTTTACAGAATGCAATGATATAATTATAAATTAATGCAGGTACAATTTAACTTATACAATTCTTTTCAATATCTTCTGTCCCAAGTAAATCGCTAGATTAGTTGAGTATTTTATTTTAACCTAGGTTACCTGGAAGTGATTACTTCTATCGATAAGGCCCCTTGTTGTTTTCCAATAAGTAGAATAAGTACCTATTGTTATTATGCATTTTTTTATTGTTTATTTTAGTGAGCAATAAAGTTTATCTATCTAATTATGAAAATTTGGGTATGTGGCATATTATGAATAATAAGTATACGATCTGTTCAAATATAATTATAATGACATATCTGAATTTACATAGCCGTTGTAGTAAAGTTATAACCAGCTTTTGGTGGAAATTGAAGAGATGTTTTACTGTGAGGTTGTCTAGTAATGTCAACTGTTTTGTTATAAAAAGTACGTTAACAATATAAATGTCTGACCAGAAATCTATCTAGTATATATGTGTGTATACGATTTGCCAGAAGAATCCTCTTGTATAGCTTTAGTCAAAGACCTACAATATGGGTAAGCCTTGACCGAGAGATTATGTGATTCCGGTTTTCCCTGTTGCCTTTGTGGCTGAAGATTCTCGTAAAACAGGAATATTTGATATAAGTAAAATACAAAAATAGCACAAACTATATTTTTAAAAGAAAATAATAGATCGCGTGGAAAACTCAAGAATATGATTGAAAGGTTTGCAAATCATGAAAAGAACTTATGTCAATGCTATCTCTTAATATTGATAATAATAGGATAGAAATCAGATAAGGTTGTAAGTATGAATCTGCTGACGAAAGTGTTTCGAATGCAAAAGAGGATTTACCTGGAACTCTCTGTTATAAAGCTCGTAGCAATTTTCAAATAGAAACTGATATGTTGATCTAAGGCAAGCCTTAACGCAGTCTTTGACTACTGTACTGGCACGTGGCGGGCTGCTCAGCTCTTGGACCTGCAAAAAAATGTTACTTATTACTTTAAAACCATGAGAAAGTATGTTCAAAACTAGGTCATATTCATATTGTGCACCTCTTCTACTTCTGTGTATAATATAGAATTACAGATAAGGAGTCTGGTCTTTGCGGGCTGTCAAAAGAGAAAGTGTTCACAAAAAATTAAACAATAATTCGGGGATTGAGGACTATGGTGTTTAAGAGCGTTGAAGTATAGCTTGGGGTTAAATGTATGACGTCAAGTTTTAGAATATTGAATTTTTAGGCTTCAATTGATTGAATGGGCATAATTTCATAGTGTAAGATTGGTTGCACAATATACATAGCTCAGTCCGACTCCAAACCTAATGGACTTTATGCAAATATTACACAATACAGAATTCTTGAAGAAATACTCGTACGAATATTACTTTTCATTTCTTATTTGTTTATGCATTTGCCAAAAACATGGAGATGAAACTCACCTTCATTCTAAAAATGTTATACTGGTCAGTAAATCGACAGTAGATTTCAGATCCATGAGCTTTTCAGCGCTTGAAGCGGGGAAGTTGTTTCTGTACATCGACAGGTCGATTCGCAGCGAATTGTGTAGCTGATCCAGCAGCTTGACGAACTTCTCTTTCTGTTGATAGTTTTAAATAAATAATTGTATATTATTAAAAAATCTGCTATAAGCATATAATTAAAGACCAATTCCTATATCTTACTATGCATCATTTAACATCGGTTAAATTTTGATATTAGATATAATACATGGATAGTAAGGCAAATGAATGGTCGGTAGAATATAGGAACAGGCCATATAAAGATGCACGAAATTAGATATGGTAAACAGGTTACAGATAAACTTCAGTCGTTTTAGTATCAAAAGGCATCAAACCTCATGAGCATTATAACATCAAAACCGATATAGCAAATCAAATGTAATTACTTTACAACCAATATAAAGTGTATGATTTTAAAATAAAATGTTTTTTGGCAACAAAAAGCATGTCTTTTTAAAATGTGCTTAATTAATAGATATATACATACTTAGCAAAATTACAATTAGATATTAAGCACTTTGACACCTAATTATTTGTAGAAGTATAATTCAATTATTAGTTTTGATATAATAATAATCTGTAAAACAACGCGTGAGATGTTATGTTCTAATGTTTCAGATTGAACTCAAATTATAAGGTGTTAATGATGTGCAAACTGCTATGCTATAATGTGGCTTATAATCTTTATGTTAAGTACAATAGATTGTTAATAAAGTTTCACTGACCCCAAAGTTGGAAGCAGCGAATCGGTCTGAAGCAGAAACGGCAGATGAAGCAGTGGTATGAGCGTAGTAGGCGTTGATGTTCGCGAGAAGCGTCGACATGACAGCCGGCACTCCCGCGCATAGATACTTCGTCGATAAGCAGTGGAAATGCCTGGAATGAAAACCGTAGTTTGGAATAAGTGGAATGCTTTTGAGAAATTTAAATTATTTAAAGATGTTGCTTTTTAGATTTAAAAAAAAACTTTTGTACAACATTTCTAAGTCAGTAAAACAGTACAATGAAATCTTATACTAATGTATAAAACTGACGGTTTGTTTGTTTGCTTGCTTATATGCGCTAAGCTCAGGAACTACTGGTCTGATTTCAATCATTCTTTCAGTGTTAGATAGCCCGTTTATCGAGGCAGGCTACACGCTATATATCATCGCGTTAAGTCCAAAAGGAGCGGAGCACCAATGAAGAATGTTTCAAAATCGGGTTTTTTTTAACTATTCCACGCAAACAAAGTCGCGGGTAGAAGAAGCTAGTAGTTTATACGATTCTTTTAAAAATGTGAACAAAATCGGGGGGAATAATTCGGACCAGTAGATTCCGAAATGTAATTTTTATTATATTTATCTGTCTATCTATTAGAGCATCAGATGACAACTACTAAACGAATTCAAATGGAACTCTTCACAGAGCTAGCTCATATCCCGGGGCGTAGTTTAGGATATTATCATCACGACAAAAGGACATCGTTGTCATGGGGACCGACAAGCAAAATAGATGCTGCTGCAACAGTGTTTTTTCAATCTACTAACAATTACCTGTGTTGTCATAAACAACACTTTATTCATGTATTCCTTCAAATAAGGTTGGCTTGGACTCATCTGTGTGTTTTGCTGAGCAGTTCTCTAGAATATATGTTTTTAGTTTATTTGTTTTTTGTTTAAGTAAAACACAGGGCTATTGCCTAGTGATACGCGGTGAGGCCGCGGGAAAAACTATAGCACACACACACATACACATAATATTCTTAACTTACGTCATAGCTTGATAAATGGCTTCAATCCCGTATCTCATAGCGAACTCATCAACTATTTCCTCGGGATTTCATTGAAGTATACTTTCCACGCGTCATCTCCTCTGGCTGCTGGTAAAGTTACAGCACCTCCATTTTCTTCACAAAGGTAATGGAACAGGTTCTCATGGAGACAGGTATACTGGAAAGAATAACATTTCAAAATATTAAAAGGACATTCTCATGAAAAGTAATTTTAATATTTCAATGAAGTATTCACTTATACTTCATTTAAATAAATTAATGAAAAATGTTTGAAAATATCAATCAGTCATACACCCAAAACGGGTTGCTGGGTTTTGCATGACGATGTTTAATAATATAATAATAATAATCGTTATAAGAAAAGTGCAAGTTACGCTTGTGTTATGGGTAATACACATAGGACTACCATAGTAGTCCGATGTGTATTACCCATGAGTGTTAGATCATACCCTACCAGACCATAGTAAAAATCGGAGAAAATTCATTTCCGAAAATTACCATGCCAGGAATCGAACTCAGAGCCTCAGCCTGCTCAACCACAGAAGACGTCAAATTTTCCTTTTTCATAGCAAGTAGCATGGTTTTTGGTCAGGATTCAAATCTACGTTACTGGAAGGAGACGTAGGTGCTTTGACGGCTCTCTTTTTTCTATCGCCTTCTTCCAATTATTTGGGTTCAGCACATTATCTTTTCATTCCATATTCCTCTATTCTGGTCATACGTTCCCCCTGTTACATCACAAATCACTATGTTATGTTTCACATAATCCATCGCTTTGTGCTTTGACTATATACTATGCTAGTATAATTAATAGACTAATTCTATTATGCCTAACACGATAATCAAAGATCATTCCTTAGATAGAAAAATAAGTGATTGCAGTTATTGTATACTTATAAGACGCCCCGGAGGCGCAGATACGCGCAAGATCTCCTCCCGTAATACTGCTGCAGGGGCTCTCTAGCATCTAGGGAGCAGAGGAGTCTTCACCTCTGTTGACGAAGTGAGTTTGCCTTTCCCGGGGTATTCTCAAGCACTGATGCGCTAGGACCAGCGTGGGCGTAACTACGATCCCAGTCTCACGCTCTTCCTAATAAGCGCGGGGCACATGGGAGGAGGGTGGTTTTAGTGGGTATGTATTAGTCAGTCTCCACACAAGCCGGCGATTTGATTTGACTCTGGTGCCCATTCGTGGTCTCACCTCTCCTTGCTTTGGTCTAGTCCCGAGTAAAAGACTCGGTGGTGTGCAAAACGGATTTCCTCCGCCTCAAAAAAAACTACTTATAAGTCGCGCGCATAACATTTACCTATAATGACTACTCCTGCTATCTACAATATAATCCCGACTCGTGTTCGTCTAATTACAGCTGGTTCCTATATCCCACTATCCATTCATTTACATAACTGCTTAATACAAGTAATGTAAAATATCTATCTCTCATATTGCATTTTTTATCCGTGCAGGAACGAAGAAAGAATACAATTTCCTGCGGCCGGACGGCTTTGTCGTAAGAGGCGACAAAACGACCCACAGCCAGGTGGTAGGGCATTTGCCCGACTAGGTAGCTACAACCTCTGGTCTAAAGTATGTCGCCATATCAAGCTTGCGTTGTGTTCCGGCATTAGTGACCAGGTTCCAGTCTCTCTTAAGATAGCAGCAGCGCATTTATAACACTTTTGGTGCTACAAATGTCCATAGGCGATGGTAACCGCTTTCTATCAAGTGGGCCGTCAAAATGCCTGTCTGCTGAAAATCTGCAATAAAAAAATGTACTCTGTATATAAATGGTAAAGCCAAAGATAAAATTTATATATATAAAGGGTAAGGCAAGTGAATGAATATTCAAATATAGGAAAGAACCTGCCGTTATTAGCGAAGCAAAAAAGGTCATTAATTTTGCCTTAAAGTGATAAGCTCTCTGAGTGACACAGTATTTCATTAATTTAATGAGTTACGATTTAAATTGACGAATCTATTATGAACCAAACGAATAGTAAGTACAATGGCACATACATATATCTTAAAACGGAACAAATAATGATACTAAAGTAAACTAGGGTTTGGAACAAGTGCAATTAGCTTTAAATAGCCTATTTAAGTGTCAACTGGAGGTCGTAAACCTAACTTTATATGCGAAGCTCAGATTTATGTAAGCTACTGTTTGTTGCTCAAATTTAAATATTTTGATTCGGTTGATTTTGGTGATTAATCTGCTATTTCACTTGATAGAATGATTATATTTCTGTTTTAGCATTATCAAAACATTAAATCTAATTTTAAATGTATCTACCATTATTTTGTTCTTCTTTTTATGTATATACAATTATACGTTCGAATAATAGGTAGAATCTATAATATTATAAAATTACTAGCTTTCCCGCAGACGTCGTCCTGCCCGAAAAAATAGGGGTTGATCGTAGAGGGTTGAAAATTTAGGGTTGTATGTATTTTTAATGCTGTATCATAAAAAAATTAGGGGTGGACTACCCTTAACTTTAGGGGGATGAAAAATAGATGTTGTCCGATTCTCAGACCTACCCAATATGCACACAAAATTTCATGAGAATCAGTCAAGCCGTTTCGGAGGAGTTTAACTACAAACACCGCGACACGAGAATTTTATATAAAACTAGCTTCTGCCCGCGACTTCGTCCGCGTAATTTTTTTTCCATAAAAAGTATCCTATGTTACTTCTAATACCTCCAAGAATATATCTACAAAGTTTCATGATGATCCGTTGAGTAGTTTTCGCGTGAAAGCGTAACAAACAAACTTACATTCACATTTATAATATTAGTAGGGATTATAATCATGCCGTGCATTGAAGATTTAAAAAAAAACAACTGGAATATCCTTTGTAAATGACGGAGAAAAAACGATGTGAGTTTTTTTCGATTTCTAATTATAAATATAATAACTGAATGTTTTGTAACATATACATGAAATATATAATAGTTATAAGTAGAATTTTTATTATACACAATACACATGTTATCAATAGATGGTGCTGTCACTTTGAAATAACTTACAGTAATAAAATAAATCTATAAACTTGGCAACAAAAACTGTTTACAAGAGCTGCAAAGATCCTTGGTAATAAATGAATAAAAAATCAACTAGCTTCAAGTAAATAACATGACGCAAAATCCTCTAGGGCATGAAATTCTAAATTAAAAAAGTTTCCAAAAATGCTACTTTACATTGGTATCGGAATTTCCTAACTTTGAATCGTATTCACACGGGAAATCGGAATTCGACGTATAAATTGAATCCGGTATTCGTCTGACCTACGCTCTGACAGTGATAAATATATGATGACATGGTGTTGTGCCTAAAATTGGTCAGTCCATTACAAGAATACATTTATATGAGTACACTTGTACATATTATTCTTTTATTAATTATTTATTTTAATCTATTCTGATTGTTTAATTATAATTCTCATGTATAATGTAAGTAACTGCATATATTATATTTACGTATACCACCTTTGACAAGTTGAATCTGTTTTATTCCTGCTATGGGTTGTCTGGAAATATCACTTCATAGCGATAAAATCGCCCATTGTGCATATTTAGAATATTTTTAGGTTATAATGTTTCTGGGTTTTCTATAGTGGTGTACAATAAAGTGTTATCTCTCTCTCCCTAGTTTATTTAAAATAAATTGCACCCCAAAATATGACAATTATACTACAGTTAATTCGGGGCATATTGAAATGCTCTGCTTTATGAAATTAATACATTAAATTATAAACTACTACAATTAAAGATAACTTCTCTTAACTCATGTTGTACTGTATCTATAGTTCCTTAAGACTATAAGTAGAATACTGAGCGTAGATACATCGAAGTTAATGGGTAAGGTTCCCTCCCAGAAGGCTTGCTGGACTGCCTTACCATAGTACGTTCAAAATTAATTTGATTTCATACCTTTCGTAGAGCACCTCGCAACGTGTATATCGTTGTTTTAAGAAGTAAAAGAAATGGCAAGAAACTTCCGAACAACACGTCTAGCTAAGATTCATATTGTTACGACTGGCGTATTCTATTTTATTTTATTTATAATTATTAATTCATTAACAAAAAAACATTTGTGTCTGAAATATAAAAATACGTAGTCATAATTACAATTTTAAAAATAAAAAATAATTATGTAGTTTAAGTATGTTTATTTATGATATTTGATATTTAATGATCTGCACCACCTACATCGGCAGATTAGATTAAATTATTCCTTAAGTTAGGTTGCTGGAAGAGATTGCTTTCAGCGATAAGGCCGCCTTTTGTTTCTACCATGATAATATTGTAATTGTATTTTTTGAAATTGTATATTTGGTGAGCAATAAAGTGTTATCTATCTAATTTCTAAGTTACAATAAACATCTCATCAATTTTACATGATTCTGTCAATTCAATAAATGTCAATAGGTCACCAGATAAAACGAACCGCTTTCCAATAATTATGGGCCTATTTCTCACAACGCTTCACCAATGACCCTAATCGAAAATAAGTTACCGCAACAAAAAACACGGCTAACATAAACAATCGACAAAACCCTTATCTGACGAGCGACTATGCTATGGGGAATAATATCAAAACAAAATGATTGAATACACACATTCATTGTAAGTTTTCAATTGAATTTACGAAATTCCTTTGTTCTGTTATTTTATTTCGTATACATACATATATACATAACTTCATGCCAGGTCCCTTGCGGGGCAGGCACGAACAGCGCCATTTAGGCTTATTCTTACACACCTCACTTGCTTCTTTGACATTCATAGCCCTTGTCATGCACGCTCCTCTGTTTTTAAGGCACCTGACATCACCTTCTGCTAGTACAAGATCAATTTGATCATGGTAGGTGTGTCGTGGCCTTCCGCAACTTCGGCATCCATCCAATTATGCATTGTATCTCTGTTTAGTCATTCTTCCATCAATCATTCTTTCCACACGCCCGAACCACCGGAGCATTCCTTTCCTTACTTCACCCAGACACTCTCTTTCATACCAACTCTCTTTCTTACTTCGGTATTACAAACGCGGTCAGCGAGCGTCACTCCGCAGATTTTGCGCAGTGCTCGCATCTCGACCGCGTTTACTCTACTTTCATGCTCTCTTTTCCATACCCAACATTTGCTTCCATGCGTAAGCGTAGGTACCAGCACCGCGTTGTGTATGACAAACTGGGCCTTCTGACTGAGGTTCTTAGCGCCTAGAAGTTTACCTAACGCTCCATTCACACTATTCCCCAAATTATTTCTTATAAATTGTACAATTTCGAATTTCTTGGGACGAAGCAATTCTAACTCTTCGAATATATAGTATAGGGTCAACTGAGAGTCGTGGTAGCGTAATGGCTAGGGCATGTACCAACCTCGAAGGATGTGGCTTCGAATTCTGCCCGAAACGCATACACCACTAAGGCAGATTTTTGACCGTATGTGTTTATTATTATAAATACCACGCGCTAATAAAGCTGAAGAGGAAAAAGGAAAACAGGGCGCCCTAGAAAGAGGTGGATAGAAGATATAAAAGGGATAGCAGGAAGCATTCACTTCCAGGAAAGAAAGCTATAGATAGAGAGGTCTGGAAGAAGCTAGAGGAGGCCTTTACCCGAGAAGGGGTTCCGATCAATGTTACTGAAGAAAGTAACGATAGCGAGTAAAAGAAAACAAATTTATATATACATACACTTATATTAAAACTTATCACTACACGTTATATTTGTAACATACTATATTAGAATAAGCATATAATAACAATTGTAGATTGGAAATAAACGGGCTTTATGATTATTAATAAAGCTGACGATAAACATCGTGATTAAACCTGTACATCGAGAAAACGATATGTCAAACCTTCCAAGCCGCCTTGGACAAGCCTCACGGATATATTGTCCGTTCCTCTATAGTGGGACATTTTGGGCCGTTATTGTTGTATAGTGTACACCATTGTTAGCATCCTTTGTCAATCGTTATTGATTTATTCAAAATACGAAGCGATAAATTTAAAGTTTTATATCCATATAATGATAATAATAAAAATCATGGTTTCTTAATATTTTGAACAAATTGACTGTGTGCCCAAGTGGGATGCCAACTACGGTGTATTTTCCTCTAATTTTGTTTTCCTGTTTACACGTTCGGTATTTTTACTTTTAATATATTTTTGTAGGAATCTATAGCTATTTTGGCAAAAACGGATATATATGTGCGTGTGTGTGTCTGTTTTTGAGTGTACGTCCTGTAGTCCTTTATTTGAGAAACTATTATACCTACTATGTTTATAAAAATAACATTTGTTGGCAGGTGTAATCTAAATCTTTATAGATAATGTGTGGTACAACAACCCTTGGAATTGGCACATTGTCAACATATTTTCTACAGTAGATAAGGAGAAGTAGTTTAGTAAGTGGTTTAAGATCCCAGCTTTTTTATTAAATACCTTTTAGGATTCTGTAGCTAAAGGTAAAAAAAGTATTTTAATTTCGTTGACTACTCCCAAATATATAATAGTTACGTAACTGTCAACACAGCCTTGTCCCTGAAGAGAGGACAACGAAAGTCCTAACGAGGGAGGGAACAAGTGGATTATTTCAATTCCCCTAAAACGCTGCTCAGCGCTTTATATAATATTTTTCGGTGATTTCGAGTTACGCAATTTTTTAAGAGAACAAATTTAATGTAGCTTACTTCACATATCATAATTTAGGCCATTAAATGAAGATAGCAGGTTGTTTTGAATTACTTAGGCATAATATTTCTGAAGAAATTTGTTTATTTCTCTGCCGATCTAAAGGAACATGGACAGCAACCTGCCATGCTTTTCTAACGAGGATAGATAGTTTTAAACTTTGTGAAACTAGATGAGCAGGTTTTCAAGTAGTTTTAATACTTATTTCAAAGATCTTCCATAATATCAATACATAAAATTACATTTCAGTAAATAATTAAAGTAGAAAATTAAATATTAACCGGGTGCTTATTGAGAATATGATATGAGATAAATAGTTATGAGTATAGTTCTCAAGTACCACAGATCCCAAAACGCAAGTGGAGCCACATGCATAAATTTTCTTTATAAAAAATGAAGATGAAGACACAAAAAAATTGTGGAAGTAATGAGGAATAATCTGCAAGAAATTGTACGCAGCTGTAACAAAATGTTTTGCACTGCAGATAACTTCTTTTACTTATTTTTTCCATCGACAAAATGTCTTGTTAGGGTTTGTGTGCTTTTTATTATAATAATTTTAACTAATATAAACATATAATATTCTTTCATGGGCGAATTTTTTAAAGTGGGCCTCTCTATCTATGTATCGCTAACTATCTATCGCTATATCCCAAACTAAGAAATAGCGAAAAATACTCAAAAGGGTCTTGGGCCATTTTTAAGGAGAAATGAAGTGGTATCATATGATTTTTGAATAGACAAGAATCCAATCGACTGGTTTTGAAAAATTTAACACGTGACGTATTATTATAATACGGCCGGCATATCTTGGCCAATGTGAACATAGGCTCTGCGAACTTTAGCGCATATAAACTCGTGAAGAAAATACAGTGACAACTAGTACAAAGCAATGAAAAAAATACAGGGATGGCAGGGCGACCAATTGTATTCACTGACGAGTCGTATGCCCACTCATCACACGAGTGTACATGCTCTAAAGTTCGCAGAGCCTATGTTCACATTTGCCAAGTTACGCCGGCCGTATTATATACCAACTCACAGTCAAGCTTGTAATAATGATCAATTTATGTGGAGGCATAATCAAACGTAGAACTAAGGGAAAGGGGCTGTAAGATTTTTTGTAATATCTCATAGTTTCGGATTTAGCTATACAGGCTTCCTAATAAAACTTTTGGCCACCTCATGGGTAAACTTGATTCTCCTAACTGCTTACTGTGTGAAACTTGTGAGGGTGTTTAACATCTGTTAATGGATTCAGCCAAAATAAAGATAGCAGAGAACAACTGATGAGGGAACTGGGACTGAAACATTTTGATATAGGTATTTTTATAGACATTCTGGCAGAGCCAGCCTCAAAGAAGGTTAGTTTCTTAAAATTTAACATACAAGTTATTGTATGGTTAGGAGATGCGTATGTGATAAGTCCCAAATAATTTAAGTGAAAAAAAGCCTTAGAGACCTAGAGAGGATTTGTCATCTGTATCTCATCATTTAGGGCTAAACGTCAACGTCATGTCATTATAAAATGTAAAATGAAAATGTGAAATGGGAGAACTAAAGAGGTAAGTTATTCAGAATAAAAAGCGAAATCGCAACTCTGTGAAAATTTAACGTTTGAACTCTGAAAGTCGTATCTGAATGTAATAAATATAACTTTATTGCGTTTTTATCGACACTGCTCCAATAAAACTGCTTTATAATAAAGCTTTTACATCGATAGTTACTATTGTTACAAAGTTTCTAAAAGTAACTTCTTCAACAAACAAAGAACTTTCACAACGCCTCCTGTAACTCCTGCTGTAATTTTTTTATTGTAGGGTCAAACCATATTTTTTACACATTTATAACTTCACTCATTGTACAAGTTTCTTCATAATGTTTTCGATCATTTTTAGAACATATTAATTATAATAACATCCATATTTTATCAGAAATTGCGTACAACGCGTATTGACCTAGGGAGCCGAGACGTAGACACTGGTGATAGGATTTATCTAGAATTTCGAAGGCGTCCAATAAGTTATAGATCTAGTATTAATTCGCAGTGTCTCAATTATAGATTAAATTCTAAATGTCTGAGACTTTTGAAAATATCCCTTAAGAGAGCAGCAGCGCATTTGTAGCACCTTTGGTGTTGCTAATGTCCAATGGCGATGGTAACCGCTTACCATCAAGTGGGCCGTCTGCTTGTCTGCTGAACTTCTGCAATAAAAAAATAAAAATAAAAAAGTACTAAAAAACGGCTGGTCGAGATCCCAGGCGACTGGAAGGCTGGAGCTTTCCTTGTCTAAAAAATTTGTGTGTGTATTCATCGAGGTATGCTGCCACCTTTTTACGCACAGCGCACAGCTACATGGGTCTAGCATTTTCTTTTTAGTGTATATTGTTAGGGGTTTTATTATTAGTATGTATTACTTTTATCTTAATTTGTATATATGACTTATTTTAAGACCATTTTAATTAGGTTAGTATATCAGTAGTCAGGTAGTATATTAGAGTAATCTTCAGATTGAAATACACACACACACACACACACACACACACACACACACACACCACACACACACACACACACACACACACACACACACACACACACACACATAACTTCACTCCAGGTCCCTTGCGGGGTAGGCACGAACAACAGAACGCCATACAGGCTTATTCTTGCACACCTCACTTGCTTCTTTGACATTCATAGCTCGTCTGTTCTTAAGGCTGAGGTGATGTCAGGCACCTTCTGCTAATACACGATCAATTTGATCATGGAAGGTGTATCGTGGCCTTCCGCGACTTCTGCATCCATCCACTTTTGCATTGTATATCTGTTTAGTCATTCTTTCATCATACATTCTTTCCACAGCCCGAACCACCGGAGCATTCATTTCCTTACCTTCACCCCGACACTCTCTTTCAGATTGAAATAAAAGATCAAAAACAATTAGAAACATCTTTCTAAATAGGGATATCCGAGAGAAAACCAAATTAACCTATATAAATCGTAATATTAGCAAACTGGAGTGGCATGGGTCCATCATGGGTATTGTGGGACCGATGGCCGATGGCATATACGAGTTCTAAAGTGAAGTGCATGTTTCGGTAAACGTAGTGTAGGACGCCTTTCAACTACATGGAGCGACGACTCGCGTAATGTTGCCTGTAAGCGCTGGGCGTAAAAGCGAAAAATAGAATATGCTAAGAAATAGATAGAAACGGCGGTTTTATTGCTGACAGCGATGTTTTTCAGAGAGTCTTTTTTATGTTTTACTGCAGGAGTTCATCACAAAGGCAGATGACTCACTTATTGGAAAGCGATTACCGTCGCCGATGGACATTTGCAACACCAAAGGTGCTACAAATTCACTCCTGCTCTCTTAAGGGAAACTGGAACCTGGTTACTAACACCGGAACACAACTCAAGGTTGTTATGGCGGCATACTCTAGATCAGGGGTGTTAACCATCCAGGCGGGCAAATACCTTACCACCTGGTTGTGGGCTGCAGGAAATGTTATTCTTTCTCCACCTTGGGATAGAGATAGAAATATTACACCAAAGCTAGAGCAAGAAGAACGGAATTTGTTATGCAAACTCAGGAAGGCAGACGTGCAGCAGTGGACTGCCATTGGCTGATGACGTCATGCTTATGCGGTGCATTCTTACAGATTACGATTTGATCCCACGCCAATATAATATAACAATTCGAATATAATATACTGTAGTTAATCAACTCTTACAATAGAGGTAAGGTGTACCTACTGTGTTGAATAATTTACGACCTCAACTTAATTCAACAACTAAGAATATTAACTTCAGTCAGTCGGGCGAATTTCCAAGCCAGACTAGATTGGCAATAGACGGTACATTTATTTAATGCTAGGTGAAGTGGCACAGGTGGAATGAGCACCGATTGTTCAGAGGCCGTGATGGAGGCAGTAAATCTCGACTCAATAAGATCTGCTCAATTTCTGGGCAATAACAGTTTCAAAGTTCATTTAGGTTACATTCAGAACATTCGTCCCAGGAACCATAATACGTTTATTGCATTTCTAAGTAATAGAAAGTTCAGGTTCTATTTAAGTGGCATTTCAATCAATTTTATTTTAAAATGGCTGTGATATTCATATAAAGACGGACGAATGAATATGAAGATTTTAGAAGAATTCCGTATTTGGTTAGGCACATATCTAGCCTTATAAAGATTTATATTCTGTTAGTATAGCTCGACCGACCATATTTTGCGTGTTATTAAAATTTCTAAATAATTAATTATAAAAAAAATATAAGAAAAAACGTATGAGTCAAGTGAAAACCAAAGTAATATGCTCGCTCATATGGATCTACTTTTTGCCCAGTGTTTTGAAGATTATTCTAAAATTCAATATTCTTCAATACTTGACGTATAGTGCTGAGAAATACAATGAAATTAAACCAAGAAAATAAGTATTACAGTACATTATTTTGACATTTATGACTCCCATTACTCAAATTCATAGACCGAGAATTAAATAGAGATTCAACTCATGTATGCCCGATAAATACTGAGAATACCTCGCCATGTTTGTTACACTTATTATCAAAAATAGTACAGCTCATTATATTTATTACACTTCAACAATGTTTACTTAAACATAAAATATTGCATAATTAACCTAACTGCATATACAAGAGTGTTACATGTAATACAACCTAATTACCTGGGCAAAACAAAACACAAGATAAATAAGGAATCTATTTCAAACTAACTAATTTCAAACATTACACATAAATCGCCTATGCTTGCAACTATTTTCTTACATTTACCTCTATATATTACTTCCTCTACGCTGTGACGTCTAAGTTAAATATTAAATCTACTGAACCTTTTCAAAATTATTACGTAACACTGAAATTACGTCGATTTTGTATATAATATGCCATCTCTATGTGATACACGTTCTACTCTCATACAGCCAATAGGCATGATGTGTTAAGTGTCTAATTGTTGGCAAATTTCTGTATACCTAAAACTGCAGAAATATTTCATATTCAGAGTTAAATGGAGAATCGTATAATTCGTTTAGGGCGGTCTCTCCAATATTTTGGAGTCCATTTAATTAAGGGGACCCTTAATAAATCAACGAAAGATAAATTGGTTTAAATGGAACCGCTTTCCTTACGAAAGGTATCTGGGCGTGTAATTTATACGTATGTACTCCATGAACTAGGGTCTCTACTTATCATTTTATTTAAATATCCCTAATTGGGGCGGGTGGAAAATTTAATTAACGTAAAAAATATATGAAAAATTATACGTATGTCATGAAATGGACTTATTATAATTAGAAATGTCGAACTTGAGTTTTACTTTAAAGTAGCTAATGATAAATAGGTGTAACGCCATCTAGCGAAGTGAAGGTGGAACAAACTATGAGAACATGTTAAAATTGTCGTCATATCGTTGTCCTTACCACGGCGATGTTTTTTTAAAGTGAATTGCAACTATAGTTAGTGCTATCTTTTCGACGATATACGACTATCCCTCAGAAACAGAAGTAGTTTTTTAAGTGAAACTTCGTTAGCGTATTTGTGATTTTGAAACTCGATAAAAGTAAAAAGAGACAAACACATAAATCTATAGGACTAAGCCTGCGAGAGAATGAGATAGAATTATATTTAATCATTTAAACACTATGCTCATACATATATAATTGGAAATATTTTGAAGGTTTTCGCCAATACTTAAATTTCGTGTTTTCAAGCTTAAATATATTGTTACAATTTGGGCCACCTGCATATCTGTAAACAAAGCACATTTATTACCCGCCGGCGTTTAATAACATTGAAACTATTTTACGACTGTATTCTTTTGTTTACTTTGTGTTAAAAATTTGTGATTGGAAAAACAGCCCATTGTGTATTGTAATCTTTATGGTAGCCATTAGCCATGTGTGATTCTTGGAAAATTCAGTCTACGCGGTCGAGCAGACATATTGTATTTGTAGGTACAGTATAAAGAATTGCCCCAGCGGAGGGGTGAGGCAGTCGAGCGATAATCACAAGCGAAGCAAGACGCGTGTACGACATTTGGTAATCTATTTAGTGACGGACTTTGCGCGTGTTATTATATTTGTGCCCGTGTTATACGTGTTTGTATAGTTTTAATAACAAATATAAATACATAACTTCACGCCAGGTCCCTTAAGGGGCAGGCACGAACAACAGAGCGCCATTTAGGCTTATTTTTACACACCTCACTTGCTTCTTTGACATTCATAGCTCTTGTTATGCACGCTCGTCTGTTCTTAAGGCTCGTTTTAGTTAGTTTTAACAAATTCCATAAAAATTTCAACGGCATTTTAATTCGAGTCCTGCAACTCGTTACAATATTATAACGATATACCACATACGATACGGACGGTATACGACAACCACAGAGGCTGTGAGATGAAAAGAGGGAGACAGACGAATATATCATATTATAATAGATTCAGAATATTAATATAATTGTATTTAAGGAAAAATGCTAACCCAAAAGTTACATTCCACCCATTAGTATAAATTTTCAATGTACTTGAAAATTTATACTAATGGGTGGAGTGTAACTTTTCGGGTTACGACAACTACCTATTCTGTTATTCATTAAGATCTTTAATTAAATCAGATTAAGTAGTTATTTACTTGATCATTTTATTGTTGAACAAGGTTACTGAATAATTAACCGCGGTTAAAATCGTAAACTTAGTTTTATTATTGTTACGAACTAGACGCCAACAAAGACAAATTCACACCTGCATACCTGCAGAAATATATTTTATTAGCATTTGGACTTATTTTGTGTACTTTGTGTTTAAAATGTGTGATTAGAAAATATCCCATTGTGTCTTTCATCTTTGATGGCAGTCATTAGCCAGATGTGTCGGATTTAAAGTAAAAACTGTTTCTAGGAAATTCGCTCCCCACGGCCGGGCAGACATATTGCATCTGCATTGCATTACGTTTGGACTTGTTGTGTTCGGTTATATTTGTACATGTGTTATGTGTATGCATAGTTCTAATAAACTCTATTATAATTCCAACTGCATTTTAATTCGAGTCCTGCAACTCGTAACACTATGTATACTAGTCGCGAAAAGTTAAGAAAATGTTATTCAGGAACATTATTGATACTGTGTAGTAAATTCAAATACCTTGTGAAACCATTTTTGAAACACAGACAAAAATAATAGTCACATTTGTATTGAAACAAAACGTACATAATTATATCCCTTAAAAGTATATATATACAAAAGTCTTCCACAAGTTAGTAAAATACCTTTTCTATCAAAAGGTATTTTACTAACTTGTAAAGTTAGTTTTGTATAAAGAAATACACTTGAATCGTTCAAGTTTTAGGAATTTGTCCCCGAAAGCAATTCTGGTAACTAAATAAAAGTGATTCAATCAAAGCTTCCTTTCCCTAACCTAAAATACCTTTCTATCTTTCAATTAAGTTCTGCGATTATGTAAACAAGTTTCTGTAAAAATCTTTGGTTTCCTAATAAATTTTATTTGTTAGTTTTAAAAGTTACTTTGCCGAATTCAGATAACGTTTGTTCTCTTGTTTGTTGAATTATCAAAATCTAGAAGTTTCGTTGTCACTTGGCTTATGTAAATCTCTATCACTTCACATCATTTTCAAATCCGTACTTCAAAGTGACCTAGTAATCAATTAATAGTTCTCAAAAATGAATATCAAAACACTTATTGACTTAAATCAAAAATCAATAAGGATCGTTTTGTCCAATTACTGCAATTGGTTCATTTGTTTAATTATTTATGATCGGAATGAAAAAATTCACCGATATCTTCGGATCTCTACCCTGAGAAGTCCATTGGCCATCTACGCTGTGGCATCACGCGATGCTACTGGAAGTGAGTGGTGACACATTTCACTGATCACCAGTTAAATAACGTTGATATAGAATAAATCACTTTTTACTCCAGTTACAACAATAGGAAATGATCGTTTAATTTCAGCAGAGTGTTTTTTCACGTGAGGTAAACCGTTAAAGCGCCATGTAGTACATTATATCTAAATCAGATAGTCAAAATGATAAAGGAGCGTACTTATATAAGTAAAATTGGACCTTTCTTCAAAAAGTTAGGCATGATGGCCTCTGTGGTTAAGCGGGCTAAATCTTAGCCGGCTGAATTCGCAGGAATCAGGAACGCAGAGGCTATTATGGTCTAGGTGTCTGGGAACGGCCGCAGGGTGGTCTGTATATATTCACCCATAACATAAGTGCAACTTGCTTAGCTTGGAGATATATAATGTGCCTGTTTATATGCCGACTATTTTATATTATCCATTTGCTTTCGTTTTTTTAACGCTATGAGGCAACGTTGGAGTGTAACATATTATTTCTTTTGTCAGTTCGTTGGTGACACATCGCGGTTTTGTTATTTTATCGGTACTTCTTAAATATCGGATAGGGATTTTTCACTGGTGAAAAACAGCAGTGACAACGTGAAATAACTTCACGGCAGTGATCCGTATATTAAAGTAGCATGTAATTTCCATCACTACTGGGACAATTAACCAGCGCAGCAGCCGTGTGAGTTATTAAAATATTTTTTTAGATTATTTAACCGCATCTGCTGTGTAGGAAAGATTCTTTGATTGCGTTGTGTGTAACATTTAACCTTAGACGACGGCTGTTATACGTCTCCTAGCTTGCCGATGGGAGAAGTTCAGTCACGGGAGGTTAGGCTTAGTGGCTTGCTTTTCTAGCAGTGGTCCTTTACCTCTGCTGTACGTAGTGGTGCAACCCTGCTTCTTTGGGTTGTATTATTCTTGCACAGTAGCACGGCACGGTGCAGTAACTCTGTTCTAGAACCCGTGGCGTTCTTAAAAAAGTGTATCTGCATTGGGAGACAGTTGGGCTTAGTGCGTAGTTCGTCGGCTCTCTTCGGAGTTGAAATGCCGAGAGGCCCACACGCACTCGTGCAGGCGGTATTAGGCCTTGCAGTTGGCCTCCCCTCGTATCTATAGCTCAAGTGTGTGTCGCAAGAAGACTGAAGTCCTCTGCATTATCAAAAATAAAAATGTGGTTTGGTTTTGCTTTCCATATAATCAATCGGATGCAATGATTGATCTGACTATTCTGTTTTCCACTGCCCTTGAGCTATTATAGAAGGCCGCAACAGTCCAGGAGGTAGGGCAATAATGGTCGTCTTCTTTGTTTACCTTGTGTTTAAAATTTGTGATTAGAAAACAGCCAACAGTTGTATTGTAATCTTTTATGACAGTCATTAGCCAGGTGAGTCGGATTAAGATATGGGCACGCTGCATTTGTGCAGTATAAAACGATGACCTGATGGAGGGGAGGCAGTCGAGCGATAACCACGAGCGAAGCAAGACGTGTGTACTACAATCGGGAATCTAATAAGGTACGCGTTTTATTGAATTACGACCTTCTGCATTACGTTTGCATTGGTGTGTTCGGTTATATTTGTATCTGTGTTATACGTGGTCGTATAGTTCTAATAAGCTCTATAGTAATTCTAACGGCATTTTAATTCGAGTCTCACGGTTCGTAACAATATAGATATTGTGGTTGTTAAGAAATATTGCCTATATTATAAGGGTTCCCTTGCTGTTAAAATGGCTACATGACGTTAAAAATTAGAATACCTTAATAAATAATAATCTTCTAATAAATGTAAGCGATCAGCATAAACAAATTTCTTAGTTCGATAAACAAATTATGAAGTATTTTTACTTGGAAAACCTTCGGGTTGCTTATCACGTCATAAATTTTATGGCGTGTGTATCTTTACGTTTATGTTGTGTTACATTATTTTCTTATTTTTTTCATTCCAAAAAGGCGCTAATCGTTTGTCTAAGGCTATATTTAAACAATGTTAAAATAATTTCACAGAAATTTGAAGCAAAATTTTTCGCCCTGAAAGCAAATATCTTACAGTCTATATTTATTGACTTAAACAGAAAAATAATTGTTATAATAAACATCTTTATGGATTTTCATGCTAGTGAAAAGCATTCAATTAATTCGTGACGCTTACGAAATCGATATATGTTCTCTATCTCTAAATGTAAGTAACAGTTGATGATGTTTTAATAGTCAATGGTATATTTAAATCCCAAGAAATCCAAAAATTAAGGGTACATACCCACATGTAACTGTAGTTAAAAAGAGTTCAGTGTATATAATTATTACTTACGGGTCGTTATAAGAATAAACAACCCGTTCATTTGCAAAATATGTAATTTCGTATATAGTATTTACATAGCCAAAAGAAATAATATCAAATATAAATATAAAATAGGATTTAAAGGGATCAAAATATGTACATTTTAGTGACGACTTTTTCTCTGTATCTAATGTGGCATAACAGTTGTCAATACTAAACTCTAAATCTTGCCTGCCAGGCAGTGGCGAAAAGGTTGTATGATACATGTACCGAATGTATACGGTTCCAAGCTCGTAGTGTGCTTCCTATATCTCCAATATACCTACGATATTTTCAATTATAATCAAATTTAAACGTTTTTATTTAAACTAAATTCCAGTAGAGAATATTTTCGAAGGTCTTGCATACAAAGTAAAAATTAAGTCTACTTACTTTAAGCACATCGTGTTATGCTGTTTAAATATTAATTTAAGTGTTAAACAGAATTCCGTCCAAATGGCAAAAATAGTAGATGCCTGATATTTGTATCTGATATCAGTCTGAAGTCTGAAATATCACGTAATTGACCAATATTTTTCAATGTGTTCGTTAAAATGTTTACAAGCAACGATTTGGATTACGTGTTACAATCTCGTTTAAATACTGTTATTATTTTCAAATTGTTATTTGACGGTGTTAGAGTTTACGATTGCTTTTATTACTGTAATAAAAAATACCAATTAATTAATATATTTGAGAAGTTTTAATTCAACTATTGTTATTTTCTCTGTCGAGGATTTTTTTATTAAATTTACCTCAATGTCACTAGTTAACTTTGTGGTTTCTTCTATCTGATGTTTGATTAAACTTGTGTTGTATCGGTTTATAGGGTTTTTCATATTTAATTTTCATTCATAATCTGACATTTCCAAAGCTTTCTTGTAGCCGTAATCAAAGAATTGCTGACTTATTATTATACAATTTTATATAAAAAAAATATTTCCATACCGTCAAAGTCCAAAATAATTCACGGCACAACAATTAATTAATAAGACAAATACTAGGTCATTACACCCGCGTCGCTTTAATTATTATAAATATTCTAGTCCAAGGCGTCAAAGGGACATGTATACCAAAACCACTTTAAGTATGGACCCGGGCCACCGGGCTTCGAGGCGGCAGAAAACAAACAAACTCATACAACTGGGTGTGTAGATGCACCCATTTACGTAGTATTGGTGAGTCCCATCGATCTACAAAAGGACTGAGTATGCTGTTGGAGCTATACCTTACAGTTTCAGATTTGGCCATAGAGACCCCACTTGAAAAATTAATATGTATAATGGTTATCTTAAATCTCTTGTTTATCTAACTTAAATAAAAACGAATATACTAAGTATATTTAGGTTAAGTGAGAAATGGTCTCTCTGGTCGCAATATTGTTCGTGTAAAAATCCTTTATAGCGTGGCTAAATTATGTCTAACTGTAAGAGAGTTCTGAAAACCAATTTGTCGTTTTAGTGAACCGTGTCACACAATGGACAAGAAACTTATTGTTATTATTCGGTTGATTTTCTCCTCTATCGGGTTACATAGACCGCAAGGGCATAACTTTAATGTAACATGCAAGGCTTGGAAACCGGTAACAAAGTCGAAGCGGTTACAGCCTAAGTAAATAGGAACTTTCTTTTCGGTTTTGTTCTCACTTTAAGCCCAGTTAAACAGTTTTTAGAAATAAAATTTCGTTAAATAGATATTGTTCAATAATCTGAAAGTTTCGAAGAAATTTTTGACGCTTTTGCCGGACGGAACGGAATAACAAGAATCAAATAAATTCCGCACCGAAAACAGTTAAAACGGAGTTTAATTATGTATACAAGTCGCGAAAACTTAAGAAAATATTAATATTTTGATTTTTTTATTTGTTTTTGTTGCAGGAGTTCAACAGACAGGCAGACGGCCCACTTGATGGAAAGCAGTTACCATCGCCTACGGACATTTGCAACACAAAAGGTGCTACAAATGCGCTGCTGCTCTCTTAAGGGAAACAGGAACCTGGTCACTAGCGCTGAAATATAACTCAAGGTCATTATAGCGACATACTTTAGATCAGGGGTGGTAGCCATCCAGTCGGGCAAATGCCCTACCACCTTACGACAGGCCGCCCGGCCGCAAGAAATTGTATTCTTTCTCCGTTCCTGCACGGATAAAATGCGTGCGTATTTATAAAATTGTATTTGGAAAGAAATAAATTTAAAAGATTCATATTGTGTCCGTTTAAAACATAACATCACTCTTTGGATTGTGTAATAATGAATCTTCTTAAAAAGTCGATAATGCTTTTTGATACTAATCATAAGACAATACACATAATAACAGAAAAGAATTTATATTGTTTTACAAAACTACGCACATAAAGGTTCAACGTTCGTACAACCGGCATAATTGGATTATGTACTTAGTACAAACACCCGGTTCAGTTGAATTTACCGAACAATGCACGTCACTTTGTAGGTTGTAACGCGAGGTTAAAAACCTATGACACTTGTTAGGAGGTAGGGAGTTGACTGTAACAACATTAATTTCGATATTCTCCACGTCTCCATTTATTTTAAATTTATTTTAATAATTATTTACAGTCTTTTGCAGTATTCTAATTTCCTGGTTGTAGTAACAAAGTTAAATGCTAAAATTAAATTAATTAGTTTTAAAACTTTCGAATATAGCACTGAATTCGTTAAGACAAATTTCTGCAGTGATGTAACGGCTGTATTGTAGGGGTTAAAAAAATGTGTGTATGCAGTTCATACGCAGTAGGAATGTGCAAACGAAAGAACATTTCCCGGCCTAGTAAGGCACAAAAACACAGTGTAGGCATTGCCGATGATTACATGTTAGTATGTCATAACTTTTTTTCCATTATGAAGTTCAGCTCCTAAACAGCACATTCATTTTGTTAATTATAGCGATGTAACGTGTCATATTCTGTTTGATCTGCAATAAAAAAAAAAAAAATCAGAAAATATCACAATATTATTTATAACTTTTATTAATATCAATATAAATATAATTCCTTTAAGAAGGTGAAACAAAGAAGCTCTGTTGTTCGTGCCTACCCTGCAAGGGACCTGGCGTGAAGTTATGTATGTATAATTCCTTTAGCCTACATTCGCAACATATTGTAATTCAAAATAAACTCCTATAGTATTTTTCACTGTTTTAGTCTAAAAATATTATTAACAGTTTTGCTTTGGTCCAAGTCGGACCCATGTTTAATTATCGGTCTTATTGACTCTCTAATCTGTGGTGCACAATGTAAAACTCGTATCACATTCTCTCACAAGCTTAGTCCTAAGGATTTATGTGTTTATCTCATTTTAGTGTCGCTTTTTCCTTTCATCAAGTTTCAAATCACATCGATTGTAAAGAAGTTTCACTTCAAAAGTGCAGATATTGAAAAAAAGTGCCTATATATAAACTGGAAACATTTAACTTGCTGGTCATATAAATGTTCTGTTTCCAGTCAGAAACCCGTGCTCTGCTAAACGTAACGACAAAACAGTTAGATTAATTTCATATGTCCAATATAATATAATAATAATCGGTAGACAAACACATATATTGTAAATACCAAAATTAAGTAAGTTACGCTTTTATTATAGGTAATATACAACCGACTACTCTGGTGCTGATGCCATACACCCAGACCATAGTAAATAACGGCAAAATATCGTTTCCAACCTTTATCATACGAGGAATCAAATCCAGATCCTTTGCGTTGCAGTCATGTGGGCCGGCAAAGGCGTAGCCCACTCAATTACAGAGGCCGTCATAATACAAAATATATAACAACAAATTATACAAATACATAAAAATGTATATTTTAGCACTTCAGTGAGGTTGTGTTATTAGATATTGAGTTGAATATCACAAGCTCGATATTTTAACTTATTTTACCTAAAATGCGAATTTTAATAATAATGCTTTTGTACCCTTTGCAAGCATACCTATATTTTACTTTTACATCTCGAAGACTGGTCAAATAGTAATTTTTAAAGGGTTACCGACGCGATTTGTTATAAAATTTATAAATAAGTTTTAATCAATATAACTTATCTATATATTTTTGCTAAAAATACTATATCGTGTAATAAATACTACCCCATTTCAATGAACATATTTTACATACATATTGTTACAAATTAGGTTCGGACAAAAACAAATTCCACCTGCATATCTGTAAATAACACATTTTATTACCTGTCGGCATTTAAACTAATTGTAATTATTTAATTATCGTCTTCTTTATTTACTTGTTTATAAGCATACGTTTTTGGAGAACAACCTATTGTTCTATTGTTATCATTTACAGCCCCATGCAGCTGAGTCATTAGCCAGGTATGATACGGGCACATTTGTTTTTGTGAGGTATAAAACGGCGGCATGATGGAGAGGGAGATAGTGCAGCGACAACTACGATCAAGGCGTGACGTGTGTACAATCGGGAATCTAATAGTGACGGACATTTCGCGTTTTATTGAATTACGACCTTCAGCATTAAGTTTGAATTTGTTGTACTCGGTTATATTTGTACCTGTATTATACGTGTTTGTATAGTTCTAATAAACTCTATAATAATTCCAACGGCATTTTAATTCGAATCCCGCAACTCGTAACAATATATTAAATAAATCACTTAAAACGCCACTCACAATAATTGCAGTATTATTTTTCTTTGAAGTAGTAGAATTTTATTTTCTAATCAATTACTATAGATTTATTTACGTGTAGTGTCGATATTTCATAGTCTCTGCGTTTCATGTGGGCTTTACTGTCAAGAAATATGTAATTTGATAAACGTGCAAACGTCAAAAGTAAAATAAACGCTTGGAAACAGTATAGTTGTTATGAGTATTTTAGAGCTTAGAGTGATTCATTAAATCATGTGCAACTGTATATACTACTTACAATATTATTGCCTGGTTTAAGTAAAAATCTAATTAGCGTACTAAAATTAAGCTAACGAGAAAAATTTAGGTAATCATGCTGTGTAACGAATACTAATTAAACTTTACCAACAATATAACAGATTTTTTGAGCAGTTATTAATTTATGCTATTCACTGCCTGGGGTCAAAAATAAGCAGAAGGCAGCTGAAGTGAAATATCCACTTAATCGTGCAATCGTTCCTTCAATCACATGAACCACAATTGTGGTATAGCAGCTGAACTCATACTATAAAGTACACTTGTATAGGCCTGCTCGCACAAGTTATAGCAAACAGAGTTTTCTACCAGCCAAAGGAGCAGTACACTTCCGTACCAGCGTTCCTAGCATCGTACTCTGCGATTTACAGACGTCTCGAAACACGGTAACACTAAAAGAGGTGTTAGTGACCCAAGGAAATCTAGGGTGACTTTAGGGTGACTATAACGTTTTATTACGTCATGTCATTATTATAACTATAACTATAATGTGGATAGTATTTTTCTTTGCTGTGATTGTACTATAGTGAGTACGCACTGTTTGCTGCAACTCCATTAATTCTTCGAAAAGCGATTGTGTGACACATTTCTGGATAAAATTTATAAAAAAAGAAAATTTTGAGTTAATCAATTTTTATCTAGACTGTTACTGGGGAGTTTCATGCCACTTCTTCTCTTTAACATCAATAATACGTTCCAAAGCAATGTACATAGTCCAGGAAGTAAAATTAAATCTATTGATCTTCAAAACTCCATGAGACTGACGAATATACCTGAAAAAACGTTGAACGTTGTCAACACTACGATTTCATACCTTTGGAGAACAGGCGGAATGTAAATAATATTTGTTTTCTACTTAATATAACTAGCGGCTTTATCGACTGTCCAGAACTTCTTTGTAATGTTGGACTACGCACTCAACAATTGGGCATTAGGCAGACACAGTCACTGTGCGTACCCTTTCCATCCACCAACTATAGGCAAAATTCTTTCTTTCTTCACAGCGCCTCATAATTTAACGATCTTGTTCTAAAATTGAACATTGATATGTTTGTAACTAAACCCAAACACCTTTAGAAATATACTGAACAAAGATTTTTTCAAAGACAACTGGTTTTTTTTTCAAACTTCAAATGCAAATTCTCTTTTCAATCTCTTAATTTCACTTCTTCATTTCATAATTTTTCAATCTTCATCGTCAACCAAACACACACACCTGCTTAACCTGAGCAAGTCTATATGCTAACGCTTGTAATTAGCAATACTTTTTATTTATGTCGTTATTCGACGTAAGCCTTATTAAAATAAATAGTAAATAGAACGCGATTTTGATGCCGCCGCACCGTTGCAATTCACTAACAAACGAAATTTCGCTGTCACTACTAGTTACCTAAATAATTTTCGAAGATGGACGACTGTAAGTGTGGAACGCGGGAACTCTATCAGACGTCTCCCGTAATTTTTTTTTTATTGCTGGAATACAGCAGACAGGCAGACGACCCACCTGAAGGAAAGCGGTTACCGTCGCCTATGGACGTTTGCAACACCAGAGGTGTCACGAACGCGCTGCTGGCCTCGAAGGAATTTTATGACACCCTTTTTAAAAAACCCCATGTTGTAGCGCTGTGGGAAAACCACGGCTGGAAGCTCATTCCAAATCCCCACGGTGCGCAAGAGAAACGTTCTTGAGAACCGTTGCGTACAAGAGCGAAGCGGCTCAAGGAAGTGGGGATGAACGCTCAGCCGATGGCGTGCGGTGCGGTGTTAAAAAGAAGACGAAGGCACCATTCTGAACAGTTCCTCGAAACACTCTCCGTTATACAGTCGGTAGAATACGCAGAGAGACGCGAAGTCTCTCCAAAGGCCAAGCGTATCTAAGCCGTAAACAAATTTGCTTGTAGGAAACTGGCAAAAGGGTCCTTGGTCACTCGATGGTAAGTGGTTACCGTCACTCATGGACTTCTGCCTCGCCAAGGGAGCCGATGCCTATCGTTGAGACTTTAAATATTTGGTTTGTTTGCGCCCTTTTCAAAGAGCCCTATAGTATAGCGTTTTTGTAAAACTGCAAGAAGAAGGAGCGTGCATAATGGATGATATCATCGACGAACTGTGAACTCCCCAATCACCGGCGAGTACTTCATCAGCTTTTTTTGTTTGGTTGCTTACAAAAGGCTTGGCTTCAAATTAAATTAATTCATTTGAATTGTCAAATTAATTCAAACAAGACTGATTGGATTGTAGTAGCAACAAATCACATAACTTTGAACATCGGAAACACGCAAATACCTATCGCACATTTATAATTAAGCTTACCGCAATCTCTATTCGCGACTAGGTAATTGTGGATGATTAATTAGTTTCCATTCTAGTTAGATATTAAAGCCAGCTAATTTAATTTATTGTTTAATGTTGTGGAGAGATTATAACAGTGTTTATTAGCTGTGAAAATGAGGGCTACATATTTGAAACTTGCAACACTTATTGTTGGAATGTGCTCTATACAAAAAGAAACCTTTCTTTTTGTATAGATGTACTGATTGTTCTAAAAGTTGCTTCTAAAACGTCATAGAAAAATATTCTTTAGTGCGGAATCCAAATTTAAAATTAACTTTAGTAATGTTTTTTTTGAGAGACAGACGGGCTACTTGATTGAAAGCGGTTTTTTTTTATCACGTACAGGTTCGCGTTTGACCATTATCTCGCACGATTTGAGCGGAGATATGGTCTAAGATATACCAATACCGGACCAATTTGCAACACCAAAGTGCTTACAAATGCGCTGCTGCTCTCTTAAGAGAGACTGGAACCTGGTCACTAATGCCGGAACACAACATAAAGTGTTATGGCGGCCTGCTCTAGACCAGGGGTGGTCGCCATCTAGTCGAGCAAATACCCTACCACCTGGCTGTGGTTTGTTTTTTGCCTTTTACGATAGGCCGCCTGGCAGCACGAAATTGTGCTCTCTCTCCGTTTCTGCACGGATAAAAATGTACTCTGTGTTCTATAAAAAATATCGAATAAAGGGCACAATCCCCTTATTTAAAAGATTTTCACACACTAATAAGCATATACAAATTAAATTAAATTTAAAGTGTCATGTCAGATCCTGCTTTGGAATAATTATTAAATATCATTAGTCACTAGTTACCTAAATAGTTTAAGTTAAGGGATACCTAAGGGGATTGACATTTCCATATGGACAAAAAATAAAGAGAAAAACGTGTAAATTTATATGAAGGAATCTGTAGTGGAAGACTTACAAGCCAATAAATGACGCTGTGCTATAATGAGTTTGCAAACTTTTCCCGAAAAAATGAATAATTACAAATTTTAACCATACAATTTTTAACAAACAGATAAGTCTAGGCCTGCGAGAAACAGCATTAACAGCAAGAGCCTCGCTGAAAGTTCTTCTATTGAGACGGAGAAGCATTCCATATCGCTCCTCCTCCCTAGTCTCTCAGGGCACTCTCTTCAAATCTATGAAGCATAATTAATATTTACAACGAGGTACGCACTTATGATTGGAAGAAAACCATTTTTAATTTAAACGCTTTTATTACACAACGACGTAGTACTCTCCGTAGGTTGCCCTATACGCACGACCACGATGCACATCCGACGATAGTCACACCCTCATACCGTCGCCGATATTGCGTGACCACTCCGATATTATCGCGTGTAGCTCACTTCTAGTTCTCTCTCGAACTACGCTACACACCTTCTCGCGTATCTGTCCACCAACTTGTCACTAAATTCACCACTTAATTCGTCTCTGCCTCTATTAACCTTCTCTAATAATCTCTAGTATCGCACTTGTCGTTTCACCGTCTGACGAACTCAACTTTAAACTGCAACTCTCCACTCTAAACTGCCCGGTAGGCGCGCCTGACGCTGTTATATATACCGGAGAATTTTCTAGACCATCTATCTATCTCTGACTTTCTTTCCGAACTTCTGTTCGGAACTTTCGTTTATACATCTATCCTTTCTACATCTACCTATCTCTTTCTTTCTTTCGCCTTCTATCTCTTTCTAAATCTATCTATCTTTTCTTTCATTTATCTCTATCCTTTTCTAAATATATCCGTCCTTGTCTTTTCCTTCCAGAATTTCTAGTTCTTTCTAAAAGTTCCAAAACTGATTTACGCTGCTGGGCAGTTCCACCCTCGGTCGCCACAATATAATATAGTACTTACATTTGTCGTCAGAATAATGTCAAGACAGAAATTTAATTCCTAATTAGTGTCACATAGAGGTTTTGCTCTGTAAATATCTAAGCGGCTATGTACACCTCCTACACGCCGACACAGTTTCTGTCAAATACGGTAGAGTCCTGAATAAACTAGGGTGTCCTATTTTAACCGACTAATATATCCACGTCCCGCCGGAAAATATTAAATATTAGTTTTTTGTAATTTAAAATTCCATTTATTATTTAAGTATATTCAATACTTAAAGACACACATACAAAAGCAACCTGAAATTTTAGCTTCAAATTAACATTAAAGGTCAATACTTTTTTTATATTTTGGGGGCTGAATGTTTTAGTGTCCTTTAGATATTCATACAGTTCTGATTTTTTTCTAAAATTAATTAACCAAATTTTGTACCAATATAAAAATAAACGAAAATATTTTTGCATATATAATAACGTATTATAAGAATATAAATTACTTGGAAGTTTGATAATTTTCTAAAAAAACGATATTTCCTTTCATAGAAAATCTTAAGGGAAAGAGCTGCTGGAATAATATAATATTAACATAGTTACTTTTATGTGAGGCATAAAAAACAGTTTATTCGGATCGGTCTCCTACTGTATATTCTAAGTAGAAGTAACAAGGGTTGACCGCATATGTAATGCGATCAACCTACGCAGTTGTCAAGTCCGTTACTGGAAGATAAAGTCTGATAGTTTGAACATATTATGCCTTGGGTTAAAGCTTTTGATAGAGGATACCTCTACATAACCCAGGAACAATGGGAGCTCTACTTAGCGATGGCTGGACGCAAAGTGAGATATAAAAGCAATCGGTTGTCAATAGAGGATTTTAAAACCGTGAAAGATCAATAGAAAGAGCGGCCTCAGTGTAAGCCAAAATAAATAATTTTCATTCATTAGAATAAATTTGCGACTCGATTTTTTTTAAAACCCGTGGCATACATATTTATGTAGATACTAAAAAAATATCATCACAATTTTTGTACTTATTATATTATATATTTTATTTATCACAGGTTGCTTCGTATTTCGCACAACGAATAATCATTGCTATATAACGTGGCAATGTAGCCAGACTTTTGGGCACGCTTCCCTCTGGCAGCGATTTATTACATACTAGCTTCTGCCCGCAACTTCTTCCACGTGGTTTTTTTTTCATAAAAAGTATCCTATGTAGTTCTAATACTTTAAGCCTTATTTATGTTGTACTAAATGTTTTATATCATTTATATATTATGTCGTTACAGAATGATTTCATGAAGATAATCTTTCACGCAGCTTTCCGCGGAAACTATCCGGTTCATGAAACTTGAAATATATTATTTATTTCATTGTAAAATTCATTCTTGCTAAACGCACATAATAATTATATAAATTGATATAAAACATTATCATTTAGTCACAACAATTAAATAAGTCGCTTTTTTAAATAAATTCAGACACTTCAAATGCCATAATAACCGAAAAAATCTCGATTTTTGCATCAAATATTAGTTAGTTATTAAGTCGTGATTGATGCTGAAGAGCGTGCGACGTGGAAGAGAAAGAGCAGGAAGACCCAAGGCTTCGAAGCGAATGTTTCAAATGCAACGCTAATTTGATGATTCTCTGATATTGCACTAGTACCAGACTATTACTAGAAAATTAAATTAAACTAAAAGTGAAGGAATAATAGGTTCAATTACGAAGCGACTCGAATTATTCAATTGACACTGTGATGTAAGGCTCTCGTTAATTACGTCCACTATTGTCATTTGGAGCCGTCGCAATTTCCCACCATTTCTAAATGAAAAGCCTTTCCCGAACGCGGAATTCGCTTAATGGAACAATTCTTCCGTGTATTTCACAAGTTAAACTTTTCATAACGGGTTTTTAACTTTTAGCTTTTTACTGGGGTTAGGGTACAACGCCTAAATATGACTTTAAAATCCGCATTTACTTACATTTCTAGAGTTTCCATATTTTAAACCTTATTTGTGTAAAATTTATATAAAACGGAGAAAGAGTACAATGTCCTGCTGCAGGGCGGCCTGTTGTAAGAGGCGACAAAACGAACGATAAAGAGGTGGTAGGGTATTTATCCATCTAGATGTCTACTAATGCCTCTGGTCTCAAGTATACCGCCATATCAACCTTGAGTCTTGTTCTGGCATTAGAGGCCAGGGTCCAGTCTCCCTTTAGAGAGGCGGCACATTGGTAGCACCTTTGGTGTTTCAAATGTCCATTGGTGATTGTAACCACTTTCCATCAGGTGATATGTCTGCCTGTCTGCCTGAACTCATGCAATAAAACAATACGAATACATCTCATTGTAATGAAATTTAATATAAAATAAGAAATTTTACCAAAGGAATACATATATAAACATAGTAAATATAATATAATATATAATAAAATAGTATATTAAAGTGATACGTTACCTACACAGTTAAATCGGCGAATGACGGTGGATACAAAAATAGTTTTTTGATTAGTGTTTAGCATAAAATAACAGTTTTTAATTCATAATTTAATTAGGAATTTAAATGAATGGATTTTGAACGTCGTTTGTTTGTCTTTTCATGTAAGCTTAGTGCATATAGTGTTAGGTATTTAGCATATATTTAAGTGCCTAATTGTATGTAAGTATTAACATAAACAAAACTTTGTCTTTTCAGAGAAAAAATATTTTTACTCCTCGAATTCTTAAATAATAAAGAGTTGTCTTATATTAATAAATCATAAGTACATTTATAATTTTCTTCCTATTTTTCCTTTATTTTATAAAATTTAAATTATATTTGAGTTATTAACGTGCTTTTACTGTTGTGGGGGAGCAATAATTACAACATAACCCATAGCTTCTACTAACAGCAACCCTTTAAACCGGATACCATAATTATAGCTTTTAACAGTCATTAAGTCCCTTTAAAGTTAATTTCACATGTGACGAATGCCACGAGCTCTTACCTTCGTAATTACTGACTATAAAGGGCTTAGAGGCAGTGTTTGAACATAAAATATAGGAAGTACTAAATTACTAAATGCCCCTTACTCCTAAAAGTTATACAGGTTTATCGCTCATTAAAAAGTTATTTATAAGCGCATTATTTCAGATAGAAAAGTATTTTAAAAACGATAATATTTGTATAAAGAATAGTACAAATTCAATCTGATTTCGCATTAATTTTGAAATTACAGACAGATGACAATTCAACTTTTTTTTATCGCCGATCTCCTCCGTCATTATGCAAGACAGAGATTTTTTTCATGTTTCTTTTAATTCTTGATTTACTGCATTTGGGAAAATAGATTGAGTCTTTTCTTTTATTATCTTTTTGTATTTCTCTTTCTTTTTTTTATTTTTATATTTAATATCTATTATATTTTTACTATACTAGTTTACAAAACTTTATTTATTGGTGAAGGTTATGTTTTATAGGGTTTGTAACGCTTGATTTAACTTACTGAAATGTGGTTTACTGAAACCTGTAAATATAGCTAATGCTAAGTGATTTAAATATTTTGGTTTGCGTGACTTAAGACTTTTTATATTTTCAGGTATACAAATCGGGCAGACGGCTAAAGTGTCTTACTATATTCATCTCGTTGCTTTAATATTGGTAAAGTCATTACCTGCTTCTATGGGGCTTACGTCTAAGTTTATTCGAGTAGTAAGGCAAAGAAACAGTTGGCAAGACATAAGATCCGACTACTAATGGTTTGATTATTGCCTCCCATGCATGTCTGGAGACTCGATGCGTTGCCATGTCGTTAGTGCTTTAAAAATCTGTTTATCTCCATACTGTAGCGTATAATAAAAATGACATTATATGCTACAAATTCCATATTTAACCAGGTTCCTACAATGGCTTTTCTTTTAGCTCTCTGTAAAATGATCATATTCGACTGCCCCCTCTTCGCGGTGGACAGGTGTAACACCGAAACTGCCCTACGCATCAACATAATACACTCCAATATACAAGATCTTCTAGGGAAAAATCTCCGGGAGGACTTCATTAAGTACGCAATCAAGGTAGTAACTAAGGTGGTCAATAAATATCCAGGCAGGTAAAAACGCTGCACGCATATCACGGGATATGCAGCTACGAGCATTATCGTAAAATAGATAATAAAATATATAGTCCGAAATAGCTGTTAAGATCTTTATATAAACACGACAAGATAAAATATAGTTTAAAAGTAGAAATAAACATAGATAATAAGATTATATAATATATTAACGTATATATATTAGGTCCTTACATATGAAGTTGGCGTTTTGTCGTACTGGCCACTTTGATTCAAATATCTCCTCTTTGGTTAGAAATTCCAGTTTCAAATTTATACTACTATTTACCTATGCTTTTGTGTTTTGAAAACCGTAATTCATTTTTTTCCTCTTTTCACCAGACGATTACGGCGGATGTCTATTGTCAGCAACTGCAAACCATGATCGAAAAGCTAGCTGCTATACAACCGAGTCTGGTCAATCGCTCTAGGCCACTACTGCTTCAGGACAACGCTAGACCACACACTTCACAACAGACGGCTACTAAATTAGAGGAACTTCAATTGGACTGTCTAAGACATCCACCGTATTCCCCGGACCTTGCTCCAACAGATTACCATTGTTTTCGAAATTTGGATAACTTCTTGCAAGGGAAAAAATTCATCTCTGATGGGGCAGTCCAAAGCGCTTTCAAAGACTATTGATTCCCGACCGAATGGTTTTTTTAGTAAATGGGTCGATAAGCTACCTATGAGATGGCAGAAGTGCATAGATAGCAATACTTTGATTAAATAATTATATTTAATATTTAAAGAAAATCGACTTTATGTTCCTCCCTTATAAAACGCCAAACTCATATGTAAAGACCTTATAATAATAAGATTAAATGTATAGATACAAAGAACAATGTATTAGCGTGTTAAAGTTAAAGAAAGACTAAAGAGGAACTGAACAGCCTTTTTCTTAAATAATGAAAGGGGCGGAGGTAAATAAAAAAATGAATGATAGTGAAAAACATAAATACAAATACACTCTCATACATGGTATATACCGTAATATACAACAGAGAACAACGAGGCGATTCTAAACTAAATTAAATTACGGAAAGTTTTATTCCGAAATCAACCATGCCAAGAATCAAACTAGACCACAGAAACAGTCAAGAGTTATCTATCTATCTCAATTTGAGATTAATAAAATGATGGACATAATTGAAATATTTGTAATTGATTACAGGAAATATAATAATATCTTAAGAGAGTAATTATTTTATGTCAAATTCTTGCTACGAAGCCAATTCGATTGCCTCAGGCAACGTTATAAAGCTAACGAAGGTTAAAAGCCGAATATTATATTTCCTTTGTAACAAGCGATTACTTAATAGGTAAATTGTGTTACGAAATGAATTTGTGTAAGATCTACGTGACGGACGGATGGAGGCTATTCCGTTTTGTTTCAAAGATAAATACGTTTTCCTGTTACGAGATTTTGTAAGGCGAGTCTATTTTATGGAAGAAATAATATTATGATATACAAAATGGTTCAGTTTGATGTGTTCTTAAAATATATCTTGTTTAGCTTACATATATTTCATGTTCTGAGATAAAACTATAAAAATATATATCGAGGGCTTCATAACAATTGGGCGTACAGACAAAAATGCAGTTTTACTAGTTGATTGTGTAAGGCTCAAATTCGGAATACCCTTCTTTTTAGGTACACTTGCATACTGGTAAGACTTTCTAAATTCTAAAAAGCATAGATTTTAGTAAACAACAAAAAATGGCATTTTTGCTTATATGCCTATTTGTTATGAAGCCCTCGATATGTACGTCTCAATTCTGAAAGTATTATAATATTCTAAAAAGCCGTGTTAGACTGGTAAACAAGTGCCTTTTGGACCAACTTTTTTCAGCAGTCTCCGAAAATTATAAATGAAGTGTCATTCGATTTGGAATGGCATCTAGATGATTTTTGAAAAAAAATGAAGTTCCGCTTGCAAAAATTGTAAAAGTTATTAACAATTAACTAAAAAAGAAAAGGGGGGTTTAGTTTTTTGCAAATATCTCAAAAAGTAATAAAGATTTTTCAAATTTGAAAAAAGATTCGAAAAGAGCAGGAAATTTCCTAAAAAAAGTCTTGACTTTCCGAAACTGTAAAATCAACATTTATAATTTTCCCAGAGGGATGAAAATACGGCCGAAAACGGGTACTCTGGCTTACGCAAGCCACACCCACATCGACCCTTTAATGAATAAATATTATTTAAACATACTAAATATGAAAATAAAAAATTGAAAAAATTCAGGCACTAACTGAATAGATGAATGAACAATAATCTGCTGGAATTTTTTTTATAACAATTTTTCATTTAGTTATTCAATAGTTAATTAATACTTTTTTTTTGCTTGAACATGAACATTGCAAGTGTGATAATTGTTAAACTATACATTTAAGATTTTTTTCTTTCTTGGAGCAATTCTTGAAAGGCTTTAGAATAGAATCCCGTTGGAAAAATTAGGAAATGTTTATTTTCATTTTTTTATTAATAATTTTCGTTGTTTTAAACTTTTAATTTTGTAAGTATTAACAGACTTTGCTACATGTTTCTCAAACCTAAGGTCACTGTCAATATAATATATATATATATATATATATATAGACAATACATAATGTGCTTTTTGACTCCGCTTGTACCTTCTTATGACGTCACAAGTAGATAAACTCATACAAAATATACGATGTGAAGTTTTTTTAGATTGACAAAAACATTTTCAGACTTGACTGTCCGCTTCCTTATTGTAACAATGTATAAATTGGGTATTTGACACATATATTAAATTCTAGAATGGTATTCATATAAAAAGAGCAGGCGTCAAAATGTCTTATTATCATATTACTTGGTACTGTTCATCATGTAAAATTATACTTTAAACAACAATTAATAAGCTATTTGACTCTTTAAAATTGTGACGTCATAAACCAGTATTCTCATACAAAATCAAGGAGGCTGTGAAGTTTTATACAATAATAAGAAGTATCTCAGTTAACGTCAGAGGCTGTCAAATACCCAATTAATGAACAAAATCACCTAAGTATTAAAAACCCTGTTTTAGAAGGTAAACTAAATTAGATAAAGACAAATACGTTGGCATAATTTGCTTTTTTGTTATATTCTTTCAGTTTTATAGCAGATCATACATATCACTTCATACCAATCTCTATTTATTTGTAGGAATATTTGCATAAGTGGTAGTGGTTACATACGGCCAGACAAATATTATGTCGGCGAGATCTACTGACAACTACATTATAGGAGCTCTGAATAAACAAACTTGAAATAATAATTGTAACCAATGCCATTAGGCTAAGCCTTACTAATTGGTATTCGCGAACATTCGGCCTAATTGTGTCTGGGTTACGGGTTGGTTCTTTAAGCAAATTACTGTGAATTTTCACGCCATTTCACCTCTCTATCAGACTTCTACGAAACATTACTCCAGTCGTATCTTTTCAATTAAAGAAGCCTAGTTTTTGTGTAAACTTACATTGTATTTTTTTTTTGATAATTCTCTCCGACTGTGGAAACATGTCGGACTTATTATATATTTATCTATATCTAAAATAATACACTTAACCTAGCAGTTAAATTGCGAATCTAAATCATTCAGGGAACCCACTCAAACACACACAAAAAATTGGTCATAATCGGTAAAGTCATTTTCAAGTTATGCGTATATATACATTTCTGCGATTTATATATTATATATTTTATATTACTTTTACAGCTCTTTTAATATAAATACTTTGTTATTAAGTATCTATTTACTAAATTGGTATTTTGTTACATTTATATATTTATATAATGGATCGAAATTGGCTGAAGAAGAAGAAAAAGACACATTTATATACTAATTATCCAAAGTTACGCCAAAAAAGCTTGACATAGACCAAAAAGTACATTAATATAAGGCTAATTTATTTTAATATCCACTTTAATTATTAGTATTATATAATACGCGAAAGTATAATATCTGGACTATAGGATAATATGTTTTTTGTTTTTAGTAAAGTGTTTTAAAAGACTGCTATTTATTTACATTTGTGGAAGCGTGAAAGGAAACTTCATGAAAAAAAACTAGACATTGAAATTACAACACTTTGATTATATTGCAGTAGAAATTCTTATGTATGAACTTTTACATCAATTCACACAATGAAATACGTTGTTCACAAATTTTGTAATGTAAATAATGTGTAATATAACATGTGTGCATGTGTAACATGCAAACCACTTATAATCAACATTAAGGACATAAGGTGTAATAATGATCCGAAAATTAAATTTCATCACGTAATGTAAATATTGTGTTTTAATAATGTCATAGCAACACGTAGGTTTTGTACCTACTAATTGGGCTCAGCAGCATAATCGTAAGCAAGTTCTTAATATTAAAACGATGATATGAGTGATATAACATTATAATTAAGATATCTTAATTGGCACTGTAGAGGTTAATTACAAATATGTCTCTGTCACCTGTCTCGCTCACTTTGAGATAAGTGAACGAGACAGGTGACAGAGACATTATGAGCTGACATTACAGCACAGGACACATCCACTTTGTATGCAATGTCTGAATAACTGATACATGTCACGGTCGCTTGTCTCGGTGGCGTATTTCAAATCGTACTTCTTTTATAACATGAGTTCAGCAGACAGGCAGACGGCCCACCTGATAGAAAGCGGTTACTGTAATTTTACGGTAAGGCCTAAAAAAATATAAGGATATTCACAATTCAACACCAGGCATAATTTTAGACTAATAATAATAAAATTACAAAAAGTGCTGTCTTGTTTGACCTGGCGTGAAGTTATGTATGTATGTATCTTTCTAAAACGGATACTATTGCAGAATTTTAAAAAAGTGCCTGCTATACGGAAATATATTTCATAATCAAGATGAAAAAAATATTTGTAGTTAGGGAGACGTTGCTGTGGAGTTTTTGTCCAGTGGAACTAATTTCCCAATCCCAGCAGTGAAATAGCTATACGTTACTATTTATTTTCCACACTAAGACTTACCCACTTACATTAAAATAAATATAAACTAATAGCACAGATATGTCATTCTATGAACGAAAACCAAAATTATATGGAAAATATATTCAAAGTACAAACTTAAAAGTCTAGAGATGAAATTTACATAAAATTACCTCTCTAGAAACCATTTTGCAGGCAAATGTGACCAAGATATTTTACTTTTGCATTAGTCCACAGCGCCGCTAAGCAGGGATAACTTTTCGCATTTATTTCGCAAAGTTTGTCTATTTGCCCAGCTGGTCACGGTTTACACGGCCAACGGTTCAATAGCTTAGCTGATTGTCAAAGATATCCACAAATACCTACGTATAACCTATAATTGTTGACAATTCGTAAGGAAGATACATTACCTGGATGTGGATACGCGGAGTACGTGGATGTGTAGAGTACGTGGATGTGTAGAGTAGGTGGATGTGTAGGGTACGTGGATGTGTAGAGTACGTGGATGTTCGGAGTATGTGAATGTGTAGAGTACGTGAATGTGTAAAGGACTTGGATGTCTAGCACTCTCGCTTACAAACAGTACATCAGTAACAACACCTTCAGTATTGCAAATGCTCTTACGCGACATTAACAACTTTCCATCATGGTCGATAGCTTGTTTACTATTTTTAATCGATATAAAAAGAGCCAAGTGGGTGTTAGTCCCTGCAACGTCAAGTGCTTGGTTTATGACGTTCAGCTAAGAAGTCCAAGAATAAAATCGAAAATAACTATAATATATAAACTAATATGATAAACCCATAAACTATTTATCCGATCTTGTTCAAGTAAATTTTAGCTTAATTTTTGCTTATAATTTTACAACCTAAATTTTTCTGAATGTTCTTTATAATTCAAAAGTTATAAAGATAATTTTTACAAGAATGAGAGCAAATAATATTTTCATTTGTGTAATTTTAAAAGTCACAAACAAACCACATTTTTTACACATTTATTCTCTACTATACGTCTATCAACAGAAAAAACAAGAGAGTTTAGTATACTTAAGTTTATTTGTATAAGTATATTGGGACTCATAAGTAAAGGTATATTTACATATTTAAACCTAATTAAAATTTATTTAATAAGTTTGCGAAACTGACGAATTAGCAGGGTCATTATCCGCATTAAAGCCGCAGATATTGTCATTGAATGCGTTTCGATTCAAAACTATATTTAAATTAAAACATTATTGTAATAAATTGTGAAGGTAACACAAATTCATTTTACGACAAGGTGATTGGAGCGAAAATTCAACAACTTTTGGGTCGTAAGCTAGATTTTAATTATTCATCTCAAGCCCATTGATTGCCTAGGATTGCATTATTGATAACTAGCTGCGCCCCGCGGTCTCACCCGAGTGGTGATGGAAAATCGTTATATTTTGGATAATTCACACTTCATCTTTATAAATTATAGCCTATGTGTTAGTCTGATGTATAAGCTATATTATCATCAAAATTCATTCAATAATTTTTTCGTGAAACAGTAACAAACATACATCCATACATCCTTATATTCTTACAAACTTTCGCGTGTATAATATTTATAGGAAAGACATTTGATTTTATTGTCATCTTTAATATAAAATTACATTATTAAGAAAAGTTCACAGATTTTATTTATGTATGAGAGGACGTGCCAGTAAAATGTAGATCTGATAAGGACCTAGATCGAAAATAGAACTTTAAAAATACATTCAACGAAAATTATTTTTAGCAAGATATGCGTTAATCCCGCATTACCATATTTTTGTACATATAACTTTACAGAATTTACTTATATGAAAAATTTGTACTCTGGAAATAATAAGAATAATATTATGAATGTTTCAGATAAATTTGATTTCAGTTTCATATACATTTCTATTTTTTTTTTGTGGAAATCATTATTATATACATTATATACATCATTCAGTGAAGGAGGTAGTTAAGAGGAGACCCAGAAGCGAGCTACGCGCGGTTAATTCAGAAATGAGCACTACAGTAGCACGAGGTGGCCTACACAATATCGGCGATAGTATTGTGAGTGAGACATCTCATTGTCGCGGCAGAGCGTTGTTATTAGTGCAGGAAGAGAAGAATCACGTGCGGCTGTGTAAGTTAATAAAATTTCGTTTCGCATTTCGTTGAAAAAACTGGTGTTTACTTCCAATCCCAAGTGCGTACACCCGCTCGCCAAGTAACACTCCTATAATCTATTTGTCTTATTTTTATTTGAGAAGAAGAAGAAGAAGAAGCTGTATATCATACTTATCTTTATATTTAATAAAAAAAACTTCTTTACATTTATTTGTTAAATGCGAAAGACAAGGAAATACTAACTATACAATTTGTCAGGTCTAATAATTGAACAAACACCACGTGATTATGGGTTGGCTGTAGTCCAAAAGTGGCATAGTGCCAATCTTAACAACCTGTTGACTTGATATTGCGGTTACTATATTTGCTTTTAATACAACAACGACCATTTATGCATGTGCATTAAAAATCGTTTTACAACGATGGACGTTTCACGTGGTAAAATGGCTTTACTACTGGAGTTATTATCTTGATCACAGCTCTTAAGGTCAGCGCAATCGGTGTGATACCATGCTCCCATAGAATATCCGAGTAAAACATTTAACATTGAGCTAATAGTGTTTTGTTCGATAAGTTCCGACGGCTCATTTCCACTTCTCCCTCGGACATCTGCCCTATTCCATCCCGCTGTTACATTCCTCTATCCTATTTCTCCTGTTTGATCCGTCTGTCCCGTCTCATCTCTCTTATCAGATTTTTCTGTTCTACCCCTTCTAATCCTAAAGTTTGGCACCACATTTGCTTCAACCCTGATGTTGCACACATCTGTTTGCATGTTTGGAAACTTCGCAATAGAAAGATAGGTAAAAAGTCAAATTATTTTCACTTTTGA
Organism: Dendrolimus punctatus; assembly: GCA_012273795.1. Classification (NCBI taxonomy): domain Eukaryota; kingdom Metazoa; phylum Arthropoda; class Insecta; order Lepidoptera; family Lasiocampidae; genus Dendrolimus; species Dendrolimus punctatus. Next base: position 20,971,082 of record CM022541.1, read on the forward strand.
AAACTAAAAATCAACTACAAAGTTATAAAATCTAATTTAATACGTTAATAGTTTAAATTGCTAGGTAATATTTGACAAATATTATAATAATAATATCAACCCATAAACTTACTACTTAGTGCCGAGCTCGAGCTTCTTAATTTCTAGGGTAACGAGCGTTAGGTATTACCCAAGAAATTTCATCAGCTAATCGTCAAAAAATGTTGTAAATTTTTACATAATTACTTTATTAAATTTCATTAGCAGGACATTCTAGCAAATTTTGTACCGTAAAAATGGTGAATTCCGTATTTTCTATTAATTCTACACAACAAACTTGATCCTGCTAAAACGATATTAGAAAAATAACCAAATAAAGAATAACAATGCACGTTCATTACCCATGAAACTCCATTTTATAAATTGTAAATTTATCAATTCACTTACTTGGACATGATAAGGTGCCACCTTCTCCTCGCCTTTAATTTCTACATTGATATGCAGCCTGATGGCTCCAGATACAGCTGATTTATCTGTTCTCTTTTCTAAGTTGTACCACACGTCCATCTCGCCGGAGAGTGTTCGAACCTAGGCAATTAAAGCGCCAATTTGAAAAATAATAGAATATAATGATAGATGTCTAACTATACTCCTATTATGTATAAATATTTCATTAGCAAACCTTAAAGGGACTCATCAATTAATCAATCCCACGGACGGAAAGGGTTGCAGGGGTCATGAAATCCAAAGATGGGAAGACGACTATGTGGACTTGGGAAGTCCAAGATAGGAGAGTATAGATATCTTTTAGGAGGCCATATGTCAAGGAACAGATACCAAATAGGCTACCGATGCATTTTATATACTATTATGTAGCTACTAAACACTAATTATCACATAATAAAGTAAATAATACAGTTTTATTTATTTAATCATCAATAAAAGGACAAAAATAATTTCAACGACATTTATACAAAAATCGACTGTGAAATGTTATCAGTTATGTGAGATTTATTTAGAAGTATCATCATCACTCATCTTTTATGAGACAAAACCCCAGTGAAATAGCGGTACCTTTAATAAATATTTATTAGATTCAAAGCTACACCCTTAAAAAGGTTTACATAACACCGTGAGGTTTAAGGCAATAGCCGATCTCAGGTCGGCAAAGCTACTATCAAAAAATAAAAGAGGATTTTACACCGTATTTATTCTGTGTGTGCCTTTTCTACTAGTGTGCCGATATAATAATTAAATATAGAGTATAATTCTAGTACAATCATTAGTCACCCTAGAGCGCTACTATATAACTTGTTCATCGGACAAACTGAAGGGAGCATCTGTATCTGACCAAACTTGGAGCCAAGCTGTCTAGTCACTTCGTTCACTCGCTTTTATATTAGTGGGATGACGGAACGAGTCGAGTAGTGAGGTAATCGATAAAACTACCATCTAATACGTTACACTCAGTATTACTCAACTCATTAATAATAATAGTACAACAACTAAAAAAAGAACAAACAAGTGATTCCGAAATTATAAGAATATGATAAGATTCTTTGAATTAAAACTTACCTCTATGATTGTCTGTCCAAGAAAGTCATCAGACTCTCTCGTCAATTTCTGTCGAAGTTTCGATTTCAGATCGTTGTCTTCGTCCCATACTCTTACTTTGATACGGTCGGAGGAATTATGGCATTCGCTGGTACAAAAATAGAACAGTATTAAAAGATCCACTCAAATCTTTATATAAGGAAGGAATAGCAAACATTTAGAAAACGTTGATTTGATGTACAAGCAATTTAATTTTTTATCCCCCCTTTGAAACTTTGATTCATTCCGTACACGCTCTTTTCATTTTCCAAGTCAGAAGCATTTTTTCATCTCCTTGGGCCAAAATACTAAATTACATAGAAATGAATCGATGCGCAATGTAAAAATTGTTTTCAAGAACAAGAAAAACTTAATTAAAAATGGGGAAGAGAAAATGCGGGTCGTGGTAGTTTCATGATTATCGCAATCACGTCTTATCCTAATAACGTTGTTTAAAACGTTAGCTGGAAAGTAAACACTGCTTAAGCAGTTTTTCTGTTCAGAGTGCATATAACGCCACGCTTATTTAAGGCGGCTTGGCAGGTTTGAAACATCGGTTATCTCGATGTGCAGGATTCATCACGATGTTTTTCTTCACCGCTGTTAGCACATGGTAATTTTAAAAATATGTCTATTAGGTCAGAAAACTGCCTAAGTGGTTCATGCATTCCGGCCAGTATCAAACCCGCGTCCTTTGACTTAGGGACGCATATGATAGCCATTACGCTAACACACCTTAAATGAACAGAGTGTATACTGATAAACTTTATCAGGTCTCAAAGATAAATCGTGAGGGAGACTGATCATCAAAATTATCGTGTTAGATAAAAGTGGCAGCTACACTGTTATATATATCCTTAAATGAAGAGGTAGGCCTCTGAGATATTTTATTTACAGGAGCTCCGGTCTGCGTAATTTTGATAAAAGTTCTTTACGGCACATATCTATTACATAAGTAGATAATCCTTTAAATTAATTTTTATTCTTTAAATAGTAAATAATATTTTACGCACGAATGAAACCTAACAGTAACTTTACTTACAAATAAAATTTCTCGTTCCATACGGGGTTCAGTTCTTGAGGCATTGTTCTAGTTCGCTTCTTGACTTTGCTTACTTGGACGGTTACGTAAGGATCAGATGTTCCACTTTTGTCCTTCGCTATCAACCCTTGAGCACAAATAACTGCCCACGAAGGGCACATTAAGTACAACAAAGCTAATTTTTAAATATTTATTTACGAATAAAATGTAAGTCTATGATTATAAAGTATAATTGACAGAATGTAAATGAAAACATTTTGAGAATTTTTGTCTGTAGGTTTGAAAATTTGTCAATAATCGATCCTGAAACACCTTAACGGACTTTAATGAAATTTTAATCTTGAAATGCTTCCTTATTATTTCAATATATTGTAGACAGCACAAGATTTATAAAATTGTGTCCTGCAAACGAAGTGGCGGGTATAGCTATTATAAAATAAATATGATATATCTTGTTAATATTTAGGTCATTGTTTACTTTCAAACATTTAACATCACTGGCTACAACGCACATAAATATGCGGGAGACCTGTATTGTGGTCATTTCAGAAACGCTTCGCTTCACTCGGGTGAATTGCGGGTTTAAGTAGACACATCTACTGAATCTCCCGAAAGTAATAAACATTGATAGTTATGATTATTTTACGGCTCGCGCTACTGACTTTCTTTACAAACTCAAGCATTTTTGCTTTATTTACGACTACAGCTTCCGCCAAATGTACCAGCATTACAATGTATATGTTCTATGTTATATACCAACCAGCTTTACGCTTTATAGTTTATTAGCTCCAATATCTTAGCGTAATCAGCCTTACCTTTATATCACGTAGCTTACTTACCAAGCGAGGCATACTGTGCTAAAGACGTTTTGAGTATCTATAAACAGGGTTTTGTGTAATCAGATTGGGTTGGGATCAAAGAAGACACTAGCTTCAACTACCAAACTTGTTATCTATGCCCAAATTCGATTTCTAATATAACTTCAGCATAACGCCTACGTTTCGCAAATTCTAATGCAAACTTCGACCAAGAAGAAAGATTCAAAGAAGTGTAAAGATATGCGCGGGAATCAAGTCTAATGTTACTGGAATTTTCACGAATCGAAAAAGTTGTTGGCAGTAACAGTGAAGATAGAAAGGGAATAATTGGGGATACCTGTAGTCGGCATGCGTTAATTCCTTCTAAAAATTTCATTCACTTGCAAAACTCTACATTGAAATCTTAATTTAAGACCAAACGGTGTGAGTGCGTCATTGATAACACAATTATACTACGAGTGTTTGCAATATTCGAGGGTATGATATAATTTGACCAATTTTAACAATGCTTTGTTATAACTGCGATTTACATAAATGTTAACAAGCTGTTCAAATCACATTTAATCTGTACCGTCCACATGTTAATACACGAATATGGTGCAATTTGTGTCAATTTATCAGACGTGAGCTGTCGGATTGTGGTTTCGCAATAAATATTAATCCAAACAGTACAAATTGTGTCATTTTTGTGTAAAGGTATATAGGAAATTTGTGTGCGTGACAAGGAATGTTGATTCAGTTAAAGTTTGTCGTCCCTATCTCATGGAGTGTTGGATTCGTGGAATTTCCTTTGTGTTGATGATCAAACCAAACTACGTTTTATCGATGGAAGTGATTAGAGGCGGTGCATTAACGACCGTGATTTCGGGTTAGTATTTGAAGTAAAGTATGCAGTAGAATGCTGTTTTGATATCTGGCTGACAAACAATTTCAAAATTTGTAACATAGTTATTAATTCTCTTGAGTATGAGTATCATATTATTTTAGGTTTCAGCAGATATCAAAAAAGCTAATAAAGTATTCAGGCGAAGAGAATTGTTTCTAATAGAACTCAAAGTTGCGAGCGTGCGGTTCGTTGCCGCAAAAGACCACCGCAAACCTGTAATGGCGATCTTGCAGGACCACTTTGATGTTCCTTCTATAGTGACCTGCTTTGCCTGTTCGAGACTGTCAATATGTGTATCTGGGTCGACGTTAAAAGTCCGCCTGTCCGCCACATGAAATGAAAGATGGATACCATTTAGTGTTTTGTGTGTGTAATGTGGTTTTTGGTGTTAGTATCCGCCGTCCGCTACTTTCTGCCTTCTGGAACCACCTTGCTAAATCCCTGGAGATGAATAGGTAACATCACGGTATAGCACCGAACCTGTGATGGCGATCTTGGCGCTCCATTTGGAAGTTCCGTCCAGGACTGATTGCTTCACGGTGCTCATGTGTGCTGAGTGACTGTCTCCTTCGATGCTGAACACGCGTCTGTCACATACATACACGTGTCAGCTATGTTGCTTTTAAAAATGATACTAGATAAAGTAACACGCCGAGATACAAAATAATTATTTGTGATGATCAGGTGATATAAATGTCTTATAATAATTTAGTGCACAACTACAAACTGTCAAAGATAAGGTGTTTATTAAAACTACTACTCAATAAACTTAATTCAGAGATATACCTTAACATCCGAAGCTTCATTTAATTCATAAAAAGAAAGCATACTCGCGAAAAATAATTAAATACCTGATGAGTTCAAAGATTTCCGGCTTGTCACGTTCCCTTTGCTTCATTCTTTCTTTCATTGCAGTGATTATGGAGTTGGCCTTGTCTTCAGCACCGTGTTTTGATGACTTTTCGGCAGCTCCTGCGAAACACACTGCTCAGGCGGTGCCAACACTGTTCTTGGCGTCTGCGGGTTGCGCCGGGACGGCCCCCCGCCCCGCGCTCAGACCCGCTACGACCACTCTAAGACACAACCTGACGAGACTCTAACATGAAATGTTAACAAGATGTTCATATGAAGGTCAGATCTGATCAGGTCGACGACCTCGAGCGGCGCAAGCCGGAGCGAATCTGAGCACGGCGCCTGCTTATATAATTCAATACACTCCAATACTTACATTTTTTAACTTTGGTGAATTATTGTTAAATAGATATTGATAGTCCACCAATGTTAGCAGCATTGGATTGTATTTTGCAGTAAACACCCTTTGTTTTGTATGTATTAGTATTGTCTGTAACTTTGCTTTCTCTCTTTGCATATTTACAAATTTATTTATTTTTTATTTTCAAAGCGTCGTACATAAATTTCCGTAAGGGAATAAAAAAGATCAACAGAAGGATAGTGAAATAAACACAGAAATGTGGAAATCTATAAAATAACATTATAAAAGAAAGAAACTGAAAGACCACATATAATATCGAAGTGGACAGACACTGGATTGCGTGCACACATTACTAACAGGCACATCATTGCAACATGTGAGATAACGGATTTTCATCACAATATATAATTTCATCTGCTTGTGTTTCTGGAAGCTTCGTTCATGATTGCAGAAAAACGGTGTGTCAAAAGTGTTGAATGTAAAGTATACAAAAGTAGCAAACGTTGAAAAGTAGATACATTATTCAAGTAAATTTAGTTTAAAAGGGCTTCGATAAGTTTCGGCGCTGGGCGGGGCAACCTGATAGGAATGGACGAATGATAAGGACTGGTTTCCCTATCTACTTGACGATGAGTCCACACTTCGAAAGTTCATAGTGTAAAAATACCTCAAATATGCTTGATAATGATTTTAATTTTAGTGAACTAATATACCTATGTGACAGTTAAATATTCCACGAAGTAGAACCAACTAAAGAGATCTACATAAAACTAACAATAAAAATAAAATAATCAATATATTTGACCGTAGCATAATTATATTTAATGAACATTTTCAAAGTGTAGACATTGTAGATGAATGGCGTGCAGTCGATGAATCTATATTGAATTTCAGTCGCGGACAATAAAACGCCTAGCGACTGCTCGCCTGATGAACGTGCAAAATGTCAATCTATAAATTGAATAATCATGGGTACAATAAAATTTTGAATTCAACAATAATCGTGTCTCCAAACCTATAGCCATGCACACCGAAATGGATAAAGCAAATAGATAAAACATTCGGAAGGGACATGCTCTTTATTATATGAGGTCAGAGAATGAAGAAAGGAAGTAAACAAAACGATCACAGTAAATGAAAAATACGACATTGATTTAATAAAATTAACAAATGATTAAATCATATTTCGCTTTGGTGATATTTCTGTACATGTATCTAGTCGTGTCAAGTCCTTTATCGATATCAATGAATTTGGTGGGTCCAATAGTGAAAATGATTCTTTTATAAATGTAGAGAGCGACCGATACATGCAAAAGATTTAAACATGCACAAATAATCGAGCCAAGTAAAAGTAACCAATTTGACTACGACGACAATGTTCTTGAGGTTCATATTTCTAGCGAAATTACCTTCCAAAATTTCATACAGAGAGCATAATGTTACAAATATATTATAGAAACTATAGCTATACTTTAACTATACATATAAATGGTTAGTAATTTCAATTACTTTACCAAAAACTAAAACTGCGATGTTGATTTTTTAGAGCGTCTTGTATATCTAGAGGTCTTGACATCAAGTGATCGATTAAGTAGTTCTTGATTCTAGTTAAGTTTAACAAGGAGCGAACTGCGCTTAGCAGCCGAAATGATATATTATACCCTCTAAATATACATATCATCTGTGTATTTTTAAATGAGGTTTTAAGGAAATATATTACCTATTTTTCATAAATACGCACAAATTATTATTAAAATTCGACACAAGCAACAGAAATCTTAACATATACCTTGTAACTTTCTTATAATATGTAACGGCTGAATGCAATCGCATTGTATATAGTTATGTGTATAGCAGCATACATTATGAACTATACTTTGTTAAATCATGGAAGAAGGATACTAAGAATGGCGTTCCTGATATTTTAAGTTGTTGGTTACTTGCATTATGTTCGCTAGATGTTACTTATAATGTTGCGTATTAATTTAATGTATACATCATCTACGAAAGCCCGTTGATTTAATTTTGAAACTTTAATTAATACATTTGACAATTTATTACATTCAAAAGATACTTTTTGACTTTTACGAAAATTGTTATTATATGAAAAAAAGTTTTGATTTTTTGTTTACCTATGTATTATTATGGAAGATTCTGTTCAACAGTAGAAATATACGGGCTTTCCCCAATTATACTTGACGACTGTCATTTCTAGTTAATTTTATTCTTCTTCCAAAGTTAAAAATCATGTTTAGTTACATGTTAGGATTTGATTATTTTTTGAAGAATACATTACTATAGTAATCTATGTACGTGATTGGCGAATCCGAGACGTTATGAACAATCGAAATAATCTCAGTATACGATAGAAAATAATTTTAAAGAATTACTGTTTAAAGAATAATTAATCCGATATTTAACTCCGTTGAATTGTACAAGGTGGCATAAATTTGTACTGGCGTACAAAACCTGTTAGCCTGCGACTGCGTTTTGTATCATAATAATGTCTTGATTAATTTGACTGTTCATTTCTTTATTACAATCGAGTCAATCGACTCGCCCCTCGATTGAACAACCGAGATAACTTCCGATTGTTTTATTCGAGTCGACGGGCAGCTAGCACACGCGACTAAACCTGACTATTCGTACGTGATATCAATTCGATGCCCGGGTGGTACTAGAAACCATCGTCTACGAGTGAACGTAATCGATTAAAACATATCGCCACCGCTCATCTGTCGCTTATGTACACTAATAAAGTAATGTAATGTATTTAAAAATACTGGGACAATTTTTAATAAATAAAGTCATAAAGCTCAACTTACTCTGTAAGCAGTCGGCGTTGAGCAGATCCTTGCATTTTTCGTGGCATTTGACTCCGCACTCGTACATCTTACACCTTGTCTGGCTATACCCCAAAGAAGACCCTCGCACTCATAACAGTACGTTGGCGATGTTGCAGTCCATAATACGAAGTTGTGGGGAGTCGTCGAGGATATCGGGTAAATAAGAGCTTGCAACGTCTTCTTATAAACGTGCATTTTCTACAAAAGAAATCAGATTTATGGCAAAGATCGCTAAAAAAATAATATCAGTTAATAACTATAAAAGCACAATAGTAAAAATTAAAGAAGAAACATTTTAAACTATGCTTTACTAGACTATCCCTATCTTCTAAAAATTTGTAGTGCTATCCTATGAAAGTTATCCGTTGATCCGCGTTAAAACATTTCACATATATTTTCGATAACGAAACTAAACTACAACAAATTGAAAACATAAAGAGGATCATTCATATAGAAAAATCGTTGTAAAACTTAATATTGTTTGATTCAGTTTCACGGTACCCATTTTTGTGTATAAAAGTATGTTACGAGTCATTTGATCATTTTTATTATCGATCCATTTTCTAAACTGCGTAGAAAAAAACTTATTTTCATGATAGATATAAAATATTATTGTGGGTTGCAACGGAAAACACATTGGTATAATATCTAGATCATCATATGCTATCTGGTATGAATATTTTGGCAATTCAAATGCCACCCTATATATTAAATAGAAGCCGATCTATGTCAGTTTAATTTTTGTTCGTTTATATGTTGGCAACACTAACCTTCTGCTTTACCTCTCTGTTCACAGTGAAAATTTGTGCATTATAATTGTAATATCATAAAATACCAATTAAACTAAGTTATTTGTTGCGCAAGTTTGTTTTATTAAAATTCTGCAACATATTTTATCTCAATATCCCACAAACACTATATAAATGTATATCAATAAATTATTTTAAATCTGTCTAAGTCTGTTAATTTCTTCAAAGTAATAAGTGTCCAAATTTAAGTAAAAACTACTTTTAATTGACATCGAATCATAAGTGACCATCTTTAGAATTATTAATTTATAGAGAGCTCCGAATCTTGACGACTGGACAGATTTCACTCAACAGATCACAATGAAAATTTTAAGTTAGATTATAGGTTCTGCACAAAAGTCATGGGGACAACTAACTTAGAGTAGGCAGAAGTGTATTTCTAAGCTTACCAGTTCTTCATCGTTCAATGTTGCTCGATGTACAGCGGACGTCAAACCTGCATTCCTTTTTGTCGCAGCCATCGTCTAAACATTAAAAATTCAACGTTAACACAAAAAATATAAAAATGAAATTCAAAAAGCGCGTGGACTGTACTAAATTCCTATCTAAGAGTGACAGCCAAAATATAATTTCAGTTTGCGATTCAAATAAGGACATTTAGATTCATGATATTTTAATTTTCTATAATTCCAAAATTAAAAAACATTACGTGATAAATATATTGCATTTTGTCTATCACCGCTCGTTGACTACAATTCTCGTTGACTTGAATTAGTCCTTACACTTGATGTAGATAATAGCTACACATGCCTTAAAGCCATAAAGCTCCTTCCTTAAAGTAACTACTAATTTTCAGAAATATGAATGGTGAATTTAAATTTAGTTCTTGCTGAAAATTACATTATAATACCAAAGAATACGACAGAAAGGTGAATAAAATATATCGCATATAGAGTGCGTAAAATGTTTAATCCAAAATAATGTTTTTGTGTCTGTATGCATTTCTATAAAATATTTTTTCTGCTGTCTAAAGGCATTGAAAGTTTTCAAAATTATATTAGATATTACATCAAAAAGCTCCGATGAAACTTTATCGACAGGCACGTGCATTTTGTTCCATGTATCATTCGGGTGCAATCATTCACTGAAAATTCTGGTAAACTGGGGTTTGAATATAAATTCTATTTAAAAGATCAACATGCATAGGCAAATAAATATGTAATTTAAATCATCAAGATATGTTTCAAATGCAAGCAAACTAATTAATAGATTAGTGAAAAGAAAAAATATTTAAAGGACTTGATTAGTAGTGTCTCTTTTCTTTTCACTCCAACTGCATGCATAGAAAAGATAGTTTTATCGGGATAGAATACCTTGAGAACCTGCGGGTCCGTGGTAAGGGTTAAAATGCAACGATATCATTAATTTTCATCAGGAATTAGAATCTTTAGATCAATGGCTACCGTACCGCTACTTTTTCTGGTGACCCCTAAACTTATATTACACGGATTTGGGATAATCAAGACAGGAATGGTCATCTAGGTAAAGTAAGAAGAAGAACACATACAAGGTAACATTTAGACATCAATGAAGATAGAAAAGGGATTAAGTAGGCCTTTTAAGAGTATGTTTCTCATTTCATTAATTTGGACAAAAAATGGGGAGAAGTGGTCAACACGATTCTACCAATAAAATACATCTATCTAACTTTATTAGTTTACCTGCTGTTTCGTGCTCCTTCTCGGCCTAATATTTTAATGATCTATTTGCGTTTTACTGCTAATTCCGTTAGGTAATAATGATAAAATTTTGACGTTAAAATAATCTCCCCATAAATTGTTCAAAACACATAATATAGAAATTGTCCGTGTAGAAGAAAACATTTATTACGCGCCTAATATTACTAAGCACCAGGAAGCGTTACGTCGATGCGAGCTGTAAACATTAACGACCAGTTCCAAATATCTACCTTCCATAGCGATAAAGACTTATTATATACCCTTGGGCCGTTGTTGGAATTATTTTAAATAAATATCAAGATAGCGAATTGAAACCGGCCGAACGAAGGTATCTAACTTTTATTAGATGTTATAATAATATTGATTGTTCCCTGTACGAAATGAATTTGAAAGTTACTTACGAGTTCTGAGACGAGGGGTATTGATTTCCTTCTGGGTCTGATATCAGGCATGCTGTCGATGTTGCTATAGAAGGGGTTGTCACCTGGATGTCTGTAATTTTTTTGTACTTTAAAATAATGCACGATATTGAAGATGACACGTTGATAATCTTTTGAGGAGTACATAATGACATATAAATCATCATGTGTTTGTGTGAAGTAGGAACTTCACACAACCCATCTCGACTTATGTATATTAACTCTTATATCCATTAATCTTACAGTTCACATCATATTTAGTACATGTGTATAATACATACAGCCCTAATCTGAGACATTGAAAAAAGGCTGGACCTCTATAGTTTTTGGTAACATAATTAAATTAGGTGAGTATCGACTTATAATTGTGGAAGTATTTTACCAAGTAAGAGCAATTTGATTATATAATGCTAAATCAAAATAAACTATGAGTTAGACTATTTTAAAACAACCCTGTAGAAGACTACAGGAGATAAAGAATGTCGTATAATGGTCACACTACGTAATAAAGGAAGAATACAATGAAATGAAACAATATTGAAGTCCATTATACTAGTAGTTTAAGTCTACTATAATTATGTATCTTGTAAATATTGATGATAAATAATGATTTACTGGATTTAAATTTAAAATTTTTAACAATTAGACATACCCATTTCCTCTGCCGCCTTGTTCGTTGAATCCACCGGAGCCATTCTAAAAATAAAAAATAAAAAGTTTAAATAAAAAACAAAATAAAACGTAAAATAATCAAACATCTTTATTGTCTACCAAAAACAATAAATTATTTCGATTAAACTTTCATGACAACAGTCCATTTCGAGTGTAATTCCATTAATTTCTTTAACCGCTATAGATATCTCATTATCTACTAAATCAATATTGTTTTACCGATATTGTTCATGAAAATTTCACCGATTACACTAATATTAACAAATCGATGAAGAACTAATTTAAAACGGTTACCATTTTCCCATTCGATACAACAAAATCCTTAAAGTTTCTATAGAGTAAATCAAAACAAATATTGCTAATTTTTTTCCCTTCTCATTCTCTTCTTTTCACGATTTAAAATTCTTTATTTATAAGCTACATGTGTTATCAATCGTCTATAAGAATATTTGGTATATTATCTTATCTTATCTTTTCCTTCAGTAGTATGCGAAATATAACAAAACATGATAGTCAAACAAAATTTAAAATAAAATAGTGTAAATTTTATAATATTCTACATAATAATCATTTAACCACTAAAATATTCCACTATATCAATTAATACACAAAGTGCCCGCTATATTTTTTACTCATGTGTGTAAATAGTTATACGACTTTTCTAAGCAGTGAGTTTTCTAATAAATAAGTACTTTATGATGTTATAATTTAAATATGACTACGATATAATATAATGTCGCTCTTTAAGAGTAACAAATCGATTACGATTAGCTATTGCAAATAATCTAAAAGTTATTGAGTTATCATTTTTAAATTTGCATTATGCTAGGTACTTTAAATTCAGAACTTTGTTCTGAAGAATTTTTATATTTAACAAATTTTAATAATCCGATGACTTCATGAACGACTATGAACGAATTGAAGGAACATTGTCTTTCATAATTATGATATGAGATGATATGGCAATGAATGTGATTTTGTACGTTGAATATTTTTTATGTCTTGCTGTAAATAACAGTGAATTTCATAATATACCAAGTTACTCATTTATACTCTAACTTGCCGAATAATATACCTAAGCAACAGACATTATAATACTGAGTATATTTCAATTTTATTACATAATGTATATAAATACCATCAAGCTACATAGTTATAAATTTTGTTTAAAAACTGTATAAGGTTTAGATTGAATATTTGTTTAAGCATTATATAAAAAATCGAATATAAGTAGATTACATACCTACTATGTAAAAAGTCCTTATAAGCTATTGCAGTGAATACATCTAATTATTACCTCAATCAAAACTGACAGAGCATTAATAATATATATTATATTGTTTATAGAGCACCCTAATTCTATTTTCCCATTATAGTATGTAGTAAAAGAAACAATGCGGTTGAAAAATGGTTAACATTCACAACCAAAGTTTTATCATATTTTAACAGATTACCTTGAAAAATTTTAGGAATCAAGTTTATATTCGGATATTGCTTCAAATATCTATATGGAAGATGTCAAAAATGGACGACTATACATTTATTCAAATATAAGTAAACATCCTACTGCTATACAATTTATTCAAATATTTTAAGAATACGAGTATTAATTAGAGATGGAATCGTTAAGCGGGTTAATCAATTATATTTGCGATGGGGTGGAATAATACCTGTCTAACTATTAAGTTTACTTACGAGGAAAGTTAACAACAGCGTACATTCTAAGCTTTAATTCTTATTTTTAGCTCTTAACTCTAATTTCATGAAACTTTTGCATAAGGTAACTTACACCTGCGCTGACTTTATCCTTCTCAGTGGACGGTGTCGTGGCGGCAGGTGTTTCTGACGTTTTTTCTTCAGCTTTTCTATCTTTTAAAGCTTTGAGTAACTTCCATTTACTTCCTACGGGAGCTTCTTGTTGTGGTGGTGGTTTTTCCAAAGGCGTTGGCTCTTCATGTATTTGAGGCATGTCATAATCTTCATCCATTTCATCGCCACTTACTACTGGGCTGTCAGGGCCAGAAGTTTCACCAGAGCCAGAGTCTGCATAAGATTTGTCATCCTCAAAATCTCTGTCGTCATCATCATCGTCTGCTGTTTCCTCGATTGCGGGAAAAGTTGTGATATCTTTCCAAGACTCTTTCATAGGAGATTCGTCGTATTTAGTTTTAACAGTAGCTGTTTTTAATTTCAACTCTCGTAAAACATAGGACATCCTTTCTTTCAAAATGTCATTAGGTTCTTCCGCTATATCTTCAAATTCAGGTTCTTCAGTTAATGTTTGTTGTCTTTCAGCTTCCAATTGTGATTGATGTTCCATTTCTTCTAATTTCCTCAGCTCATAACAGTACCATTCATCTTCAGAATCTATGCTATCTTCTGTGCTTTGTCTTCTAGATGAAACACGCGATCCACTTCTCCAAGAATGGGTACTCCTACTATCATCATCGTCATGTTTGTTTGGTATATCTAAGCTTTGTTGATGTCTAGGCTGGAATTTATTAGGTAAACCTCTTGTGCTTTGAATTGAAGGGCTTCTTTCTGGGAAAGTAATTGTGTCTTCTTGTACAACACTAACTATTTCAGGTGTACTTGGTTTTCGCATTTCTTCTCTTTTTGATTTGAAAGCTCTTCAACTGATTCTTCTTTTTCAATTTCTTGCTTAGGTGGGGATGTATCAGACATTTGCTCATCAGATACTGAACTTGATTTTCTAAGTCGATATTTACCTAAAGCCCGAGACACTGCAAATTCTTGTGAGCTTCCACTGTATGATTTACTATTTTCACTAAGGGTTTCTTCGGGAACTGAAGCAGCTTTTTTAACATCCCCAATTGTGGCGAAAAGTGACGCTGGAGATTGATTATCCTCTTTTTCTTCTTCTTCAAATAAATCGACATTTGATATGTCAGTGTCAATATCAAGTTTCTCAAGTTCAGGTATATTATCTTTCTTTATTTGACTAACACGCGCAAAGTGAAAGTCAATATCATCGCTTTTATCTCTTGGCATTGAATTATTACTAACTGTAAAATGTTCGGTCTCTTCCAATTGTTGTCTGTCTCCTAATTGTGTTTCATCTTGAAAAGCTAAATCTTGTTCTTGTATTTCTTGAATCTTCTGTTGTTGTTCTACTATTTCTTGGTTATTAACTTTTCTCTGTTTGGATTTTGGAGCCATTTTAACAAACATGCTACTCTCATGTGCAGAATCAGAAAATACGCTATCACTATCTTCTGACTGCGCACTCGAACGACCCCCCGACCATTCTGTCTCGGATGTTTCTGGATCAGAAAGGGACTGATGACTAGCTTGATTTTTCCGTCTTGCTTTCTGTAGTAAACCAGACATAGAGGCTACTAAATGATATTTCTTTTTTCTTCTCTGGGCTGACAAAATTCTTTCTTTAATGTTTTTTCTTGTTGTGTTTGTTCTACTGTGTCTACTCCAGATGGTAAAGAATGAGACCTATGTTTTTTGGGCAGGTGTAAATCAGGTAGCCAGTGGCTCATTGACGACATTGCTGATTTCAGTGAAGAAGTGCGTTTAGGTTTTTTAGTTTGTTTATCTTGTGTTTTACTTTTCAAATTCGTTGAAATTGATAGATATCCTGATTCTGAAACTATCATGCCACTTGAATCAACATATTGTTCTTTCCTTAATTTTGTTTGATCTTCAGGGATTTGTTTCTCATAACCTGGATTTCCATACATGACATTGCCATTTCGTTGGTCGTATTGTTGTTGTTTAAAATACTCTTGTTGTAATTGATTTTGAAATTGCTTTCTTTCAGTTATACTCAGGAATGTGATTTAAGACTAGATGTTTCTACAGAACTTGTTGGAGACCTGCTACCGCCTTGCCAAGATAGTTGATCTTCTAAAGACGTTCTTTTTGGAGAATCATATCTAGTAGAAGTAGGGTAATATGAAAGAGCATCCGTAAGATTACCTGGTGGATAACCAGTTCTATGCCCTGCGGTTTTATATCCATTTTGGTAAAAATTTGAATCACTTCCTACTGTATTTGCTCTAGATATAGGTCGTTTGTTGGCATTTGCTGCGGATATAACAACTGTTTGTGCATGATAACTTGGTTCTGGTGGATATGGGTCAGTTGTATGCCGTACTGTTGTGTCTCCTATTTCATTTCTATCTAATAATTCAGAAAAACTTGGATTTTCAGAGAGCATGCCTCGTGAAGTACTATAAACAGTAGTAAATATTGGCTGCCTATTTCCAGCTACAGAATATATAGAAGGTGCTTCATTACCGTAATAGTATTCACCAACGTTGGTAATTTGAGTAATTTGCTCAGCGCTTGCATATGTAATTCACTTTTTAAAAAATCGCTCTCTATTTTTCCTTGAATTACAGTTAAGTCTCTGTGATGGTGTCTTTTGGCATAAGATTTGATTTTCTCAAATTGTAATCACTTTTCATACTTTTGCCGTCATACGTATATGAATCTACCAACGTTTCTAAATAAGGTTTTGCATCGATTTCATAAGACATTCTTTGTATTGATTGTGGAGAGGCAATTCTAATCTTGTGAGAATCGTGACTACCATGTGCTGTTCTTCCGGTTTTGGGAGAGCCAGGGCTTTTTTCAAGACTTGACCATCCACTCATTGACGATAAACCAGAGTCTGATTTTGCTGCTACAATATTGGCACTATCTCGTTTAATATGTTTCGGAGACGTTTTCGGTGACTTTGGAGATCTAGGACTCAAACGCATACTATCTGATGTAATATTTCCTGTTGATAGCATAGATTGATGAGTGGATAATTCGTTATTATTTTCAATGTTTGGAAATAAATTTCCTCCGTTTGGTGGTGCTGGAGGTGGCGGGCTAGGAGACTTGCGTAATCTTGGTTCGTCGTATGCTAGATTTAATTTATTATCCATAGGCCCGTTATATATGTCATGAATAGATAGAGGGTAGTTTTGCTCTACGTTTGTTTTGTGAATCTCGCTTAGTGGCTGAGATAAACCTTTGCCGGTATAATAACCCTGTCTAGGTGTATCAGTTATTTGATACGATGAATTGTATTCAAAGCGTTCTCTTGATAGGGCACTTGGTGATTTATTTGCTTTAGCCGCATTTATTTCTGCATTAGCTACCGCCGAACTGTATGCTAATCGGCCTGTTACAGTGGTATATGGTTCTGTCGTCGTCCTTTCTGGTACAAATTTTCTTCTAGGTGAAAGTGTTGAAGGCAAATAGTCTATGGATCTCTCTGGGACATTATTATCGGTTAAGGATAATCTAGAGGGTGATTTTTCTCTGACAATTGATTCTTTAGGTATAGCCATCATAAAATCATCAAAACTTTTCATCATATCATTAATCCCCCAATTTTCTCCTCCTGAATATACACTCTTTAATTGCTCATTTATGATATTGCCATCCTCTACAAGAGTTTTAGCTTCTATATCTCTATCATGCTTTACTGATATTTTAGGATCTGGACTGAGAAGCCTAGTTTTTAATTCTTTGAGTTCACGAGAATCTTTGTGTAATTGAGTTGTGAGCCTATCTAATTCATGTAATTTATCTACAGTAATTTGATCTATTGTACTTAATGTAGATAAATGTACTAAGTCTCTTTCGCTTATACCTGGTCCTCCTTGTAATCCACAATAATCTTTGTAATCTGCAGAACTGTACACTTGTCTAGATGTTGGCATAATTTCTATTTCATTATCCTCAGGAGCTTCCCAAATCATGTCTAGTTGAGAAGCAGGCCTAGATGTTTCATCGCAAACGAGATCATCTCTATACGCTTGATTTAAGCTTTTATAAAAGGCTTCGTTGGATTCCATCACTTCTTCCTGGGGAACAAGCAATACAGAACTTCGTCCAATATCTAAGCCTTCTTCTATACCATCTTCAACTGTTCCATTTCCCAAAATTTCTCTAATAACTTCCAGCCTTGTCATTGGATCTCTTGCTGTGACAGTTCGACATGTATAAAAGTCAAGCAAAGTTGATATTACACCCTGTTGATCTGCGAGTAGAGCCTCTAGTCTCTCTAATCTTTCCCACATTCTAACGTATTCTTGATTAAGCAAGTCTAATGCTCGCCAAGCGTATTTGAGTTCTGTTTCTAGGATGTTGAGTCGTGTTCCAAGACGTTCCATATAATCGCTGATAATGTAGTCGCCGGAGTAGGGAGGCAGGTCAGGTGGCAGCGCGAGAGAGCCACATTCGTCCATATCGACCTCGGCAGCCCCACTCTCGCCGCCCTCGCTTTCCTCCATCGCGCCGCATGCGCCTGCCCCACCATTGTCGTGAATTTCGCGCATCATCGTCGGACCGGAAAGAGGGTTTTACATAACATTTTTCACTATGAGTCATCCCATATCGTTTTGATATTCACACTTTCTTCGCGAAACTGTCCTGTGTTATTAGTCACTATAATCATTTTATCACTGATTTGTTTTAACACATTGTTTATTATATTTATTTCACTTTTTAAACTAATATAGAACTTTTTCAACACTATGTATACTTTGTACTTCGACGGAATAAAATTTATAATTTTTTACATAATAATATATATTTTGAGTTACGCTTATCACTGTACTGTAAAGAGAGAATAGGTTTTAAAATCACCAGTTTGTACATAAGTATATTATGTTCACTCTGGTGGGAGAAGGAAGGTATACCTCAGAGGAATATGTTAAATTTACTATTATCATTCAAATTTTGTAGTGGAAAAGAAATCAATTTTCAAAGAGTGGTCTGGCAGAAATTGCTTTTAGTGATAAGATCGCCTATTGTCTTCTGTAGTTAAAATTCTTAAATTGTATCTGAATGTTATGCAGCAAAGTATATTCTATTCTATTCTATTCTGGCACTAGATTTTCTAGTTTAATTATAACTTGTATATTATTATAATTATTATTTATACTTACTTTATTTAAGTTAAAAGAAAGTATTTCATTAATACTATATTATATATTTTTTTAATCATTACAAATACATTGCAAAAAATATTCACATATAGCGCAATAAGTTCGTTAACATATTCCTAGGGAGGCAGCTAGGCGGTTCTGAAAGGATTCCACATGAGCGAGCGTATCTCAGAGGTGGAAGGTGTCACCTGGCAAAGGAAGGAGCTGGGATAAAACGAAAGGAAATTAATGCCAAGTTCCACCACCGCTTCGCTTAATGTTAAGGTTTTTGGATAAGAACATTGTAGAGTATCTAATTAGTGTTAACCAAAATCAAGGGTACCGTTCTATTAGATGTATATCATTCTTTTGGGTCATGAAAAAATGCCTTATCCTTGGCACCGACTAAATAAATGAAGAATGGCTATAGGGCAGTACGTGACTGGTTTTCTCGAGTGGAATGTCTTTGACACCATATATAGAGAAATACTTGAAGAACGCCCATACAATAAACGTATCTAAACAATGCGAGGCAGCGCTTTGTGGAGCGAGATTACTATAGAGGATATAATATATATTTCATGATACTAATTTCCACATTGTTGGGATAGCTGCGAACTGATCATCCGTGTATAAAGGTTGCGACATGGCGGTTGACTACTCAATTGTATTGCAAAATTATCAAAACATTAAAAAAATGTATTAGATCAATTTATTGCTAATCCGTAACGATATTATTTTATACCCTTTTCTATAAAAGACTGCTTGCTCCTTGCTTATCATTTTTAAAATAAATAAATCAAAGTTTAGTAACAACATTATTATATTATTGTTTATATTATAATTCTATATCATAACTAGCTGTCCCGGCAGACGTCCTGCCCGGTAAAAAATAGGGGTTGATCGTAGAGGGTTGAAAATCTAGGGTTGTATGTATTTTTGTATGTTGTATCATAAAAAAATAGAAATTAAAAATTTTGTCTAAAAAAATAAAAAATAAAATTTAGGGGTGGACTACCCCTAACGTTTAGGGGGATGAAAAATAGATGTTGGCCGATTCTCATAGATACCGGATAAGCACAAAAAATTTCATCAAAATCGGTCAAGCTGTTTCGGAGGAGTATGGCAACGAAAACTGTGACACGAGAATTTTATATATTAGATTATCTATGGATCATTAAGCCCTAGCAGTTCAGCAGACAGGAATGTAAATGGTGAAGATTTTAAAAACATAATAATTCTTATCTCAAGAAATGTTTTTTAAAGAGTCGGTATTGAAATATTCAGACTAAAATATCCATTAGTCACGATTATTATTTGGTTCAGGCTTTTTCAGAAAGAGGCTTTTGTCCACTTTTTCTAAAGAATAAGTTCCAGTAACCACAACAAAGTCATGTCGGATAATTTGGCAAAAATCACATAATCAGATTACATTACAATTTTTCGTTTTGCTGGTATTTTTTCTTGCAGATCACAATTCCTAATATTATCTTCCTTTACATAAACCATTGACTGTTCTTGGCCTTTATATTATTTCATTGCTTATAACAATTTTGGAAAGTATCAACATTAAGTATTTAACTAGTATTCTTTACTAGAGTTAGCCACGTGAATTATACTACTACAAATCTGCCTGGCAGTTGAAGTTCAGATCCAAATCCATGTATGCCTATTAATATTAAAACAACAGTGAACCATCGTACTTCGCTCGAAGAATTAGCCTTTGTAGCCAGCGAGGAAATTCTGCAAGTATCCTAAGTACGGTGCCCAGCAACAGTGGTCTGGTGGGATTAGTCTCAGTTTAGGTTTTTATTGTTATATTTAAAGTTAATTTTATTAGTAATTTATACTAATCATTATTACTATTATAAAGATGTAAAGTTTGTGAGTTTGTGACATTATAGGGGAAATCTCTGGATCTACTAAACGGATCTCGAAAACTTTTTCACCAGTGGAAAGCTACACTATTCCTGAATGATATTTGATTGTGATTTATAATAAATATTTGTTTTTTTTTCTAATGCCCAGCGAAGGCAAGGATCAGCTAGTTTATTATAAATTATTTTTTTAAGGTTATTTAGTTTTATTTATAGATTTTTTTTTATAATGAATAGGTTCGCGTTTGACCGACATTGCACCTTATCTCAGGCGGAAATGCAGTTTAAGGTGGAGCACGCTTACCTAGAAGATACCTGTTCACGCGAGACTTAAAGACACTTAGATTGTATTTTTCGGGAAAAACAGACGACGGTAAAGAGTTTCATTCTTCAGCGGTGCGTATGATGAATGTAGAAGCATAGCGTTTCGTCCGCTTCGACGGTATTTTCACCATATAACGGTGGTGTAAGTGCGTGCGTCTGCTTGTCCGGTGGTAGAATGGTGAGAGTGAAACCAGCTCATGCAATTCCGAGGCACACTCACCGAAGTGTATCCTATAGAATACCGACAAACTAGCGACTTTACATCGATGACTTAGGCTCTGAAGCCTTTCGTCGAATAGTCGGTTGTTGCCTATCAGTTTCCTAGCTCTTTTCTCTATCGACTCGAGTGTCTCTAACTGGTATTTAGCTGAGCCATCCCAAAGATGAGAGCAGTACTCCATGCAAGACCGTACTTATGCTTGATACAGATTCAGATATTGTCTCGAATAGATTCCGAAAGACCTCAACGGATTTTAGACACATAAATAGACAAATAACATAATATATCGTTTTCAATTCCAAACGGCAGAGCATTTAATTGTAAATCTATTAGATTTCGAAATACAGTCTTACACTTTTTCAAAAGCCGTTAACACTAAAGTTGTTTGAATTATATTATAATATTCGTGTTACGAAACTTGAACTCTAACTGCGAATTGTATCGGTTTTCAATAAACTGTCTGTTAAACGACTGTAGTACGGTTCACGGAAGAGGGTAAACAAAAATGGATTTTTTTACACTAGTACACAGTACAAAGTTGCCTAAACTAACAAGAGAGGTCTTTGTAGTCATCTATTTGGTGGCTAAAAAGGGATTTTAGTATTATTCACATTATTTGCTTCATATTCCGAGGGTTGGACCTCTTTAAATATGAAGTTATTAAATACGTAAGGTACTTTTTTAAAGCATCTTCGTGTGTTTTATACATACTGTTACAACCTAGACGCCGACAAAAACAAATTCTCACCTGCATATCTGTCAAAACTCATTGTATTATATTTCGGCATTTGGACATCTTTTGTTTACTTATTCATTGGCATGCGTTTGCTGATTATTCTAGAGAACAACCCATTGCTTTATTGTACTCGTTTATGGCCGTTGCAGTCGACTCATTAGCCAAGTGTTTCGGATTATGATACGGGCGAATTGTATTTGTGCAGTATAAAACGATGACCTAATTGATGGAGGGGGCAGTCGAGCGATAACCACGAGCGAGGACAGACGTGTGTACTACAATCGGGAATCTAATAAGTGACGGACTTTTCGCGTTATTGAATTACGACTTTCTGCATTACGTTTACACTTGTTTTGTTAGGTTATATTTGCACCTGTTTTATACGTGTTTTTATAGTTGAAATATATAGTAGTAATTCTAATGGCATTTTCATTCGAGTCTCGCGACTCGTAACAATACTATGATATTCAGACATTCATTGAACTATTTTATGGATTACATCGAACAGTAAATTACAAATATTGTCAATAATAGTATACTAATCAACAAAACAAAATAGAATGCGTTCATATAGCCAAATAGAGCAACTCATGCAGATGAGTTTTAAGCTGGGACGTCTCCTTCTTTCTATGACTTGTAAATTAATTACTACGAAAATAATTTAAACAAAATTCATTGAGCAGTTTTTGAGCAAAGAGATATTTAAAATAAATGTTTTATATTTGTTATCTTTCTTACGGAACCTTTAATATGGGCAGATGGACACGAACTTAGTCAATTAAAATTTAACAGCTTACGGAATCCTTCTGCACGTGGAGCAAAACGTATTTGGTAGATTTTTGAAATTTAACACTCGGCTAGCAAGCTGTAAGCTATAAGTATCCAGGTCATGTACAACTGGGGTCCGATTTCCAAACCGGGTACACATTGCTACAATCATCACGTACCACGTTCGTGGAAAACGTAATGTGGAAAACTTCAACACTTGCATGAAAAACATGCCCTTTAAACATATAGAACACTCTTTTTGTTATTACACAAAATTGAATTAATATGTTAATTTCTTGCGAGTATTTACTTCATGTAAAACACCTTAAATTAAAACATAAAACTCATATTACAAGTAAAAAAAATGTATTTCAAAACACCTGTCGGTGGGACGCGTTTACCGAATGTTGCTCTTTTTTCATATTCCTATATATGTTTAATATATTGTAATGAACGTTTTAATTAAATCGATGGTTTCATTCTGTCATTCATTTTTATTTATGGCTAAAGCACACAGACACGCTGCCGGCTCAACTGGGATGGAAAGTAATTTTTTTTTTATTGCAGGAGGTCAGCAGACAGGCAGACGGCCCACTTGATGGAGAGCGGTTACCATCGCCTATGGACATTTGCAACACCAAAGATGCTACGAATGCGCTGCTGCCCTCTTAAAGGAGACTGGAACCTGGTCCACTAATGCCGGAACACAACTCAAGGTTGTTATGGCGACATACTTTAGACCAGGGGTGGTAGCCATCCAGTCGGGCAAATGCCCTACCACCTGGCTGTGGGTTGTTTTGTCGCCTCTTACGACAGGCCGCCCGGCCGCAGGAAATTGTATTCTTTCACCTTTCCTGCACGGAGAATAATTACCGTTGCCGATGGACATTAGCAATACCAGAGGTGCTGCCAATTTGCTGCCGGCCTTGAAGATGACTTTGGATGAATTGACCAAAGTGATGCATACTCATAACATAATATAGTGATGATCTATAATATAATAAAAATCTAAATATATCGTGTTTGTATATTGAAGCTGTTCGCGCGAACCATGCGACTTTAGGCACATCACTAGTGTCACATCCCTTCGTTCGTACTGTCAACCGCCCAATGTGTCAAAACTACCGCGACGACGCACGCCCCTGTTCCCACAACAAACAACTATACCCAGTGCAGTGTTAAACCTCGCCAATTAACAACGGTCGTCACCATCACTAACAAGCAGGACTCTCAAACATAACCAGTAAGTCCTATATCCCCAGCCACATCAGAAGCTATTTGAAATAGCGGATACAGCTACTAACTATGATATAAAATGTAGGTATATCGAAGGCTGAACATTGTATTGTATTCTAATTGTATTTTATATTCGTCAGGAAAACATCTTCAAACACATATTTATATTTAAAGAAGATAGGGTCATGATTCTTTTGATTAAATTTAACTATTCGCATGAGCTTTTACTTAAAATGGACACAGAATATACACTAGCTACTATACATTTAAAAAAATTAAATTATTCTAAAATAATGTCTTCATAATATTTGCCACAACAAGAATTTGATCACCAGACTATTCCGATAATTTCAGTACTTCCACGTATTAATTCATGTTCAGAATCCCCTATTTACTGTAAAAATTATAAGTGAAACATCAAACACTCGTAGAATATTAAAAACTATCATCACTTATGATACCTGTGTATGAAGTAAAATACATATTATAATTGCTTGTACTTAAAAAAAGGTAAACAAAGTTAATAGTACATTTGGCTGACCTAGATGACAGACGTTAAATTAGACACTGGGCTCATACAGGTAATTAATAACAGCTGTCATTACAGTGAAAACACGTTACCAGAATAGGACCTGAAATAATTTATTGTAGTCACACAACGTTTTCTATACAAAATTAAACAACACCAAATGACTGGCTGTTTAGGAAAGCAAGTCACCAAAGTGGTTTAGTAATTCCGCGACGTCACATCGAGTTACGGTCAGCAAAATAAACAGTTTCCTCAAGACCACGACACTAGAATTTAGCACGGTCGTATTTTGCCCAACAATAATTATTCATTTATATAATACTTTATTATCTATTTAAACTTTAAATGAACACTTGCAAGCCACAAAAATAATAGCACAAGTAACAATTAAACGGGACTATATTAACATAATATATAGATTTTATATGAAAATGAAAAAATCGGGTAAAAACACAGGTAAGAACTAAGACGGCTTCCGTAGAGGTGACAAATCTCCAATGTATTCGTTATTCGCTACGAAATGAACCATAAAAAGAGAGAAACCACTACAACATTATATGGTTTCAGTTATTATTAGATTTGTATTTAATATTAAGACATGTCTTACACAGCGGACATATTAAGCGAAATACCTTGCTTTTGATGTGAATAAATAATGCAAATTATTCAGAATTATGTATTTATTAATAATTTATAAACTTTATTCGTCGTGTTTTTAATCGGGACTACAGGTTGACTTTGAATGATACTCTAAATAGTTAGACACTGCGCGCGCTCTGCCCTCTATCTCGAAAATGGTTCAAGATACAAAAAAAATGTTGACACAAAAGTAGTAGAGAATTTAATCTCCTACAATAATTGTAATGCATACAAATAGCATAAAACCCATAGAAAATGAGATATTTGCAATAAATATGTACAAAATCGGTTTTTTGACCTTTGACCTTGGAATATCTCTAGACATGGATACCCTACGATAGGTAGGTTTTGAGACAAGATTTAGCGTGCCAAAATAAAGGTTTGTACAAGTTTATAGCTGACTATCTCTCATCCCCAGATTCTTGCCTAAATTCGACAAATTTTCCTGGACTATTAAAGATTGAAGAAGCAAATGTCTTTCCACCTATGAGAACCTGTAATGTCGGCGGCAAAACCGGTGGTGAATATTTTAGCTACCCTCGTTTTGCGTGCACTGTTGGGCAATTATAAAATCTCGACTTTTGCCACTAGTTACCTTTCCTGTGAAAAATAATGAAGAATTTAACTGAAAACTTTTTTATAAATAATATTTTTTATTGTTTATCTCATTTGAAGAAATAAAAGCTCGGCGTTTTGAGGTAAAATAGTTAATGTAGAACAACAACTTATTTATAGGTTTTGGCGACCACTAGAGTATTTTAAGGTTTTTCGCGATTTTGAGAGGAAAGGTGAGTTGATCTGACGCAATATTTCGTTTCGTTCGGGTTTCGTATACGATTTTGGTTACGGAAGTTTAAAAAACTATCATGTACTGTGGTAAGAGGCAACAAAACTGCCAGGTAGTCGAGTATTTGTTCGTCTAGATGGCTACCACCCTTAGTCTAGAGTATGCCGCCATAACAACCTTGAGTTGTGTTCCGGCATTAGTGACCAGATCCCAGACTGCATTTAAAGAGCGGTAGTACATTCATTGCACCTTTGGAGTTACAAATGTCCGTGGGTGACAGTAACCACTTTTCATAAAATAGAGTGTCTGCCTGTCTGCCGAACTTAAGCAGTAAAAAAAATGTGTGCATGTACAAATGTACACACGTAAGGAGTGAAACTTGTTCATGACCTTATTTTTTGAAAAATGATCTACTGTATGCACAGAAATTGGTTAAATATATAAAGCCCATACCACGGTCGAATCAACACGGTTGAATCGATCGTGTACTACGGTAGGGGCAAGAAAAGGAAAGCGCGTAACCGAAAAATGTGACGGTAAATTTTTTTTCAACGCTGATAAAGAAGTATCACTTCAAAAATATTCAAACGAAGAAACTCGTGTTGAAATTGATACGTTAATCATATTAACGTAATTAATTGATGTTTGAATTATGAAAATTAATTAAGAATTCTCAATAAGCTTTTCACCGTAAAGAAACCTCAATAAACCTCAAAGCAAGGCTCTTCAATAAAGCCGTCTGTGGCGGCGATGCAAAGTAATTTACAATCGTATCTCGCTTTATATCACCAAACCAAATTAGTGGCAATGAACCGTCAGGGAGCGTAAGTTCCTGGGAATGGCAATCCCCAATTGTAACGGTTGGATACAGGCCAAAATATACGAGAACTTCTGCCCAACACTAATTGGATTTGTAGCCTGAATTCTATGGTGGAAGTATGAAAGAAGTTTCACTCAATGAGTATTTCTTGTACCACAATGTTTTTGAACAAACAAGTGGTATGTGTGCGATTCACACAAAGCTTTATTCTACTCATATATTTTATTAACATAAAAAAACCGACTACAAACTAAAAAGCAAAATATAAATATTTTCTACAACAACTTGAAGGGTTTGCTTTTATTAAAAATATATAACACATTTTATAAATACATAAATATTTTTCATCTCGGGAGATGGGATAGTTTGCGAAATATAATGAAGTAAATCTTCCGGGGGCAAATAGCACCAACATAAAAATTGAATACAATGTAACATGTATTACCGCCTGATCTTTAAACAATAGGCACGCACTAAAGTATGACACGCGGTACAGCTGCGGGGTAATCTTTAGTTACAAATATACTCCTATAAATTAGTATTGATTTTGGAAACTTCTCTTCGGTTTCAGAAACTACTATCTTCAATCATCAAAGCGTCAATATCGCTTAAGTGATTTATTTAGTGATAATATTAAAACTGTAATTATTTGCGTATTATATGTATATATGTAGTGCTGTATTCTATGGGTAGTTGCATATATTATTTAGTATTTAAGTACAGGTTACAAGTAAGCGAAAATTATACAACATACCACTGTTCTTATCGAATATTGTCCATCTAAAGGTTAAATGGAGAAAATCGCTAATAGCGATAAGACCGCCTATTGTATTGGAGATTTTTATCTCTATACATTTTAAAAATTCGAATGTTTGTTAGGATGGATGTATAGATGTATGTTTGTCACTCTTTCACACAAAAACTACTGAATGGATTTTGATGACACTTTACAGTAATATGCAGCTTACACATCAGAATAGCACATAGGCTATAATTTATAAAGATACAATACAATATTCTTTATTGTACACGAACAATACATACAAAAAAATGCACAAAAACTTACTTAGTAAACGGTAGTACAATGGGCGGCCTTATAGCTAAAAGCAATCTTTTCCAGGCAAAAGATATAGAGTGAATTATCCAAAATGTGACACACGTGGGCACAGCTAGTTAGCAATAAATGTATTTCTAACACACAGTAAATCAAATTTATTCGTTCATACACCTGGATGTAGGGATCATCACGTGTGCGTGTAAGACGTCGTCCCAGCACACCACTATTTACTATTGTTGTTTACGTTCTGACAAAGTGTACTCTGTGGCGTCTTAGGTATAAAACGACGTACCTTTTTGTTGATACTTATATCTTTGGGGGTTTTTTTGGCGGAAACTGAAAGGAGATGTTGTGCTGTGCAGTTTTGTTTTCTAAAAATGTGTAAAATTAATTTTAAATGAACAATAGTTGTAGGAAATTGATAGTTTTTGAGTAGTAATTATGTGTTTTGTGAGAAATGTGACATGTATAGTCAAATATGGCCTTTTGAGTTGCCACAAGAACTCCGTTGAATGGCACTAGCTGATTACCTATAGTTCAGCTGTCCTACACATAGGCTTAAGAAAATGAAGAAACTATATTGTAAACTAAGATCTGGCTTAAAGGCCTAGTTGCCAAGCCATAAATGGATTTAAAAAAACGACGTACCGTACAAGAACTATTACTAGGTAGTTATAATTATTATTTATAAGTTATTCTTCAAACGTTTTTCACAAGATCTTAAGGTTTCTATGAAACTTAAGAGATTTGCCACTTGGCACTGCCTATCAACATTAGATTCTTTGAGTGATATATATAAATATGAATAAATACCTTTTTAAAACATAGTTATTAAAAGTTTAAATAAAGGACGGCAATATAATGTGATCAAATATAATCGAATCCCAATTAATCTCTTAGAAATGGCTGCCTAAAAATGATTTATCCCGTACGAATGAATAAAGCAGAAGAGATCAGGGAATAAATTCATAACCATCAATAGGCCGTGATCAAAAATATTTTCAGCCAATATTTCAACAAAGGCTCTGTGGGAAATATACCTGCAACGATCTTTTCAATTTCCAAACCCTTCGAATATCATGGCTACATAAAAAAAAATCTAAAGAGGCCGCCACATTCTTGTAAAAACACTGCGTGAACACCACGAGAACTGTTGTCCACCTGCGCTTTTCTTGTTCGGTTTTTGCGAGGGTGTGGAGCACGTATAAATTCAACCTTATAGAATTTATGGGATCGACTCTGGCTCGATTAATCTGTGGAAAATGTTCCATTCGATAAATTTTACCTTGTCAAAAATTCAATGTAGTTAATATATTGTACCCATTAATCAGTTTCCTTCGGCTTCATAAATCTAACCTTTCTGTTACTAGCTAGGTTCAAATTATTGAATTTCAGTTATGGGGTAAGTTGCCTTAAATTTTATTGTTTTCCAGAAATTAAATTTCAAGGAAGGTATCTTAAATCTTATTTTATACATTATTAGCATCAGGTTCTCATATTTATTACTTACTAGCAGTGCCCAAGACGTCGTCCACGTGGAATTTGTTTTCAAATCCCCGATTTTAAAACATTATTCATTAGTGCTCCGCTCTTATGAGAATTAGCGTAATTATTTATAGTAGTTATATTCCTCGATAACTGGGCTATCTAATACTGAAAGAATTTTTCAAATCAGACTAGTTGTTTCTGAGATTAGCGCGTTCAATCAAACACACGAACAATTTCTTCCGTTTTATACATTAGATTATTTTTATTTCGCTTTACGCTTAGACCACTAATTAGAAAACGGAGTCTAGGACAATCAAAGATTAAGAACGAAATAAAAGAATCAAAAATCTCAGTTAAGACGCAAACCACGTGTACATTACATAAGTTGATGCATACAAATTTTTAAAACCAAGCAAATCAACTTAAAGACTGAAGGGGTTCTAAAATCATGTTTAAGTAATAAAACGTCAAAAACCGAAAAAAACTAACTGTAACCATATTCAGTTAGGTACGACTTAGTGGTTTGTCAGGCGTTACCTTTTTACTAGTCAATTATATTGGTAAGAATTAAAGGATGGTAAGTGGAGTTCCCAATAGTGAGAGACCCGAGCCCGGCAGTGTGACATTTATGGGTTGTTATTATTTAAGTATAGACAAGTGGGAACTACATCTAACATATATATGTACATATATGGCACAAGACGTTGGCAATTAAAAACCAAGCAAAATTAGCAAATTCAGTAGTAACGAGGCGATCACATCTCCAGCAGGACCATTGATTGACAATGTAAATGCTTCATCAATGAGCAGGAGCGATGGCGTATGGGGTAGACGAATCCTGGAGGACATCGTGTTTCGACAAATATAGTGTGAGACGCTTTCCAGCCGAGTCGACTGACGATCTACCAAATACGCTAGCAGGGGCTAAATGAGTATAGCGGAGGACTGGTATATGTAGCGCAAACTTAGGGACCCTAACTTAAGTCTCTAGCAATGGGCAACGGTTGGCTGACGACCAAGTGACAATACATGTAAAATATAGGTCTTCACATAAGGTATAATTTCGAGCAAGCCTTGCTTGCTAATAGATCTCAAATGAACTGTGTATTATTTATTAGAACAGGCCAGATGTTGGCAACCATTCAAAATTGGCGCAGATGTTGAATGACGTCATAGGCACTAGTTGCGTCTCACTCAGTAAGTACGACAGGTTGCCAGATTTTTACCATATTTGTACGTTCGCGAATCTTTACGAGATTATCTTTATATATACAAAATTCAGATTCCGTATTTATAGAACAGAATAGAATACTCGTATACTTTATTGTACAATAAAATTAATCAAACGATACACAAAGTAGCTTAGATTGAAGTACAAATGGCGATCTTATCACTGACAGCGATCTCTTCCAGACAACCTTGAAATAGAGAATCTTGATATTTAAAAATTAATGTTTGTCTGTATGTCCTTTATAGAATCGTAAACTATACATTTGATCATGTGATGATGTTTAGCATAGTTGTTGTGCATGAGCCAGAACAGGTTTCTGAGTTTCACAACTGGACCCTGTAGGTGGCGCTGCTGTCAGCATATCGATTCTATTCAAACTTTTCCGGACAGGACGACGTCTGCCGGGACAGCTAACACATTATAATACGAACTTTACCATCATCAAGTGTCAATGTTAGGGGCATATACTGAATGTCGTTCTGTTTTATTTTACAAAAATATTTTATTAATCTACACAAGAACACTAAAACTCACAATGAATACTGAAAAAATATATTTCTTTATCGTATTGAATATAATCCAGATTTTCACACGAAATATAATATACCCCACAAAAGCTCGACAGAGTAAAACGTAGCTACCGACTTATTATTAAAAATTCAGGCTGCCTTCATCAATAATTACGAAAGGATTATGTAGCTGACTTTACTCACATGTTCACCTAAATATGTGTAAATAAATTACGATGTTTGGATTAATCTCCACAGAAACGGAATATAGGATAGTATATCTGTGGGGCTGGTGCTAAAAGAGATATCATCGTTGATCATTCTTTTGAGTAAAGAGCATTAGAATGAATCAGTATCATTAGTTATTATAAAGGAGACCGGGACTTTTGAGACCAAAAGACGTAATGGGTTGAAATATGGCTTAAAAAAGCATTAAAATTTTCTTTTATAAAATGGAAAATATCAGCCTTAAATTGTACCTGGAAAACAAGAAATCTTAAATGCTTATGTAAATTAATTTCAACAATTAATAGTATGAAAATACATACACCACACAATTAATTCATCTAAAAAAATATCTACATAATATTATCAAAAAAAAACACTCATTTTTTACAATTAGCCCAAGAATGTATGAAAATGTATAACGTCTCCTTTACATGTTATATACTTTGTATGGCAAAAATATTTTCATTTGATTTTTGTATATAAATAAATATTTTAAATAAGATAACGTTTAAATAATTCGGCATAAAAATCCACATTCTCTATGGAGGGGGCCTCCCCCTTTTTTCAAAATGAAAATCTTCACAATATGCTTAAAAACTCAAATCTCTAGTCGTAAACAGTTCTTTGGACAATCAGACATATATATTATAGACAGACAAAAAGACCTTGAAATCAAAATAATATTATTATTTATTGCTAGCGACTTAAACTACAGAGGTTTTACAGCAATAATACTTGGGTAGCAATAAACCACTAAAATAAATTCACAAAGAAACGTCTGCCAAATCAAAAACCCGCAAAAGGAATAATTCAGGTACAAAAATGTACTGAGGATTGTATTTTATTGTGACAGAGTGATTTGGGGATGCAGAAGTTGGCAGCCAGTCAAATATGGCACAGATGTTTATACGACCCGCTGTGACGGCAACCAGTGCCCGAATAATGAGTTATATGTTATTTAAGTTACTGGAATTTCCTCCATCCAGATTTTTGTAATTATTTTTTATAGAGACTTTTACAAAGATTCTTTGCATTTAGAAATTACTTATTAGTTCGATCGCCATAAAGATATTTAGATAAACTAGTAGTCGCCAGTGCTTGAATTTCGACCATAATAATAAATGTCACAAGCTATATTTCTATGATCACAGATTTCGTCAAGGCTACACTGTTAATTTGACTTAGAATATATTATATGCGTGTGTGTGTGAAATACATGGTAGTGTGTGTAATGTTTTTTTTACTGATTTAATGTATTTTTAAGCATAATTTAAGAAAAAGCATTCGTCACTTTCTCTCTATATAAACTATAAATGTGCAAAATTTCATACTCTTCCGTTCGCGCAATTTTGGTAAAAAGGGTTCACACGCTTGCTATAGATATAGATAGACAACTTATTAGGGTTCCATCACCAAATGTCTAAAACGGATAGGTGATTCTTTATGTTTCTCCGTCCATCTATCCATGTATAGGTATATAAATAAGAAGGTCTAAAGAGGCCGCTCTTGTATAAATTGCTTAGTAAGATTAACACGTGTAACTGTCCAAAGCTCCAAGTTATTTTAATATTTCTCATGTTCATAATACAATTCTACGAAAGTGGCTATTTTTACAACTCTTAAAAAACTGATAACGTTACACGGATGTAAGGCAGAAAAGCATATTTTACTTGGCGCTTATGTAGCGCCATAAAACAATGTAACTAAGGATATAAAAAACATCATCATGTGTTTCTTATTATTAGACAGATCTTAGAAAATTAAAATTGATTGTTCGAAAGTAATAGACGGTGATATTAAGATGGTCGCTACCCTTACTTTTGAACTGAAATACAGGGATCAATTCACATTACATGAAAATACATTACAAATTCATACAACAACCAAGTATAATATCGCATACTGTGAATAAACTGCACGTATTAGCAAAATAATGACTTTAATATATCCAGCTGCAAAGTGATAAATAAGCCAGACACACGCTGATAGTATTGTATGTATACCTTTTTGAAATTAAAAACAATAAATAAAACCTTCGTGAAAGCGACGTTGAACATATTTCACTTTTTCTCTCGACTGTCCACTGTTTGAATAAAAAAACAAAAGTTTCAAACATACAGTGGTGTTTGTGGTATGAGTACACGCATGTACAAACTTGGATTGTCAACAGACGATTTCGAGCATGAGTGTACTTCCTGCATCGCTTAGCCATTTCATTCCGTGGAACATTTTTCACACTACGGCGTTTTTCGCTTCGTAAATGTCTTTCCATTTTCATTTCGATTCGGCATTTTAGTCGTATTTATGTTACCCTCCTCTATTTGTGTTTCCCCATCAATGTGATTGGTTTTTTCGCTGCCAATTTGCAAAGTTTATTTTAAAACATCTGTGCCATTTATGCAGTTTATTTATTGGTTGTATGGACATTTTAGGGTTCGACGGTAAAAACGATTTTTTATCGGTATCTCACTTCTACGGCAACAAGCAAGAAAGTGGCGACGGTAACGATTTGTCAACACGAGGATAAATACAAGAAAGAAAGAATTATTTTATTTAGGATAAATAAACATTTAAACAATATTAAGTAAAATAAAAGATAAATGCATAAATATAAGTCCTAAAATTGGACCCAGACTTAGCGTAATGCTAGCTGCTAAGGTCAGCGCTGTTCTTTCGCCTGGGACCAGCAGGTGGAGTCACGGATAATATATCAAATCGGTTCAGTTTATTAATTATAAAAATATAACGGGTTATATATTTACATCGAAATAATAATAATAAACATAATAGATATATAAATATAGTGAAAAAATAAGTAAATAAAATAAACAGATTATTCTTAAAGTTATCATAGTAAAATGGTCATAAAGCACTTGTATCATGCCTTACAACTACCACACGTGGCGTACTCGCACTGCGCATTACCCTCGTCATTGTCCTGCTTGCTGTTGTGGAACTGAGCGTAATGTTAATGATAAGATAGAATCATTAAAGCTAAAAAGATACAAGACACACAGTAAGGGGGTCCAATTTGGGAAAATGTTTTGTTAATACCGAAAAGAGATCTACAGTTTTCCATTATTTATTCTTGTTTGTGTATTTGAAATCAGCCCCAGAGTGGTCCTATAACATAATCGGGGAATAAACGATGTGTGTTTCTGCCGACTTATTTCAAAAATATATTTACTTATAGTTTTTGCAATTCATAAAGGTGAGTGGGCTTGACTTGCGGTAAATATGTATCCGTGTGTAATACGGCTAAATAGCACACTCGTAGCTGAGGCCTTACTCTCAAAGGTCTTTCTTCGTTCGTTTTTGTTTGATCAGCCCGAAAGAGTCAATGCAATTTTAGACAGAAGAAAGCACAAACAACGATTTATTTAAAAGTACATTAATAAAGTCTATAAAACACATTAATAAATGGCACATATGTACAATAGAAAATGCACTTAAATGTGAAAGAAACAAGCAAAATAAGTTCTAAAACGCAAACGAGTGACGAAAGAAGTTTGAGAGTAAGCCCTCTGATCGTTGCGTCAGACACGCACGATGTACGATTCGACGAGTAAAGTCTGTTTGTTTTTGTATTTTGTAAGATATATAAATTACTATTTCTCTATTGTGTCAGACTGTCCTTATGATATTCTATTTATATTATAGTAATACATTATATAAATATTTTCCGGCTTATTCATAAAAAATCGCTAATGCAAGTTTTAACCATTTGTTAGATAAAATTCATTTTAAGCTTAAAACTTGTTTATCATTCATAATCCACAACATATTGTATATATATTGTAAAACTAGCTTCTGCCCGCAACTTCGTCCGCATGGTGCGCGGTTTTTCAACTATCCTACGGGAACTCTTCAATTTTTCGGGATCAAAAGTATCCTATATGTTGACCAGGGATATAAGTTACCAACATACAAAATTTCATTTAAATCGGTCCAGTCGTTTCGGAGATTAGCCGGTACAAACAGACAAACCGACAAACAGAAAAACAAAATTTAAAAAAAATCTAAATTAGTTCTATTTCACTTCTTACATCCCCCTGATTCGGTTTTTAGCATTTTTCTTCATTGTACAGAAATTCAACCTCTACAGATTTATTATATGTATAGATAATAGAGTAGACAAATACAATGACAAATAATAATCAGCTGATCGAAATCCGCCATATTTTTTCCATTTAAGGCGTTAAAATGTCCCTCCCTACTTTAAATATTCTACCTATTTTAAATTTGTGAGGATTTTTGGAGCGCTTTAGAGCTTATATGCAATTATGAATACCGTTTTGTCCATAATTAGTTTTAACACATTATTATGGTTTAATTAACGATACTTAGCGTAAATTTGTATAGACTTTTAACGCTAATATGTGTTTATGAATAATAATTTTTTAACAATTTATCTTAAATAACCCTTAAACATATTTTAACTCTCTATGAATAAGGCCATTTGTGTTGTGAGAATATTATGTTAATACATATATGACCTCATTATATGTGACGTAACCAATTTTAAAACAATATCGCTCCAAACAGGGTGTGTTGAAATGTCGTTAACCCGCAACCCGCCGTGTCAACCGTTATCCTTAGGGGCCTTTAGACCCATCCTTTCACTGACATGTTTTTACATCAGACACACACAAAGCCTTTTACGGAAATTCCAACAGATTTTATCTCAAGGTATAACTTTTAACTCATAATATATAATTATTATATGTTAATAAATATATTTTATAACAGAGAAAGGGACCGTTTTACCCCTTCAGAAAACGGAGAAAGAGTATAATTTTCTGCGGCTGGGTGACCTCTCGAAGAGGCAACAAAACAACCCACTATTGTGGGTTGTTTTACTGCCTTACTGTTTTTAGATGCCCTACCATCTTATTAGATGGTAGGGCATTAACCCGATTGGATGGCTACCACCTCTGGTCTAAAGAAAGGCGCCATAGCAACCTTGAGTTATGTTCGACATCAATAGCCACCTTCCAGTATCCGGCACAGAATTTGTCCGAACGGTAACCATTTTCCACCAGGCCTTTTTCTTCTGCAAAACTCATGCAAAAAAAGGGTCTTACGAACGTTTTTTCGAGTAAAAGTGCGTGTCAGTGAGAGGTTGTAAATGGGTATCGATGGTCTCCTATTTCTATTATTTGGCTACTTAATCATTAAGATTCAAAATATGATCATAACACCTTCATCTCAAAAAATATCCGCCGATTAATTATAACAGCCTATTAACGTCCCATTGCTAGGCCTGGGCCTCCCACTATGGAGGAATAGACAGTATACCTACCACGCTTGCCCAAGGCGGCTTGGCAGGTTTGATGCATTAATTATCTCAATATGCAGGTTTTCCTTCACTGTTGTTAGCACGTGGTAGTTGTAACAATACGCACATTATGTCAGAAAACTGCCTAAGTGGTGAACTAGTATGTGTTCCAGCCAGAATTTAAACCGGCGTCCTTTGCGTTTGGACACGTGCGCTAGCTATTACGCTAGCACGACTTGCTGCCGTTAACCATGTAGAATTTATTACAAATTTATTAGTGTTTTAATTCTTGCCACAATAAAATTGTAGTATGTAGATCATATATAATAAATACATATAATTTTCATTTTGAAGAGGCGAATAAATTATTTAAATATAAATGAACTTTTATTGATTCACTGAACAAAACAAACTGGTATTTGGATTGTAAATAAGAAATGAATGAATCAAATTACAAAGGAATCGACCGCTAACAAAAAAGAATGAGGTCAACGAGTATCATCGGTTCGAAACACTAAAAAAATAAACATTACACAGAGAAAGGTATTAACGACATTTGAAGGTAACAATAATAACAGTAATTATAATTTTGTATTGTAGGTGGGTTTTTAAAAAAATATTGTTAACGAGTATTTTTTTTATAAAAAATGGTTTTATTGATTTGAAGAATAGTCTTTTTTTCTAAATGAATAAATAAGCATATTATAAACAGTTACACTTCATCGTCAGATGAGCTCCATGGTACCAATTTATTGCATTGTCACGCGATATACATTATGTGTACAAAATTTGGGAAGTTGGTCAAATTTAACTTGCAACATTGCACCCGAACTTACATACATTCATCCATTGCTAGTTAAATAAAAGCTTGTAAAAAGCGATCTCTTCCAAGCAACCCTTGGTAGGAATTGATTTTTATTACTTACAGTGGTCTAGTTTATAAATAATTATTAATCCTAAGTATATACAATACATATAATTCTTAATATCTTGTATATTGTTTCAAGATATTTTCCATGTAAGTTGTCAGCATATGCTGAAATAAACACATGCTAATTTTAACATTATTCACATAAGGACAAAGAAACAGTATAAGCGGTGCATAGATAACGACTTAATCTCATATAACTTTAAATATCACACCAGTGCCATAGCATTTAGTATATATTTCGATATAACCTACTATAGGTAGTAACTTCCCTCTGCTGACCTCTTTCTTAAGGAATTAGAATAAAAAAATTCTTAGCGAACTTGTAGTTATACTCGCCAAGCTTTTTCAAACGTCCTGATTTTATACATTGAAAAGCTAGATGGGGAGGATTTATAATGACAACGAATGACACGTGATTAGATAAAAAAATCTAAGTGATGCATACTTCGGGTAATGTTCGAATTAAATGACGTTCATTTAACTAAGAAGTGAATGTATTAACCACTAAGCCTCCATGACTTATATGTGTATCTTAAGTAAATTTTAATAAATAAAACAAGTCAAATTTAACTGGCAGCTTTAGAAATATATCATATTTGCATAGTACGAGTATCTTCTTTCTTTGAAATGTCTAAGACTATAGACATATAAAATACGTAATTCGCATTTGCTTACATCTGACTTGTGTTAATAAATAAAGGTGAAACCCTTCTGAGAAATAAAGCTTTCAAATTTTCAACTTTGCTTTCATGCATGCGTCAAAACGTATGACTACACACTGTAGCAAAGGGCTCGTTTTATAACTTATTCATCGACGAAACAATAGTCCACTTCAAAAGGGCATTAATTTATTTAAGAAGCTGGGTCAAACCAAAGCGTGTTGTTTCTTGGTCTAAAACTCTACAAAGGGAGTTATGCTTTAATGCATTGGGATAAGGCTCTTTTCTGATCTGTTACTTCAGAACCGGCACTGAATGGAGGGGCAAACTCTCTACTTGGAAACTGTTGAACTGTCTTTGTAACTAAATTTGTTCCCCTCTAATTGCGCTGGCTCCTTCCTTTTACGTGTTTTCGTAGTTGCTCTGATCGATAATCGGGTACATATTTCTAATTCTGAGGAAATTACGTTTACTCTACTGAGAACTATACTAATATGGGAACATCAACCAATTTTAGAGTTCATACACTAAGTTTGTGCGTTACTCAGAAACTTTGTCTTATTATTATGTTATTATAATTTTCAAATATATATAAACTTGATATCTTACAGTATTATGGAGAAATGGCGGGCTCAGTTAGTTTATAGTATGTGAAATAAATAAATTGGCGTATTCAAAACATAGAATTACACATTTTTCAAGTAATGTTCAGAAATAATTATATACTTTTTTGTTGACTAACGATAGTTAATGATTTAAAAATTACATTTAAATATGAATGGAAAACGTGACATTCAATTAAGTAGATGACAGCTAAATTAAGTGTCATCATGTCATATGCGATCAAAGAAATTTGTTTTATTTGATCTCATATAAATAAAGCTAAAATACATCATGATTCTAACGACTCGAATAGTAGATATTTAAAAATATTTTAATAGCCATTTTAAAAATAACGTACTAATATTTTTAGTAATATAATTGTTTTCAAATTTATTGTAAGATACTTGAACTGTCGCTATTTTTTTAATTGCATGATTTCATCAGACATGTAGACGGTCCACTTTATGGAAAGTGGTTACCATCGCCTATAGACATTTGCAACACCAAAGGTGCTACAAATGTGCTGCTGCTCTGGTCACAAATGCCGGAACACAACTCAAGGTTGTTATGGCGACATACTTTAGACCAGGGGCGGTAGCCATCTAGTTGGGCAATTGCCCTACCACCTGGCTGTGGGTTGTTTTGCCGCCTCTCACGACAGGCCGCCCGGCCGCAAAAAATTGTATACTTTCTCCGTTCCTATTCATTGTACAACTCTAAATGGGTAAATGTCGAATACTTTACATGCAACTCGTAATGTAAACTTATATTCGGTATACATTATCATTCATAACACATACTTATCATTATTGATCATCATTATTGTATCATTTGTATTGTATCAGTGGCTTAAATTGGTACATTTAATGGACAGATTTATGAATAAGTTGATTGAATATTAGTTTACATTCCACAAAGCCATTTCCGTAAATGACGTGACAAAGCGCTCACGCGAAGGCTTTGTAAGTAATAATAACTAAATAATATTTTTTGTGCTTAGGAAGCTTATTAGGGCTGATTTCTACAGAGCGTGTTAAGTAACTTAATCATGTTCTTCAAAAACTCCTGTTTACCTTGGCAAAGGTATATAGCTATAATAAACGTGAAAATTATTTTTGAAACTAAAAGGATTGTTTATATCTATCTACTACCATAGGAATGGTATTACTCAAAAGATAAGGGTACTATATCAAAAATGTAGGCAAGGCGAATATAATAATATAATCATATCCCTGAGGTAATTCGTTTTTCACCAGTGTTTATTGTAACACTTTAGTCATCCAAATCTAGGATAAATACGAATTTTAATTCATATGCCTAGAGGTAGCCTCTGTTTATAGAGTTTTTCTGGAGGCACAGGAGAACAAAGAAGAAAAGGAGCTTTAATAGTCATGAAAATTGTCCGTCCTTGGCTCTAACTTGTAGTCTATGAAGTAGAAAATTCTAAGAAAATTTACAGGTAGAGCCCGAAAAATATATCAACGTAATTTTTTTGTGTAGTACTAGATACATAAGGTATCTTCAATTAAATGCTTTTTATAGTTCTGTAAGCAAATAATAGGAACAAGAGACGATGATCAAATCTACAGATTTGTCTTTATTTACTGTAATTACTAAAAATAAGTTTATAAAACTTATTCATGTAAATCTATATGTGAAAACATGTATTTGTAAGTTAATATAACTTATTATATTAAGTTTCCAACAAAATATTTTCACTGCATTTATTCATACGACGCATATAATAATGGCCATTAAGTAATGAAACATCAATTTGAGTCTATACTGCCATGAACGTAATAAATATTTACATACAAATAGGTATGCGCAAACGAACTTTGACTTACGCAATACTAAACATGCTATTTATGCCAAAAAAGGGCTTTTCTTAATAATATATAGATGTTTGTATTTCACGGCTTCTGTGACCTAAAACTCTAAATACTGGCCTACCTAATTCACTGAAATGCAGAGCTGCTTCCTGGATTTAATTCCTGTCATGGAATGGTTTGAAATAAAATTTCCTTTATATGCTTTGCTTTTTTCCAGTGTTGCTAGTGGCATATCACACTAGCATGAATTGTTTAACTTAATAATGTACACTAGTGAGTGTATCTCTACTGATTTAAAAAAGTTACGAAAGGAACTTTGTAAATTTAATCAAGTTTCTCCCGTGCTAGTTTTTTACTTAGCGCTTTCAGTTGAGTCAACATTTTTCTACTTACCCACTGCATTTTACTTGGCATTGCAAGCAAATTACAAGAAAAACTATTTTCCTGTAAGCTCTTTCCAGGAATGTTTCCTTTGGGGTGATTTTTAAACCAAGTCTTTTAAGTCTTTAGGTTTCATACTAAACGGGATATGGGACGAAAATGTAAACATGATAATTTTTACAAGCTCCTATACTGTCATTTGCACGATTAGATCATCGTTCTTTCACTTTTTCACGTTTTATTATTCAGAACATGTTTTAATAGTCAAAAAGTCTTACGGTCGTTTCCTATATTGTTATCTTACCGATTATTAATTTACCTTACTACTGGTTAAATTTGAACATAAAGTCTATACAAGTAATGTGAAATTTCATTCAGTGGTTCGGTAAGTGAAAAAGTAACTTAATATGTATATTCAGGAACTGGTCGTTAATAATCTTCATATAGTTTTAGCTGCTTTGTTCTTTTGTTAAAAGATTGCCATTTTATACACTTATTTATTTATTATGGACCATCAACAGGAGATACATTATATACATCCATCTTAAATCTAAACAATGATAATGCTAAATATATTCTCTATATATGTTTTATTAGTCAATGTTTTCTTCCCTGTTATTTTCGTTTTTTGGTGTACCTACATCATTATTGTCTATTTGTTATGTTTTTTATTGCAGAAGTTCAACAGACAGGCAGACAGCCCACTTGATGGAAAGCGGTTACCATCGCCTATGGTCATTTGCGACAACAAACGTGCTTGCTACAAATGCGTTGCTGCTCTCTTAAGGGAGACTGGAACCTGGTCACCAATGCCGGAACACAACTCAAGGATGTTATGGTGGTATGCTCTAGACCAGGGGTGGTCGCCATCCAGTCGGGCAAATATCTTGCAGTATTAATGTGATGTTATAGTTGAAACACTTTTTATCTTTACTAAATATTATATTTATTATTATATTATACAGTTTGTTATGTTCTTATTATTTTAATTGTTAATCTTTAAACTTTTATTCCATGTGTTAGCGTCTCTGTCTATATATAAATTTTATAAGGGGCAAGGGGGTTGGCCGTAAGTCACTTCTAATGACAGTGACGTTTCATTGCACAGATCACATGTTATTACATCATCCCCTTTTAAAAAGTACACTCTTATCTACTTATGAAGTGACAAAACATATTCTTACATCTATTTACAAGTTTTCTTCTTACTATAGTTACATATTTTTTAATATTTACTTTAGTTACTCATTCAACCTTCCTCTGGTGAACCACCAAGTGCTAAGCTGGTCTAATATGAAAAGAAGTTCTAGTGTAAACTACATTATTTGTGTCTTCCAAATCATATGATCTATAACCATTATGTTTTATTATTTTACCTTTTTCCCATAAATTATTATGTACATTTTTTTTAAACCATATATTTTGTCCATTATAAAAGTTATTTTTAAATCTGGTTGTCTTATTATAATTTTTTACATTTCTTATTGCTTGTTTTACTAATTTTTGTTCTACATTATTATTTAATTTTGGTTTCAAAAAATTATGAGATGCAATTAATTTAGTTCTCATATTTCTATTCATTAATAGTTCACATGGTGAAACATTTGTTCCAAGTGTTAGCGTCTCTGTCTATATATAAATTTTATAAGGGGCGAGGGGGTTGGCCGTAAGTCACTTCTAATGACAGTGACGTTTCATTGCACAGATCACATGTTATTACACTTACCACCTGGCTGTGGTTTGATATGTTGCCTCTTACGACAGGCCGCCCGGTCGCAGGAAATTGTATGCTTTATCCGTTCCTGCACGGATATATACTTATAATAGACACGTTTCCTTATATTTGAAAATGATTTCAAGTAAAATTTCAGTATTTAATTACAGCTTAATATTCGCTGTCTTGGTACATAAGTATAGCTGTTGTGCGACCGCTCTTGGTAATAAATTTGGAGGTTGTTCACATTGAATACAGATTAACATAGAACTTACGCGAATTAATGAACTAATTGCTAGCAGCAATATATAAAATTAACAAGTGTTTGAAACACAAAGCCCGATTAACATTTTATCTGTGCAGGAACGTAGAAAGAATACAATTTCCTGCGGCCGGGCGGCCTGTCGTAAGAGGCGACAAAACAACACACAGCCAGGTATTTGCCCGACTGGATTGCTACCACCCCTAGTCTAGAGTATACCGCCATAACAACCTTGAGTTGTGTTTCGGCATTAGTGACCAAGTTCCAGTCTCCCTTAAGAGCAGCAGCGCATTTGTAGCACCTTTGATGTTACAAATGTCCATAGGCGATGGTAACCGCTTTCCATCAAGTGGGCTATCTGCCTGTCTGCTGAACTCCTGCAATAAAAAAAATAAAAAATAAAACAATTTTCTAGGAATTAAAAATTAAAAATTAAATAAACACATTAAAAATTTACAACATCCGCATGATAAAGCAATCCAATAGACTTTAAAAAAATTTGCTTGCTAATTTATTGTAGTTGTTACGTTATCTAATAATAACACGCGACGGAATGTATAATCGTTTCAATTTAATAATTATATGTATATAAAATTTATGAGAATGACGTTTGTTGTTAAAGTAGGTTAAGTTAATAACCTTCGTAAAGTCAGGTCAAACATTATAAATCCATCATGTTCAAATAATATTTTATATGGTAAAATAAAGAAATTATATGTAATACACCATTTTGAAACTAGTAGATATTATACTTGAAATTTGTCATCAATTTTACACAATTTTGTATACCTATTTATTTATTGTTACACTTTACGAAAACACTAACGGACTTCTAGATTTGGAATTTCACACAGTAATTTGAACTCATGGATAAAAGTGTTATTATATCATTAAAATATCAAACAAATATAAATAATACAGCACACTATTCTATCTGTCAAAATCAGGCTAATTATGGTGAGAACAAATTTCTAGTCATGCTGCCTCAGCCAGATCCCGGTCGAAGGGCAAAGCTTGCTGGCTTGATGTTGTCAGGGACGAAATGCGAACCAATGGTCTCAAAACAGGGGATTCTGAACACTGCGCAAAGTAGAAAAGATAAAGTAGAAAAGCGGACGCTCTGACCTCAACCGGGATTTAACGCTCGCATGGCAGTAATGATTACTAACACCATGCCACAATTATAAATAGTATACACTATATAAAATAGCTCCACTTTTTGCTAGTAATATAGATAGAAGAATGAAAAATCTAATATATAAAATTCTCGTGTCACAGTTTTCGTTGCCATACTCCACCGAAACGGCTTGACCGATTCTCATGAAATTTTGTATGCATATTGGGTAGGTCTGAGAATCGGCCAACATCTATTTTTCATCCCCCTAAATGTTAGGGGTAGTCCACCCCTAAATTTTTTTATTTATTTTTTAGACAAAATTTTTAATTTCTATTTTTATATGATACAACATTAAAAGATACATACAACCCTAAATTTTCAACCCTCTACGATCAACCCCTATTTTTTACCGGGCAGGATGACGTCTGCCGTGACAGCTAGTATTTATATAAAATATATTATTACGACCGACAAAGAACAATTCAAGCCTGCAATTTATTGCCTTTCGGCATTCAGACTTCCTTTGTTTATTTTGTTTTTAAAATTTGTAATTAGAAAAACTGCCCATTGTGTATTGTAATCGTTTATGGTAGTCGTTCGCCGGGTGTGATTTTTTTATTATAATTTTTATGTCGTCGATTATTGTGTCGAGACATACTGTATTAGTGCAGTATAAAATAATGCCCGAACTGAGAGATGAGGCAGTCAAGCGATAATCGCCAGCAAGGCAAGGCGTGTGTACATTCGTTAAGCTATATAGTGACGGACTTTGTGCGTGTTATTGAATCGTACAAT
The DNA here is from genome assembly GCA_012273795.1 of Dendrolimus punctatus. NCBI lineage: Eukaryota > Metazoa > Arthropoda > Insecta > Lepidoptera > Lasiocampidae > Dendrolimus > Dendrolimus punctatus. The sequence goes on from CM022541.1 coordinate 21,015,961, forward strand.
TTGTACTGGTTGTGTCCAGTTATAATTGTACCTATGTTATACGTGTTTGTATAGTTTTAATAAATTCTATAGTAATTCCAACGGCATTTTAATTCGAGTCCCGTAACTCGTAACAATATAGTACGACATTTTCAAACCAGGAACAATATCAAAAGTTATAAAATGACTTTGAAATGCGAAATCTAAGCTATAATAAAAGGCGGCCTGGATTCAAATATCATCCGTCAGATTTCTCGTTAAGCACAGCCGTGGGCTGAATCTGAATTTCACCGTAAAAGAATTACTAGTACGCCAGATGTATTGTGCGGTAACCGCTTGATTCCGCCATTCGCTGCTAATGAGGTGCTGTCACGAACATTCTATTCCTAAGGTGCGATCTTCGTAGTGAGTGTGACCTCGAAGTGCACAGGACAATATAAAATTTAGAAAGTGAACAATAATTTCAAAAATTGGTCAGTGGCGTGTCATTCACTGCACAGGGTTCGTCAGGTGTTAGGCACGCCCAATTTTTATGTAATTTGGCTAGAAATCAAAATGGCTATGGAGCTCTAAAAAAAAGAAAATCGTTTAATGGCGGAATCATCAGTAGTCACGACAAATTGCTTCACGTTATTTTCTCTCGTGCGCTCTTCTGAAAATGGAATAATATGCTATTTGTTTTTTTGCTGAGAACAATCTAGACAATCTAGAAATCTTTGTCACCAGTGAATAGGTGTGCCTTCTTTATAACCGTTCTCTAGCCTAGAGAGCGGCATCACTAAACCTTAGGTGAGATAATTGTCAAACGCGAACCTGTACAAACTTAAAACGTTCATATGCTTCTATATATATTCAGTCAAATAATATTTTAGATATTCATTATTATTGAACATTTGAAGACCTTATTTATCAGCCTGGATCAATTAAAAAAAACCTAAAAGATTAGTAGATAATATCTAATATATAAAGCTTATATATAAGAAGAGTTTGTTTGTTTGAACGCGCTAATCTCAGGAACTACTGGTCTGATTTGCAAAAATTCTTACAGTGTTAGATAGTCCATTTATCGAGGAAGGTTATAGGTTATATATCATCACGCTTAGACCAATGAGAGCGGAGCAACAATGAGTAATGTTTCGAAATCGGGGGGGTTTTTTAACTTACTTTTTTTAACCAATCCACGCGGTCAAAGTCGCGGACAGAGGCTAGTCCGCTATAAAATTAGAGTGCTGCATTTGACTCATTATAGTTAGGAACATGGATATCTGTGTGTAGATGTGATTTGTTTGATGCTTCTTGACGACCTGTTTCTCTAATGATGTGATTACCAGTGTAATACATGTGTGTGTAATAAGGCGTTGGATTTTAAATTTATATGAACAAAGTCAAAAGAAAATAATGAAATCTTATAGGGGATTTTTTCATATATTACATTAGCATACACTCATCTATCATTAGGATGATAGATGAGATTTAAATTGGTCATTGATAGATTTATGGTAATCGATGAAATTATTGTGCTAAAAATCAAGGCCTGTATGGTGCGTTGAAACGCACTCTCAATCGGCAAAAAACATGCTGGCGCATACTGTTGTAAAACCTCATTTAATGTTATAGACAAACATTTGATTAATGTGTGGAATGCATTTTTCAAACTTACTTAAATAAAAAATGTCGAACAGTTAACACAATCTTTCACTAAAAGATATTTTCCAACACATACGTGTATTTCTAACTATAATAAACTAGCTAACCCGGGAAACTTCGTACCGCCTCAGAATCGATAAATAAAAAACGTTGATTTCTGAACGATAGGACGAACATCAAACATTTAATTTTACATTTATTGAAACGAAAAAACGACTTCACTTTTAAATTTAATTTGATTTCTGATCGTCTTTTAAATTTATTTATTTATAAACGACGGGACAAAAGTCTAATATTTGACAGGTAGGAATAGTTTCTAAGGGAAAGGTTTTTTTTACCATATTCCATTTTTTTTTTCATATTTACCCAAATTCAAATTCAAAAGTTTTATTCAAAATAAGTTCCACTGGAGAACACTTTTTGAAGGTCATAAAATATAGATTAAAGTTTAATTTTACTTCCTAGTCTATGTACATCGCTTCGCAACGTGTTATTGCTGTTAACTCAACTTTTAAACCTTCCCTGGACTTCCACGAATAATTCAAAACCAAAATTAGCCAAACCAGGCCAACCGTTCTCGAGTTTTTGCGAGAGTAATGAACAGCAATTGATTTTTATGTATATAGATTAGGGTGGTCGTTAAAAATTAAATTTCTTGCGGCGCCCCCTAAACAGCTTCCTTTTAATGAAAAGGTATTTATTGCCTTGACTTGAAAAAATTATCAAAAAAACCCAGTGTTTTTTCATTAAAAGGAAGCTTCATAGGGGGCGCCGCAAGAAATTTAATTTTTAACGATCACCCTAATATAGATTTAATGACAAGATGGTCAAAGATTTATAATATTCCCTTTTCAGTTCAAAATGTTCAAACACTAATTTGCCTTACCGGGCTCGACTGTCCGGTTTGACAGTGAATAAGTGCATTAGGGGAATTCCCGGCAATACGTAGTCCGTTCCGGGTGGAAGGTGATAAATGCACAGATTTACACAACGTATGGAATTGGCTGGAATTATTGCCGATAGTGGGCGATACTTCTCTAATTTTGCACTCAATATACATAATACGTATTATTTCGTAAAAGCGGTAATAGAATCTGATTCTTATTTTAGTAAAAAGTATTACTAAAAATGTTTTGCTAGCTTTTGCCTGCAGCTTCGATCGCGTTAATATTATCCCATCGAAATCATACATTTACGAGACAAAAAGTAGCCTATGTGCTATTCCAGACTATGATCTGTCTCCATGCCAAATTTCATCCACACCCGATCAGCCATTCTGACGTAATGGAGCAATAAACATCCGTCCAAACTTACGCATTTTTAATAGTATTATAGGTTTAGTAGCTATAAGTTGCCTAGCCAAAAACTATTTAAATTTGACCAAAAATATGTAACAGTTAATCTGCATAAAAACATAATAAAGTTAGGAAAAAATAATCGTATTCACGTTTTCGAAAAGGGGAAAAACATATTTATATATACATAAACTATTTGTTAATGATTATGAATTGAATGTAATTTATTTGTGGCGAGAGTAGCGGCGTGGGCCTTTCATTTTTTTCTATGTTACTCCTTCTAACACCAGTTATCTGTCAGTGAAAGTACCGTCAGAATCGATCCAGCCTTTTCAGAGATTAGCCAGAACAAATAGATAGACAAAAAAAAATTTTTTTACGTGAAACTTCTTTAGAATCGTTGTGATTTGGAACTGATTGAGACGAAAAAGCGACACTAAAAAGAGATAAACACATAAATTTATAAGATAATCTTGCGAGAGAATACATTATATTTAACAATTTAAACACTATGTTCATACAGATAGAGTCACAAATTGTTTTGAAGTTTTTCGTTAATACTTCAAATTTCATATTTTAAAGCTTAAATGTATTTATTATAAGAATATATAATATATGAGATATGACGTCATGAAATTTAGAATCTGAGAAGGGGTGGGGGCGCCTTGTCATATACTAAGTGTGAACTGCACACGCACACAAGTTTTTGATATAAGTAGCGTATATACTTTGATATGCATTTAATAAAAAGCTTGACATTACAAACAGACATTTTTTTTTAATATATAGATTATTATAACTATTAAAGAATATTGGGTCTTAGTATTACCAAGAAAGTAAACAATTACGATGATTTCTGATCCTCACAGAATTAAATGACGATGTCAACAAAGAATAATGAACAAAGAATTTTTCAAAGAAAACTAGTTTTTTCTAAACTGTTTAATATGTATTCAACTTTTTAATTCAAATTCTCTTTTCAATCTTTTAATTTCACCTTTCATTTAATTTTTTTTTTCAATCTCTCTCTCACAGACACACACACACACACACACACATATTAACCTGAGCAAGTCTATATGCTAAGGCTTGTAATTAGCAATATTTTTATTTATGTTGTTAACTTATGTTGTTATTTGACTGTAAGCCTTACTAAAAATAAATAAAAAAAATATAAAAAAAATGTAAATAATTCCCTGTAAGTTTACGAGATCCGATAAAAGCAGCCCAGAAATCGTGTTAAATTTAATTTATTGCTTTAATCAAAGACTTCCTATTTTATTAGAATATAATTACAAGCGTTGAACGACGTTTAATCCTCAATTTCTGGTTGGTAATTAACTTTGAATATTTGAATAGATATAATATCAAATATTTTACATCCTATTGTTATAGAACAGGTTATTTACACCTAAATACACCATATATTTAGAAATAATTAACCTGAAAATTTTGAGTAAATGACTAGTCGTGTAATGTCAAGAAAATTTCAGGCATTATGGCTGAATAGGTTTAATTAAAAATGTTAGAAATTAAAACAGGACTTTCTCTTAAAGCACTAAGTGTATTTTGATATCTTGCAGGGTTCAGAAGATAATAAAAAATTAAGTTCAAGTCAAGAACGAAATATTATTGACACAGTTACTATATATGTGTCTATAGCAGCTATATGCATTCTTACTCCTAAGCGAAAATTATTCTATTTATTCGCTATTATCGGTGAATTGAGTCTAAAGTTTTCGAGTTATAAATAGAAATGTCTGGCCTAGAGTTCTTAGAAATACTTGAAAAGCGTCGTTAAAATATTATAGACTGATAAAAACTTCACAATATAGATTTAAATTACCAAGATTGCAATTGCAGTTTATATCTGTGATTAAAAAAACTGATTAAAAACTACTAACTGCTTAAAAATGACATATGATAAATAATAAAGAATGGAGAAAGTTTTTGTTGGGAATCAAGTCTTCTATTCTACAATCTTCTTCTACAATCGTATCGGAATGATCGTCCACTGGCATAATAATAACACAAGTCTCTCTATTTTATTATACTTATTATACTAATTTTATTTATACTCTATTGCAGGGTTCAGAGAACAGAATAAAAATAAAATACAAAGTCAATTACGACCAATATTATTGACACAGCTAAATAAATATATATATATATATATATATATATATATATATATATATATATATATATATATATATATATATATATATAAATATATATATGTCGGAGGGAAGCTTTAATTGGACGTACTGTTGACTGGATGTATAACGCACAATATAATTTGTTTACATTTTAATTACTGCTAAAATTCTTTATTTAATTTAATTTGATTTATTAAATGTTTCTATAACTTAAAGATCGTTCTAACCTAATAAAAGTTATGAATATTGTAATTTAATAAACGACCAATGAGAGCAGAGCATGTCTAGAGCGGGGTCAGACGCGCCCTCTATACTTTGGTACTTCGGTAGACGGAGGAGTTTTTGTGGCACATTTGGTTGGTGGTAACAGGTCGAGTTGGACCTTTGAGTATTTTAAAGAAAGTATTGAAGCTTGGAAGTATGAGCGGTGCCCTGAACCCGCTGCTCGGTCTAAACTATGTTAAAATGTCTTTTAAATCTAAATCAAAAGTGTATAAATCGTGGCTATCGTGTTTTATGCTCGCATTTTACCCTGATGACGCCCACTTAACCTGCAATAACTAAAGGAGATGTCATGAGAACGAGGCCTTCTCCGACACACATATATATATATATACATATATATATATATATATATATATATATAAATATATTTAGCATGTATGTACAGCCTGCATTCTTACTTCTAATAGTGATTACTTTGAATTCATTAGCATTTAGGTTTTTTATTCGTGTACATATTATTCATGTATTACTATCAGTTACGCTCGGCGGCTGTCCACACGTAATGGATGATATAGCAACTCATAACCCGATCGGGCACCGGATTTTGTTTCAAATTATGCAGTAAGATTACAAAATTAAAAATACAAATTGTATTAATGTATTGCGTGTTAGACGTTTTTTCAACAGTGGTGTAGTTAGGGCTTGCATCTTACGCTATACGGTATGTTTTGTAAACCGGCTTAGCCTAGTCAAATTTCCAGTCCGGGCTGCTGCAAGGTATACCAAATTTCTTTATATTTTGTTTAGTTTTGAGGAAGTAACAAAGAAATACCATTCGCTTTTAAATATTGGTGTGGATAAAAAGCTACTATACTGTAGAAACCTCTTCTAGAAATTCATATTCGTGACTTGACGGAGTATGATAAAGGCAATTTATTTATGACAAAGGGAAAAAGTTCGCAATATTGGAATTATAGAGAGCGGCATGCCAGGTGGCTTTTGTATAAATACCTATAATATAAGTACAATAAGTCGCATAACAAAGAGGCAATCTAAACATCAACTCCTATAAGTGAGTCCTTATTTTTAATGAAAATCAAATTATGAATAGTTTTATCAGAAAATTAATTATTTTTTATTGTATAAAATTAAATACTTATTTCTTTGAAGGCTGCTCAATGGTATTTTATCAAGAAATCTAGCCTGATTCGTCGTGAAGACTTAATAATTTGTTTATGCCCTTTTAAAAGCCCCTTTCCGTTTCATTTTTCACATATTCTCATTTTACTACTTAATAAAAATATTTTGGTTTTAGAAACGTATGTCATATACAATGCACTTATTTAAATTAATATCGCATCCCATATAGTAAATCATTAATATAATACAAGCTGAGTGTGAGGCTATGTAAAAATGTTGAAAATTACATATTAAGGATTTTGAGATCTGAATTATTCTGTGATAATAAATGAAGTTAGCAGTATATGGGCCAAAACGCGAGATTAACCTAAAATTAGATAAAACTAACTGTTAAGTCTATGAAAATACTATCTACGAGTATACATTTTCCAATTTATAAGAAAGGTCTCTCATCTAGTACTATATGTATTACGTATACCACCATCGCTGTTATCATCTCAATCAATCCTGAGGTTGTCTAGAAGAGATCGCTTTTTAGTGATAAGACCGCTGTTGTGCACAATTTGATATCATTGCCGTCAATGCACGACCCTGTAACTACATTTTTATTTAAACTTTAACTTCATTGTCATTCCTTTTTTCATAATAAAATTACGTTTTTACGGTTTTAAGTGCGGTAGTTTATTTGATTTTTATTATTCCGATGTTTCGGCTACTTTTCAGTAGCCGTGATAACGGAAGACAAATATGTCAAGTGGCAATGAGTATGATTAAATTTTTATTTAGCCTACCACCAACATTATAATTATTTAATTATTTTTTGTAGTTATTATTTACTCTATGGGAGCCTGCCTAATCTAATTTATCGCGCTTAAACCGTTAAAACTTAGTTTTATTAGGTATATTAGTCGCGAAAACATAAGAAAATATTATTCCTTTTTTCGTCTAAATTGTTACATATTACGTGCATATAACACGATTTTGAAGAAAAATAATAATGTCAAAAAATGTTGTTACACGATCTTGCAGTGACGGCGACGATATAAGTTTTGTAACTTTATTCTTGTATTTGTGTACAATAAAGAGTTATCCATATATCTACTAAAAAGATCAGACCAGACAACTAAGAGTTTATTTTAAGTCAATCCTCATAAAACCAAACCAATTAAGGCATAGACCGTCCCCACCAAAGCTATAATCCTAATAATTATCTGCAGACAGAACGGACAATAGGTATTAATTATACGAGCCTTCAAGCAAATCGATCATCGATTAACTCATCCCCTCCCTATCCTGCAAGGCCTCGAATAATGTCCATTAGTGTCAATTTGATCTCATAACAAGTACTTCGTAAAGTTTCCTCAGAACTGATGATAAAGTTTCCTTCTTATTTTTTTATTCGAGGTTACGCCATTTTTTGTCGATATCGAATTAATAGGGCGAGTAATTGATGGGGAAGTTGTTTTTGTTGAATTTTGTTTATTCAAAGAAATTTCGAAAGAAGCGGATTATAGTCGGAGATAATTTGACTCCATCTTTAGATTTCACGAAGCAAATGTAAAAAAGCATATTACGCCGAAAAAGTGCCTACACCTAGTTCAACAAGATTGGAAAACTCGTTATTGTAACAAAAAACACTTCTCTAATACGCTTAAGGAGAATAACGACACGCCGTTGCCAATAAACGATCCAGCCTTAAGACAGCTTGGAGAATCTGTTAATATTCACACGAACAAATTCGTACTTCAGAAATACCATAACTATTAATTTATTATTATTTTATTATTAAAAAAATGTCTCAATATAAAAATCGATTCGTTTCGCTAAAGCTCGAGAACAGCTACATTGACTAGGCTAATTTTGGTTTTGAATTATTTGGACATCCAGTCCAGGGAAGGTTTAAAAGGTGAGTGAGTAATTTGGAAAAAATGCTTGAAATATAATAAAAACAACAATTTTGGTTTCCCTTAGAAACTATTCCTACCTGTCAAACATTTCATGTTCGTGCCGTCGTTTAGAAATCAATTAAATTTTAAAGTAGTTCAGAAATCAAATTAGATTTTATAATAAAATTCAGAAATCAAAGTGATTCTGAGGCGGTACGAAATTTGCCGGGTCAGCTAGTGAGTAATATAATTACATAATTATATCACCTATATTATCTAAGTGTTTATATTAAGAAAATGGGAACAATACATTTAAAAAATCTAGTTTCAATTACGTAAAATTATGAATATTCAAAATATGCCCGAATAAATTTTATGTCAACTTTTTCCTGTAACGGAGAAAGAGGAAAACGGATATACATTTTTTCACATCTAATAGAATCAGTGAGAAGTGAGCTTCTCGTCAAATAAATATTTTTTAATATCTTCCTTTCAAAAGGAAAGATTACTGCTTTGAATAAAAAATCATTTTAAATATATTTCATTAGATATAAAAATGTATTAGTCACACTTTTAAGAATTTTTAACAGTACTGAATTATCGATTCTGAGTAGTAGTGCCTACATTATAACTAATAATAATAATCGACAGACAAACAAACATTATATATCCCCAAGCCAAGGAAGTTACGCTTGGGGTAATATACAACGGACCACTCTGGGCTCTCGTTTCCAAATTTACCATGCCAAGAATCGAGCCTGGAGTTTCTGCGTTCCAGCGAGTTCGGCCTGCTAAGTCTTAGCCCGTTCAACCACAGAACCCTTCAAATAATATGGTAATGTCTAATAGGTATGGTAGATGTAATCACGTGGTAAAGAATAAGTATAACCATACAAGTTTTATTGCGTCCTGATACAAGATACATATTCTAACTAATTGAAAGCTCCAGAAGGAGCTTAAGAAAGCATAAAATGAATAAGACAATAAATTACACCCTAATAGAGAAAGTAACATAAAATAGTTTGTTTTCATGGCATGGGTTCAACAGACAGGCAGACGACCCATCTGATGGAAAGCGGTTATCATCGTCTATGGTAATGTACATTTGTAATACTACATGTGCTGCTCTCTCTAAAAAACGTCTTGAACCTGGCCACTCATACAACTCAAAGGTTGTAATAGCGGCAAACTCTAGACTAGGTCGCAGACATTCAGACGAGCAAATACTCTGCTACTTGGCTTTGGGTGATTTAGTCACCTCTTACAGCAGCCCCCCGACTGAGGAAAATTGGATTCTTGATCGCTCCTGCACAGATAAAAGAATATCATCCTTTAATCATAGGGGTAAGGATGTTATACCCGCCGCGCTTTTATAAAGTGGATTGAAGTGCCTACGAAGAAACTTCATGTGCAGACAGTTTTGGTCATAAAAATTGCCTTAGGATGCTTCCCGACAGGATTCAAATTAATTCATTAGAATAAATAACATAGGCGTTCAGTAAATGCTCATAATAGCAGCAATGGACTTGAAACAGTAATTAAAAATAGTTACGATACCAAACGCTTTTGTGCACTGAATTATTTATTCAGGTACTTATTGTATGCCGTAAACAATTCTATTCTTTATTTATTTCATAATGCATGAAGTGAGGTAGTAGGGCATTTGCCCGACTGGATGGCTACCACCCCTGGTCTAGAGTATGTCGCCATAACAACCTTGTGTTGTGTTCCGGCATTAGTGACCAGGTTCCAGGCTCCCCTAAAGAGAGCAGCAGCGCATTCGTAGCACCTTTGGTGTTGCAAATGTCCATAGGCGATGGTAACCGCTGTCCATCAAGTGGGCCGTCTGCCTGTCTGCTAATCTCCTGCAATAAAAAAAATTGATTGTGAAGGTAATTCTTGCGCTTCGACATTTTATTTTTTGAGCTAAATATATATATATACATATATATATATTTAGCTCAAAAAGTAAAATATTTAAAAGATCTTGTTAAGACTTATTTTTATACTAAGTTGGTTGTAATGGACGATGACAAATCATAGTATTCTTCCATACAAACGGACAGACATAAAGATGAACAGACAGACAGGAGGAAGTTATAATTACATCTTTTGCTATTTGATTGCGGTATTCTAAAATACTCCCCACAGATTTGCAAATTTTAAGTAAATGTTTATACTTCTGCAAACATTTTATATGGGGAAACAAAACATAAACTGATGTGATTTCCAGTGTACCGTTACAAAACCAAACATTAGGTCGGGATAAAAAAAATAAAGGCCAGGCATTTTTGTTTGGCTTATATTCTGAAACGTTTGCCTATATCACTTTAGCTGATGTGATATGGATCAACCAAATTGAATCAATTTGGTTGAAAGGTACACGAGTAAAAACGACGGTATGCAAAAAGATTGTATTATATCGATGGCTTTGGTCGATTCATCAAAATTGAAAGACAAAGCGTTAATATGCTAATATGCGCGCTTTATGGCCGTAAAAGAGATATTTAATCATTTAAACGGTATTCTCATAAAGATAGAGTCGGAAGTATTTTGAATTTTTGAAGTACATAAATAAAATCGAAACTAGAGCATTTGTTTCCTATTTTAGTTATGATAAGCCTCGAAAGAGAATTGGTCTGAAAGAGAGTGTCGGGGTGAAGGTAAGGAAAAGAATGCTCCGGTGGTTCGGGCATGTGGAAAGAATATATGATGAAAGAATGACTAAACAGATATACAATGCAAAAGTGGATGGATGCAGAAGTCGCGGAAGGCCACGACACACCTTCCATGATCAAATTGATCGTTTACTAGCAGAAGGTGATGTCAGGAGCCTTAAGAACAGACGAGCGTGCATGACAAGAACTATGAATGTCAAAGAAGCAAGTGAGGTGTGTAAGAATAAGCCTAAATGGCGCTCTGTTGTTCGTGCCTACCCCGCAAGGGACCTGGCGTGAAGTTATGTATGTATGTATGTATGTATAAGCCTCGTGTCATTTGTTCAAAGTGAAAACATGGAATCTGAGTAATATATCTTAAATATGTAATTTATGACATGTAATATTTTGCATATTTTAATGCAAAATATTACATTTCATAAATTACATACATTTTATAAAATAATTTTTGAGCTTGGTAAAAATATTACAGACATAAAAATAATAAAACTTATAATTATCCTAATACCAAGAGTATTAGGATAATGATAAGTTTTATAATACTGATGCTCTATACGTGTGAGTCTTCATAATGTGCACATATCGAAATTGGGGAATCTATACTTAATTTTATCGACGGAAAAGATACTAAAAAAAATCTAAAAAAATTATTTAATTTTTTATGGATTTTTAAAAATTTTGTTCGTTACTAAGACTCAGTGTAAACAAAACTGTGTAACTTTTAAATTAAATGATCTATCACGATGAAACAAACTCCATCATGATCGGAAGTAATTAGGCGGCCTAATAAAATGGAAATTGTGGAAAAAAACTAGCCTCAATTGAAAATAAACATGTTTTTTTAATAAAGACCTGTATTTTTTTCTTCAATTTTTAAAATAATCGTAAAATTTCTCAATAAAACGCCCCCATCACCTACCTTTTTTATTACTTTAAATTAATCTTCATCATTTTCGCTACCCAACAGTAAAAATTGCATATTTATAACTCAAACATAACATTTTCTTTATCAAGTGTTAAAAGATGGCACTCCGAACGCCCAATTTATTATTTTCTTAGGGATAAAGAATACAGTGTGAGTCTTCATAATATGAAGACTCACACTGTATTTATCTCATTCTTTCGTAGGCTACTTTTCTGAAGATCCACTTCTGCCTTATATGAATTGCACACACACAATTTTTATTTTAAGAATCTATAACATAACAATAATACATAGTAATCTAAAACAGCACTGTAGCCTTCACTGACTTAAATTTTATAAAATAATTATCAAACACACGAAAATAATACAAAAAAAGGTTTGCGAAAATTGACGAGTATATTATCGATGCAGCCGAACGATGGCGTACTGAAAATATATACGGACGACCTAAATTTACTTAACCGAGAACCTTCAAAATAGAATTTAGTATTGATACTGAGCAAGACTAGACCTTATTGAATACATAAAGAACATTAAGCAGCAGATGACTGGGTATTTAGTGCAAATATTTAACTAGGGAATTCAGATATTCATTCACGGAGTTTCCTAATGATTATAAATGTCTTGACCGGAAAATAAGGGCGTTCAAGCCTCTTGGTTTATAATTAAATTTAAAATTTAGGTTGCCAGGTTGAAAGGTTGTCATTTAAAACAATTCTGCCAATGTGAGACTATGGTGAACCGGTATGGATATAGTGTGTTGGCCGAAGATCTTTCCATATCATTCTCAATTAGATCATCCACATAGCTCTTGTAAACGCCATCGTACCTGTCGTTCTAAAGCCGAAAGGCTTGGTATTTGACTATGGTAAGACACCGGGTGGAATGTCAATTATTACCGCTCGCGTCAACACTTTCACCACATCACATCTTCCAGTGATTGAGCCGGGGACTAGCGACGCTGCTTCATCAACTGAAACTCTCAAACGACGCAAATATGAAAGCTTAGAAAATGGTTACACATTAGTGCCGTTTGGACTTGAGACTTTGAGGTTTGCTAGTGGGATCTATCCGCAAAGACTCTCTATAAATATATTTCCAGGAAAGTCTTTGATGTATCATGCTTACCAGAAGGCTGTTGTATACTTCGCGTAGCGGATTAGCATTGCCACCTAGTGGCAATGCATCCAGGCATCTGGTTACGCTTCCCTCAGAAAGCGATGTAGTAATACCTACTCAGTCACCAGTTTGGTGTCTTATTTTAATGTTAAACATAACATCAAAGCATTTATTTCTAAGGTACCGTGGCGATTTTGGCAAACGGGAACCTTTATGTTTTCGTCATAATTATCTATCTATCTGTTTTTGGTTATAAGTCACACTTATTTATTTTAGAAACTGGTGTCTCTCAAAAAATTGTGTCACTAAAATGCCAGTTAATTCTATAAATCTGTCATTCGACCTGTCTTTTTGTATAGCAGTGAAGCATGCCTGTACTTGAACGACACAAGTAAGAGCTGCGTGTTACGGAGATGAATGTATGGAGTCACGCGGAAGGACCGCGATAGAAACTCTTGCATCCGTGGGAGCGTCCATATCCGTGACATAGCGGATAAGTTGCAAGAGTGTCGCCTACGTTGGTACGGTCTCGTTTTACTGAGTCCGGCTACTTACGGGGGGAACAAATTTTAATGTATAAGCCCAATAAATCCTGGCTTAAAGTCGGAAAGTATGACATGCATACGGTAGGTATGCATGTCATATATATAGGTATATAGGTCTCACAAATAGAGATGCTGACGACCACGCGAAGTGGAGAAGATAAAATAGGAAAATGGACCCCATACTTCGAGCTAGACGGCCCGAACGCAACTGAGATTCACGTAAAAACTACTGCGCCAATTTCGATGCTGTTTTAAAATGGCCAGTTTAAAAATAATGTCAAGCTCTAATGTGATTTATTCAGTGAATGCAATAAAATGTGTGATATTTTTTATACCGGGGATCCCGCAAGATTTTTAAGTCCAACGTGGACGAAGTCGCGGGCATATCTGTCCTACTTGGTCTAAATGAAAGATAATTTAATTTTGGAGTCTGTATGGCGCTTAAGAACTTAAGAACAGACGAGCGTGCATGACAAGAGCTATGAATGTCAAAGAAGCAAGTGAGGTGTGTAAGAATAAGCCTAAATGGCGCTCTGTCGTTCGTGCCTACCCCGCAAGGGACCTGGCGTGAAGTTATGTATGTATGGCGTTACAAAATCAAATATTAAAATTGTAAAAAAATGGGGGCAGTGTACAATTTCATGTGTACGTTATCATTAGTTAGTTCCTGTAAAAACATAATGATGATCCTTAATGCCTTTTTTAACGTTGTCAAAAGCGAGATATTCCCTACCATCCTCCCACTACTTTATCTTCGAAGCTATGAGATGAAAAATTCTGAAAAAATAAGACGGTAGTGCTTAAAAATATTTTCAACGAAAATTGGTTTGAATAATATCTTTTGAGTAGTGTTTCAGATTTTTTTTTGGATTGGTTTATTTTAAGATTTTTAAATTGAATACATTTTTTATGATACGTAGTCAAATAATAAAAAAGGACATCTGTGACCTCTACAGAACCTTGCGATGTGCGCTGACTACTACAATCATCTTCGATGGATGATTAATCCTAAAATACAATGTAAATGTTTATTTGTAGGAATTTTATTGATGACATGTCTTAAAGTAAGGAAACAAGTTTAAAACTTATTTACTTGCTATATGAATAAAGTGTACGATCACAATATGTGAATTGAGAAGACTTACGTCCAGTAGGACATTGATTGACTAAATAAGAATTGACATTTATATATTATTATTAACGTTGAAATTCAAAATAATGATTGTTACCCTAAACGCAATACATCCGTTGATACATAATTATTATATTAATCAAATATCACTATTCAATTTAAAATATTCTTAAAACCGAATATCCAGATTTTGTTGCCCACCGAAAGCTAGTTTAATATTATTAAATTTGTAAAAGCCAATGCATTATTTTAAATAAGTATTTTGTTTTTATTTTCTTTATTTAATGCCTAAGTTATTTCGGGGATGATTAAATTGTATAGAAATATCTTTGACGATTAATTAAATATAGCAAAGATTATGTCTTTTCCTTTTTATTTTATATAAATCGCATTTGTAGTAATTGGGTGTACGGTCCTATATAGTATTTATAAAATTTATTCTATGACGATTAGAATTCATAACGATACAAGTTTAATATTGACGTGTCCGACGCGTAATGCCTACGTAGCTCTATCGTAGCAATCGTAGCAGTGGCTACGAAGTGTCTACGCTCGAAGTAGTTTGAATGAAACTTTGTAATGTTATTAGACTTGACGTAACCACTATAGTTACGGTAGCGAGGTGGGCTTAAAATTAATTATAAAGTGTTGGTAACTTATGAATAGTTAATAGTATGTAAATGACCATTTTGAATAATTCTATTTTCATATTAGGTTCTTTTTTAATTATATTATTACTTTTATTTCTTGATTTTCATCTCGCAACCTTCTTTTACGTGAACTAAGCATACAAAAGTTTCAGGAAGTGTAAGGATAAGACCATCGGAATAAATATGGAGGAAGACAGACATAAATAGGTAAATTTCGTAATTAGTTTTCCCATATCCAAACACATAATTAACATACGTTACATAATAAACTAAGTACACAACACGAGTACGTGATACGGATAACCTATCACTTGTAGTAATGTCACGTGTATCACTGCACAACACTAGCACATAGGGTTTGTTTACAGCACGACACCGCACGGTGATCGGGAATTGGGTTTAGGGGCTGTAGGCGGGAGACGGTCGAGCCGCGGCGTGCGGCCGACGGTACTGGGCCGGTCGGGATATCATCTGACGGGAGACGCGGTCGTCCGGGCGTCGGGCCGGGAGTACACTGCGCGCGCCGGCACCCACACGCTCGATACCGGCCCGCGCAGGGCTGCCACTCCTATACGAGCGTTCCAGCGCTTTATTAACAATAAAAAAGCGCTGCACTATTCTAGACCCGCTTTATTCTATAAGACGGCCTCTGTGGTTGAGCGGGCTAAGTCTTAGCTGACCAAACTTGCTGGAACGCAAATGATGCCGGTTCTACGCCTGGCATGGTAAATTTCAGAAACAAAATTTCTGTTATAAAAAAACACACAAACAAAGTCTAACGCGTCTATATATCCATCAAATATCAAAATAAAAAAGCGCTAGGTTACGCGCCAAGATTTAAAGATTTTAAAATAAACTTTCATAATAAACTAATTAAAAAAAAAACTTCCAAATTCAATTTTAAACAATATGTTCTTCAGAATATTTACTCAGTTGTGAACGCAATTTTATATACCCAATTAACAATGGAATAAGGACACGTAGCTTTAAGAATATATTTAAAATAATATTTGGGCAAAATTGACATTTATAGAATAAAAATATGCATTCATATTTGCCCAATAAAAATTGCACAATATTTCACATGGGGAGTATTTTAATAAAACTGGGCGCTAGGTTACCCTAAAAGTTAGATCTTCCGAAAGCGTTAAGGGGACAGCCCTACCGCGCCGCGCCCCACAACTCGAACCCTCGGTATATATACGCCACCTGTACGCTCAGTCACAACACTACGCCACACTTTTTGTGATCACCGCGCCAACTGATCATAAACATTTTCTAACACCTAGATTTAACTTAGAGCTGATTAAGTGACCAAATAATAAAATTAGTTAATAAAACTACGTTTTAACGGTTTGTAAGCACGGTCATTTATTTGTTTTTGTTATTCCGACGTTTCGCCCACTTTTCAGTGGCCGTGATCACGGAAGACTGCTACTGAAAAGTGGCCGAATCGTCGGAATAACAAAAATCAAATAAAGTACCGCGCTAAAAAACCGTAAAGACTGAGTTTTATTATGTATACAAGCCGCGAAAAATTAAGCAAATAATAGTTATTTACATGATTAAAATACTTTATTTTATATTTACTCAGGGTGTAATTTAGTTAATTGATGAGTCTTATCTGATGAATGCCAAATTGGATCTTAATGTGTGATGTAAACTCAACTATGACAATCTCTTAGATTTTGCTACCTATATCATCAAATCTACTTTTAAATAGCTTCCAGTAACTATGTCTATAAAATTTAATTTTAATCCAAAAGCTTATTTTATGTGAAAAGCGACTGGAACGTCAGGTTAAAATAAAAAGGACAATTAAGAACGACGCTTAAAACTTTGAAAAATCAAGCTTCAATTTGGCAGATATAAACTGATGCGTCAAGCAACCTAAATCCAATCATAAAATACGTTTCCTTAGATTTTTATTTTATTTTTACCCTGTCATTTCGACAGCTCCCAAGTAGCAGTTTTGACCGAATAACTCCGCAATTGAGAGACAGTAGTTTTAAATGTTGTAATTATACTGTTATTAAGAAATTCAAAATAATGTTCAAATAAAATACATATTAATAATTGTTACAAAGCAAATACGCATATGTTGTTCATGTTGACATTAACGCCATGCTTCTTTTAGTAAATAATATAATCTTTTGTTGATTGATTGCATTATTAGATAGTATTTATAGTATTACGATTATCTAATGAATTCGTTTAAAATGCTAAAACACTGATGTATTGAGAAATGCAATACTTTTCAAAAGTTAGTGTTTCATTAAAAGTTCTAAATTATTTACTAATCTTTATACTTCCATATAGCATAATATAGGTGAAATATCTTGAAGCGTTTTATTTTAAACGACCTTATAAAGCACAAAATAATGTGAAAGATAGCGTAAAATTATTTAATGGCATTCATCAATTCAACACAGGTGCTTTTATGTATTTTAAGTTCAAAGAAAACACTTGATTGTAATTGTATGTTGGAAAAATCACAAAATTAAATCTCAGTTGCATTCGGACCGTCTATTCTGGACCCGGGTTCCACTTTTAAACTTTCTCCATTCACGATTATTTACTATGAAACAATAATTGCTTATTTAAATAAGTGGTTGGCAAATAAACTGACTGTTAGAAATAAAGTCAATTTTATTTGAACAAATTGCCAATAAATGGGACAACCCATTGAGACTTTAATCGGATGGATTATAGAAACCGTCACAGCGGGTAGTTTAGTTCTAAGAAAATGACCTAGATCTTAGTAAAAATAGAACTACTAACATCAGTTGACGTATAAAAGTTTCTAACAGATAGCAAGCTGAAATCTGAACCCCTTCTAGGATTTGATAGATTGTTTTAAAATAAAATTCTACAAAATAGAACTAGCAAGCAAATTCTCATACAGATCTCAGAGCAATCGTTTGTAGATTAAATATCAAATAATTAATATAATATATAAATTTAACATCTTCACGTTTACTATGAGAATAAGCAGAAATGACGGTTCTTCACTAGCTACGAGCTTGGCACATGCCTTTCGCTTCGTCAACTTTCATTTGTGTCTTCATGCATATATGTCTGTTTGAAACACATTGAAATTTTACATGAGCTTTGCATTTCTTAGAGGACGCAATTTTATTTTTGAGACATGTGTAGGGGGTCAATAGAAGCTTAACCTCAAGTTTGTGGGGTCGCCACCCTTGTCCCCCAGCCGCCATTTTGGAAAAAGGGGTGAAAACACTTTTTTCGCGATATCTCGGAAACTATGCGTCTTACAAAAAGTTTGTAAAGTCATAATTTGTAGCAAATTCTTTTGCCTACAAATATGTTTACATAATTTTTTGCCCTAAGTTAAAAATTAAAGAAGTTGTAAGCAAAAAAGTGAGAAATTTTTTATTCAATCCTAACTCTTTTTAATCGACTTCAAAAAAGGAGGAGGTTCTCAATTCGTCGGGATCTTTTTTTTAATTTTTTTATGTATGTTCACCGATTACTCCGAGATTTATGATCCGATTTAGGTGATTCTTTTTTTTTCGACGCGGAATAGCTTCCAATTACTCCCCAGCAACACGTTTAGCTAAATATTGTTTTTTCTTTATGTTTCTTATTCTATTTTTTTATCAATTTTATACAGAAGCCGGTCTTTTCTTTCACCACATCCCAATTAATTGGGATCGGCAGAATATGTCTTTTCGTTCCACACTCTTCTGTTCTTAGATAATCTTCTGTCACACCACAAATTATCATATCATCCTTCACGCAATCCATACACCCTTTACATCTGTACCCATCCATCTTGTAGTTTAACATTCTTTTTGTCACATGACTTTCATCCCTCCTCATTATATGCCTATGCCAACTTAGTCTTCTTCCTCTCAATTTTTAGTCACGGGTGCAACTTTCAAAGATATGTACTCAGTTCTAAACTCACCTCACCAAATTTTATACAGAAGTATGTTAAAGAATTACTTTTTGAAGAATTAATGGAGTTCTAGCAAACAGTGCATATTAATAAGACCAAGACACAATAAAAGGCAATAAAAATATTATTAAAGTTATAATAATGACATGACGTACTAAAATTTTCGTTACAATATACTTAAAGATAATATATAACTAAGATAATAAAGAAAATAGCTTATAAACTTCACATATAGTGATAAAGTTTATTCCTCGTCATGTGAAATCATAACTTTACAGCGAGTGAGCATAAACGTAGTGTGCTTAAATTGTGCCTGAATACGCATGCACTGTTTATTGTGGCATAAACTTTAATATGACATTAAACACTACATTATGCTTGCCTTTACCATAACATATATATATGCGCATAGAGGCGCCTTTCAAAATTACAGGTAATACGTTCGTAACCCGTGAAGATTTCACTAAGATGGAAAATATAATGTACAGTAAAGTAGGTATTAGAAAAATTACGCGAGGTCTTATCGCGGAAAATAAGGTAATCTGTTCTAGACGTTATAACAAGAACAAAATTCAGGCCATATTCATACACAAAAAATGCAAAGATATATACTGGACTTATTATTATTATTTGTTATTTTCCATGTATAGTTTTGAGTACATTATACAAGTATTTGCAATATAATTTATCCTGTGCTCTCTCTTTTCTTTTACCATATCCCAATATGTATTTTCTTTCACCGGTTCACTACTCTGACATACATCTTCTGTCACACCACATATCATCATATCATCCTTCACACAATCCATCCATCTTTTTTCTTTGGTCTACCTCTATTTGTAGCCTGTATAATACTGTAATATACTTCATTGTCTTGTGGTGGCAACAAACTGTTCTGTTATTATGTAAGCATGTTTCTTTAGATCAACAAAATATTTATTTAATTTTAAATAATCGATAGCTATTTGCATTTTATGTCAGGCCTCTCTAAATTTTCACCACAAGTTCCGTTCTTCCGTTTTTCTCACCAGTTTCTACCGATGATCTTAGGCAGGTCATCGGTATATCGGGCTGAAGGGCATGCTATTCTACATTTGCCAAAATCCATTCAGTAGCGGAAAGAATACAATTTCCTACGGCCGGGCGGCCTGTCGTAAGACGCAACAAAACAACCCATAGCCAGGTGGTAGAGTATTTGCTCAACTGGATGGCGTCCACCTCTAGTCTTGAGTATGCTGCCATAACAACCTTGTGTTGTGTTCCGTATATATCATTAACGTACATTACAAACTGGAGTTTAGTAATAAATTATTTAAACATCATTAAACACTATTTAATGATGTTTAAATGTGTTAGACAACTGAAGATAAATGTTATAGTGTAAAATCTTTTATGATAATCATCTAAAGATAAAATTTAAATTTAAAATTTTATCCAAAAATTATTCTTGCAAGAAAAAACAGGATACACTTAGGCGTATTATTTGATAATAATTTTTAATTATTCTGTAAATTAAACATGCTTTAAACTCTCTGAGTACGTCATTCTCTTATTGATAGATAATAACTTCAACGATACAGCGTTCAGTTGAACATGCGACCTTAAAATAATACATAGTATAAATCATTTATGGCCTTCCTGGATATTTAAAAGGGTTATTCTAATTGAAAAGTTTTCTTCAGCGTTAGTTCCGCCGAAGAACAATTTTTGAAGGTCATGCATATAAGTCAAAATTTGAATCTACTTCCTATTCTATGTATACTGCTTCGCAATATTATCGCTATTTAAAGAAGAACAATCGGTAAAAAACTCCCCAGCAACACGTCTAACTAAAAAACTTTTTCTTCTTAAACCAAATAATTGGCTCATTCTTCAAAGGATATGATCAAAACGATTTGCGCTGCATTGAACCGTGGTAAAAAGCTCATATATTTCCGTACAAAGGCAGCCCCTTGACCCATTCCGTTATTACAAGCAGAGTGTACGAGAGGTGAATATTTTGTTTACCAGAAAATGAAACTGTTAAAACTCTGAATATACATCGAATGAATTTGAAATACAACAAAATAATGCTGATATAAGACTGATCAACCAAATTCAATGAATTTGGTTGATCAGTATGAAGATGTATGAAAATCCGAAATTAGACTGTTTATTTCTGATTTTCAATTTGGATAGATAATGGGCAAAAATCTATAAAAATAACACAGAAATTAATCGTCTAATATCAGTTGAACAGAGTTTAGATCGTTTATGGAGATTTGAAAAGCGATTTTTTTTATTGCATGAATTCAGCAGACAAGCAGGTCGCCTACTTGATGGGAAGCGGTTCCCATCGCCTATGGACATTTGCAACACCAAAGGTACTACAAATGCGCTGATGCTCTCTTCGGGGAGAGTGGAACCTGACCATTAATGCCGGAAAATAATTCAAGGTTGTTACCCATATATTACCACCCTGGTCTAGAGTGTGCTGCCAATTACCAGGGGTGATGGCCATGTAGGCGAGCAATTACCCTACCCCTGGCTGTGGGTTGTTTGGGTAGAATATATATTTTAGTAGATATTTTGCTGTCTAGTTTTATTTATAAAAAGCATGTAAAATAATGCTTGTAATCCCATTTATCAAACACGCCTTAATTATCCGGTTCAGCGGCGGAAACAGCTGAATCACTCAAGCGGCGCAAATATGCAATTCTCGGTGAGAATAAGATGTTCGTGCTGTTTGTTGTTGAAATGTTTTACGGGGTCCTAAGGCCATGATACTCTACAAAGATCTCTCAAAACGACTCCTTGGCTCTTCGTATCATCATAGAGCTGGTTACTACCTCGGACAACGGATTTCCATATCGATTCATCAAGGCGACGCCCAGTCTTCTTAGCAATTGATTTCGATGACCTAGGGTCAAAATTCTGCTTATAGTCAAGGTAGACCTATAAAGGTAAAATACAACATAATATATGTTAATTATCGTTGATTGCACTAATTTATTATTTTTGTTTATACACCTTTGTAGAATGCTTAGGAAACTGTAAAAACGTGCAAATATGAACGTATCCCTCCTATTAAAATTTTGAAAAACAAAAGTTCAAATATTGAAAATAGCGTTTCAATTATAAATTTCAATTTCAATTATTTTCTGCATAACATTCGTTATATAATGGAATAGATACCATAGAGAGTGTGTGGCGACCCTAAGTGGCTAGTTTTTTCTTACCCTAGAGACTACGGTGTGAAAATACGCTGTTAACGAGCAAAATATTTATCGGGAAATAAATTACAGTGAGATTACCGTCCGAGTTGATACAGTTCTCGGGTTCCTTGGTCAAAACGATATTTTGTTCAGGTCTTTCACTGATTTGAAAATGCCATTGAGTACCGCATATATACTATGTATGCATACAAATTAAAGCATATGTTTCATTAAGTAGGTCATCAGATTAAACTAAGGCTCTGTGTACCACACGTGGAAGGTAATCGACTCCAATAGGTATGAGGTGTAAGTTACAATAGATTCTAACTAACAATCTTTCTTTTTGAATGTCATAATCAGGTCTAAGAGCCCTGCTTATTGTGTATGTATTGTGATATATTTTGAATGTATCATATCATTTATTGTTGTCATTGCCATTGTTCTTTTAATATTTTCCTTAATTTAGGGCGTTGCCTGAAAGAGATCACTAAGCGATAAGTACGCCCTTTCAAGTGCTTTCATTTATTAATTCATTATAAAAATAATGAAAATTGTTGTTTAAACAACAACAATAAACAAATTTACTCGTTCTACTTGTACACACCTGTGACGTCACAGTTTGTACATTCTTACAAAAGTTATATGTCAGGGACGTTTTGTAAGACAATATGTCTCAGTTGATTTAAGTTTCCGATTCCCTATTCCTAACAGTCTTTCAAGACCACGGCCCATAAAAATGGCCCGGGCTTTTGCAGGGCTTGCATGAGGCCATGGGAAAATTCAAAAAATTCAAAAGTTTTTATTCAAAATAAATTCCATTGGAGAACACTTTTTGAATGTCATACATATACGTTAAAAATTAATTTTTCTTCCTAGTCTATGTACACCGCTTCGCAACGTGTTATTGCTGTTAAGTAGAAGAAGCGACAAGAAACTCCCCAGCAACACGTCTAGCTAAAAATTGTTTTTCTTTATATTAGTTGTTCTATTTATATTTAAGTACTTTTTAAGTTTTATACAGAATTAAGGAAGGAAGGCCAACATGTAGAGACCCTTTGAGAAAATTAATGTAAATGTGGCGTGACACTGACCGGCGATGATTCCTGTCTGCACCATATGATAATGCACCCAAGAACAAACCCCGGCCAGTGTACGACTATTGTGGGAAATGAGAACAAAAGTACTGGGCTGTAGAGATGAACTGCTAGTGGTACTAGAGATCTGGGAATATGGGGACTATGGCGTCTGCCCATGTCAATGTTCGGGGAACATGAAAAAATGGGCAGACGGACAGACACGGGCCCCAAAAAATGCTATAAAAGGCAGGAGCAACATCCGAACAGTTATTATTATAAGAGAAAATACTGCGGAAATTTAACAACTTTCAATAACATGGCATACAATTCAAGCAGGATCTTTGGCCCGAAAAATCAATACAATAAAGCAAATTCCAGTTAGATTACGTGTCGACCCAATATTGTGCGGATTTATATAATAATAATAACTATTATTAGTCCCAAGGGAGGCTCAAGGAATTTAGTTATTGAATGCGCCTCACTACGTGACTTGTAATGATAACCAAGTGAGTATGGGTTTTATTAATATAGTGAAGACGGAATGCTAAAACATATAGGACTGGTAAATACTGAAATTAAACCCATATATAAAGATGTGAAAATAAATGTGTTTGTTTTTAGAGTCTCGTGGTTATTTTGCCAAAACCGGGTCACTCATGAACTTATCGTCATTTCCGCCCGTCTGTTCCGTTTCCGTCTGATAGACATCTAATAAGAGTATAGACAGACCCCTACACGAGCAAAAGCGTCAAATGAAGAACAGCACTTTTTATTTGTGCGCGTAAACTTATGTGTTCTGTCCGTCCAGGAACGGAGAAATAATACTGTTATGAGTGCGAGAGTCGAATTAAAATGCCGTTAGAATTACTATAGAGTTTATTAGAAATATGCAAATACGTATAACACAGGCACAAATATAACTGAACACAACAAGTCCAAACATAATGCAAAAGCTCGTAATTCAATAAAACGCGCAAAGTCCGTCACTTATTACATTGCCGATTGTAGTACACACGTCTCACTTCGCTCGTAGTTCTCGATCGACTACCCCCCCCCCCCCCCCTCCATCAGTTCTGTGTTTTATACTGCGCAAATGTAATATCTCCGCCCGGCAACGTGGACCGAATTTCCTCCGACCGAATCCGTATCACCTGGCTAATGATCACAATACAACAATAGGCCGTATGCTAATAAGTAAACAAAAGAAGACGACCATAAAAGAATGTCAATGTTATTAGTTCAAATACCGACGGGTAATAAATGTGCTTTGTTTTAGAAATGCAGGTGAATTTTGTTTTTGTGGGCGCCTATGTTGTAACAATGAAATATCCTGCTGGGTGGCCTGTCGTAAGAGGCGGCAAAACAACCCACAACCAGATGGTAAGGTATTTGCCCATCTGGATATGCATGCATAACAGCCTTGAGTTGCGAACCGGCATTAGTGAACAGGTCTAGATCCCCTTAAAAGAGTGGCAGCACATTATTAGCACCTTTGGTGTTACATATGTCCATAGGCGGTGGTAACCGCTTTCCATCACGTGAGCCGTCTTTATGTCTGTTGAAACTACGCAATAAAAAGTGTTGTTTGTTTTTCGCTTACCAGATATAATTTCAGCAGAAAGGCAAATTGCGGAAGGCAAATTATTTGTTGCTTGATCGAACATAATTGAATTGAAAGCGTTTTACATTTGCTTCGAACCATGGAAGTAGAGCTTACAATATTACCGATACCTTTTACACGCCAAAAAAATAGCACAACAATAATATCAAAACGCTTTTCAGTTTATTTATCCAGTGTAAAGGCTGTATACATTTTTTGAGTTTAGCAATTCATCACCTTTTTAACGTTATGTAAATTTTTCATATTACACGCGGTTTCATTGTACAACCTCGCTTAACAGCCATTTTAGCCATTTTATACCTACCATCGATTACGGAACCTTCAGAATTTCGTCATACGCAGCCGTCTGTTGTCTTTTTGGTTATGAAATAGCCGTTTGATACATATACTACTGGTATTATAGTAATTAAATTTAGAAGTACATTTTCTTCAGTTTATTGAAATGGTGATCTCATGAGTTTTCGATGATAAAACATTGGACTAACAAATATTGTGATTTGATTGGAAGAAATATATATTCGACAACTTTAAGCGCGCTTTCGCGCGCGCGCGACAACTTATTTATCCGTGCAGGAACGCAGAAAGAATACAATTTCCTGCGGCCGGGCGGCCTGTCGTAAGAAGCGACAAAACAACCCACAGCCAGGTGTTAGAACATATGACTGACTGGATGGCTGGTTAAAAGTATGTGACCATAACAACATTGAGTTGTGTTCCGGCATTAGTGGTCAGGTTCCAGTCTCCCTAAAGAGAGCAGCAACGCATTTGTAGCACTTCTGGTGTTCAATAGGCGATAGTAACCGATTTCCATCAAGTGGGCCGTCTGCCTATCTGCTGAATTCCTGCAATAAAAAAAATGCAACATTGTAACCGCGCCGCCGCGCCGCTGCTGCGCAGTCAACGCCAATTCGCTGTCAAGCGGGCGCATATACACAAAATTCTGCGCTAAGGTATATTCCAGGCAGCCAGAGTAAACAACGTTCGGTTATGGAATATATCATATCGGAAATCGAACCAGCTTATTCTGCACATTCCAGTGAACTAGGCGGACAAAGATGGACAGACTGGTAGTTTAACAAGCTGACAGATTGACAGGCTGACAAGTGACACTTGACAGTCTGACAGACTGACAGGCTGATAGGCATAATGATTTTGTAAGAGTTCCGTTTTTTCCAAATTGATTACGTACCCCAATAACACTGTTAACACGATAACCCGGAGACGTGACCTATTTAGAAGACGAGAAGAAAGCGCCAAGTTAATTTATTTTTAAGTGTACAAACTGCTCTTAAAGCCACTTGAGCGGCTTTGAAGAATCAAATATTTTAACGCTCAGACGATTTTTTCAAAGTTATTAAGGGTTCATTATTTCATACTCAGTTACAGGCATATTTAATAACAGCTCATAAACACACCACTGCTTGACTAGGGCCTCCCATTTATACGGAAACAGGCAATTTGCCCGCCACGCTTGTTTAAGCCGAATTGGCGGGTTCTACACATCGGTTAACACGATGTGCAGGTTCCAACGTTTTCCTTCGCCTTCATCACGCAGTAATTGTAACAGTATGCACATTAGGGCAAAAACCAGTCAGTGCATGTTGAACAAAGGGCGGCCTTATCACTCAAAGCGATCTCTTCCAGGCAAAAATTAAGATTAACTAATTTTTTCGGCGGTTTTTTTTATTGGCGGTGAAAACTACTAATAATAAGAAACATTCCAAGAGTAAGTAAATAAATAATAATTAGTATAAGTATAAATAATGCATACTTTCCAGTCAGGATTCGAACCCGCGCACGTCCAGCTTGGGAGTCGATTGCGCTAACCAATAAGTTGCCACGGCTTAACAGGGTTCAAGAAGTTATAGGTATGGCGGCCTCTGTGGTTGAGCGAACTAAGCCTTTGGCGGCCTACCTCACTGCAACCCAGAATTTCCGGGTTCGATTCCCGGTATAGTAAATTTCGGATACGTATTTTCTCCGTTATTTACCATGGTCTGGGTGTCTGGGATGGGCCTCAAAGTGGTCCGTTGTATATTGCCCATAACACAAGCGTAACTTGCTTAATTTGGGGATATACAATGTGTGTGTTTGTCTGCCCGATTATATATTATATTATATATTCCAAAAATGCCAAATCCAATATAATCATAATGGATGCGAAATAGATGTACCGGACAAATAAAGGTCACTGAATGTTTTCTTTAGAAAATTTGTAAATGAAATCCATTTTACCAAATCAATTTAGAGTCAAGTGTCAATTATTCTGAAGATAGACGAAGATACGGTTCTTTACAGTGGGTTGCTTATGAATATAAAGTAATTAAGAAGAAATGTACTATATATAGCTACTATACGCTAATGATTATAAGCATTATTTTGTACAATATATTTAATATTTTTTAATTTTTCTAATAAAAAAAAAGAGAAGAGAGAAGAGAATACGAAGAGTTGGTGGATGATCCCAGTATAATAGGCAGAGAGCAAGGCACGTCGCTTGCGATGGCTTAGCCGTCTACATAGAATGGGGGGGGGCATCACGTGAAAAGGGCCTATCTATGGTCAACGGGACGGCGACCAGTTGGTCGGCCCAGATATCGCTGGAGTGACGTAGTGGAGGTGGATCTATGTCTGGCTGGAGACAGTGCGGAACGGAAAGGAGTGGAGTATTCTCATTTTGAAACCAGGACTCATTTTGGGTCGTTGAGCCACAGCAGTTAGTTATCAAACATTAGAGAATAATGATTATATAAAAGTAAAAGTAAGTTTTGTATTTAAATATTGCTAGTATGGTATATTTAGAATAAAGTTTACTTATAAATATTTTTTTTTTAATTCCAATACAATAATCTTACTGAAATAAAGTATCCAAATTAAATGTAGGTATGTCCTTTCAAACTTCAGTTAACGTATGATCAAAATTTGTAAATAGGTTTTAGTGCTGACTATACGCTATGTAATAGCGTTTGCAATATTGTCATCAAAAGCTCGTAAATGCACCAGAATAAAAATTCCTTGGAATGTGTATTGAAAAACAAAGGCAAGTGGCTAAATTAAATTTTATCAGAAAGTTTTTAGATTTAACCGCATCTTCCACCTATTTTCTAAGAGATTCACGATGAAATATTATTAGAAGAAAAACAACATTGATTAATTACCCTGATCGTATTACAAAGTTTGTTGTGACACTTTGTTTACAAAATTCAACCCAAATCAAACTGAATGTTCTTTTACTAAGAACTTTTTTGTTTATCCTAAAATTTGTATAAGGTTATAATTACCCGAATATATTTTTCACAAGATTAGTTTGTGCTAAAGGAAATTCCGGCACATCTTTATGCTGAGTTGCCTACCGCAATTGTAGGAACTGTAGCGCCCGACACCTTACATTTAAGCATACAATTATATAAATATTTTTAATGTACTTGTGTTGTCTTTTTTCTAGCAAATAAATTCGTAAAATCTCCTTTTTTTCTTTGTACTTTACCTATTAATAGTAGTACTACATTATAAATAAAGCTAGCGTTTTTTTCGAATATTAAGGTATGGGTGGGATATCACTTGAAGTTCGCGTGCACGCTTGCATTTATTGTGTCAATCGTTAGATCGCCGTTATTGCACTGATGTTGCCACTCTCCGCTTTGATCAGTAGGTAGTGTTGACAGTAAAAAAAATGATATCTCGATATTGCTAGAGAGCTACAACATTTGAGCGTCGATGAAATCAAAATTTATTCGATATGGTAAAGACACAGAATAAATGTATATAAGAACCGTTGCGTAGTTGAGCGTGGCGTTCAAGGAAAACGGAGGTGAACATCCCATCGATGGCCAGAGGTGCGGTTTTATCTTTTTTAACCGACTTCAAAAAAAGGGAGGAGGTGCTCAATTCGTCGGGTTCTTTTTTTTGTTCTTTTTTTATGAACTTTCACCGATTACTCCGTGATTTATGATCCGATTTACGTGATTTTTTTTGTTTGTTTTCTATACAACAGTACACAATGGCGTCGTGAAATTGTGAGAAAAATACAAATTCAGGGTAATTATACAAGGTAATCATGGGGGAGTTGGGACTGAATCGTTTTGATGTAGGTATCTTTATAGAAATTCTGGCAGAGCCAGCCTCAAAGAAGGCTAGTTTGTTAGCCAGCCCATTATTTAATGTTTAATTATAAGTTATAGTACGTTAGGAGATGATGGAGCTGACATGCCTATGTGGCAAAAGTCCCCAAAAAAATAAAGATAAAAAAGGGTAATTATACATGTAAATGAGGGATGTAAAATGTTGTTTCACGCAGATAGTTATGTATCATCATTCACATTTGAAAAGGTTACAATAAATTTCCTAAATGACATTTTAATTTAAATCGATAAAAAACATTTGCTTTCAAAGTCGTTAAAAGTGTGTTCTTCGACAACTGAGGTTAACAAAAATTAGTTTGAATAAAAGTTGAATAAAAAAGTCCTTTTGGCTATACATTTTACAGTCTTGTATGCAAATGACTAAAAAAGTAAACGTTTATAAAAATAATATCTAAGAAACCACACTGTCTCACTGTCACTTCTATCCGTGCAGGAACGCAAAATGCATACAATTTCCTGCGACCGGGCGGTCTGTCGTAAGAGGCAACAAAACAACCCACAGCCAGGTGGTAAGATATTTGTCTGACTGGATGGCTACCACCCCTGATCTATAGCATACCACCATAACATCCTTGAGTTGTGTTCCGGCATTAGTGACCAGGTTCCAGTCTTCCTTAAGAGAGCAGCAGCGCATTTGTAGCACCTTTGATGTTACAAATGTCCATAGGCGATGGTTACCGTTTTCCACCAAGTGTGCAGTCAGTCTGTTGAACTCGTGCAATAAAAAAAATAAAAAAACTGTGCATCGATTGTCATAAGCTTGGCTAATTTTGTATATAGCCTATAAAAAGATAATTAAATTCATTTAAATATAAACGCGTATAGAGAGAGCATATCTATTTGACGGATGCATTCAACCACGAAGACTAATTTAAAACACTCCAAACTAAGTACTAAAGCGTATTAGCCGTTTTGACTACAAACAACCGTAACATAGTATAACTGTAGTAGCTTCACCAGCTAAAATAGAGTAGATTCTGTGATATTTTGGTCGAATCGACGGTTCAATTAGCCACATAAGCAGGGTCACTGTTCTTATCTACAATATGACACTCTACCGTTGCAAGACAGAAGCTGCAGCGATTTATTAAACAATAATTTTCATTTTGTGGGACCGATCCTTAAATTTTTTAAGTTGTGTGCAGTGTCTTTTATTGATAAAATCAAAAACGAAAATACCTGTAACAAAACCGAAATAAACTGTAATAGCTCGCAAAATTAGGAAACTGGAGTGGCAGTGGACAGTGTTGTAGATAGATATATGTTGTTATTTTGTAAATACTCGCCATTTGTATGTCAGTCAGCCAAGATATTGCATTCACAGTTTTGCCGAGGATGCAATAACTATGAGGTTATTGCGTTAAGTAGATGATAAAAAGTATCTTAGAGAGAGAGAGAGAGAGAGAGAGAGAGAGAAAAGAAAAATGACAAATCCCAGTCTGTTTAGTTATAGAGTTAATTATGTTTATTGAAACTTCCCCTGTCCAAACCTATTTGGGTTTTGTATATTTTTTCTTTTTTTAATTTGTTCTTGTCAATATCGATTCCTAATGAGACCTATGCATGGAGTAGCAAGTCATTATATACCAATTTTATCCATGCCCGTCGAACATTACAACGCTCAGGTGCCATAGTCGCTATAGCTCCAGATCCGTATTCCACTTCACAACAGTTCATTCAAACAGCCCGGTATATTTTGCTCTCATTTCCTATAATAACCTTACACTGACCGGGGCTTGTCCTTGGCTGCATTAGTATACGGTTTAGACAGGGATAATCGCCGGTCAGTGTCACGCCACATTTGGATTTTTATCTAAAGGTCCTCTACGTGTTAGCCTTCCTTCCTTCCCCATGAAAGCCCTCCAAAAGTCCGGGCCATTTTTTTGGCCCGTGGTCTTCAAGGACGTATAGTATTTTGTACTACACGAAACAATGTTCTTTTCATTTAATTTAATCATCTAAAAAATCAATTTTGTATACTACCCCCTTTTCATATCTCGAAAAGGAGTCCAAAATCGAATAGCAACTATAACATACCAAATGTAACGAATCAGCAATTGTACTTCTTCTTCTTCTACAAACGATCTAAAAAGTGATTAACGTTGCCTACAGACGTTTGCAACACCAGGGGCCATGTTGCCAACGCGTTTTCAAGTACTGAACTTTGACTTATCATACGAAATACGTTTAACTGAAGGCTAACCATTTCCCGCTGATATTCTGTGAGAGCGAGATATCACACCAATCGAGCCGGCCCTAAGAGCTATAATCAAGATAATGATTCCAGCATGGCTCATTATCTTAAATAATAAAAGCCCAATTAGGTGCCTAATTTTAATTAACTAATTACTTTTGGTTATATTCTCTTAGAATAAAACATTTCAGTAAAGGCTATTGTCCTGAATATGACATGAGTCTTCGTGACACAGTATAAGCTATAAAAAAGATAATATATATCAAACAAAGTAAACTAAGGATTATTTTACGAGTCTAGACTTAGTTTTAATAAAACAAGAATATAAATAGTGATTTTGACATACAAAACATTAGAAATTATATCGCATATATCTTCAACATCTGTTTGTATTTCAAAAGCGTGTAAATTTACGTATTATTTTAATAATTCACTCGTGTGTCTATGACCTTGAGTTGTGTTCCAGCGTTAGTGGCCAGGTTCCAGTCTCCCTTTCGAGAGCGGCAGCACATTAATAGCTGCTTTAAAATAAAAAAGAAAGATAACAGATTTATTTTTAGGAGATATACAAGTGAAACAAACACATTTAAAGTAATAACTAAAGCACAATAAAAAGAGAAATTGGATCAAGCTTTGTAGTTACAAATGTCAATAGCCGATGATAATCTCTTTCCATCAGGTGGGCGGGCCGTCTGCCTGTCTGCTCAATTCATGCATTAAAAAGTAAAAGTGAAATCTTCGTATATAGTGTGTTCGGAATACAGATATCGAGCGCCGGCTTTCGATTGTTACGCGATAGATTCGTGTGCATTTTTTTTATCGCGTCGAAAAGCGGGTACACCGGTAATCGACTCGAAGACGCACGGAGACTGCTCTCGCGCTATATATTCAGTATCAAATTATTTATTGAGATTTTTTTGATTAATACCAGTTAGTGGAATATTATATTAATAAATCTACACAGTGAACAAGTGATTGTAACAAAATAGGACGAGGCGCGGGTGTATTTGGACAGACATTTATCTAACCCCCGTAGTGTTTCCCTTGTAGTAGTTTGGTAGGATATTTTATATATTTCCTCTCAAGGGGCGCCCTTCCCTTAAAATACCGACGAAATAGTGTTCAACCTTGTTCCTGTTCGCCACCGTCGACTGGGGTACCAGGTAAGTACCTAGTATATAAGTACCAAAAATTACCTTGTGGGTTTGGACCGTCGGATTACCGATCCCGCCGTGTACGGTACAGTACAGTACAGTACTCATCACGATATCTCAGGAACCATACCTATAGACCTATAGACGACCTATCATAGAGAGGTCTATCATACCTATAGACTTGAAATTTGGCATGGACCTTCCTTTCGCCAAGTAGAGGTCAGCTAAGAATGGATTTTACGGCACGCGAAGCGGGCGGCTAGTTAGTTTTTGTCTAAAAACAATTAACAAATAGGTATGGTTTTGATAAGAAAAATACGTACGTTTTATGAAAATAATTTGAGTATCCAATATCGAATATACAATCGTTTGAAATAAAGAAAAAAATGTTTGGAAAAGCGAATAGGAATTTGAAAATGGACTAAAAATATAACGTTGAACATGACAGTTTGTTTGCGTTCTGTTATTGGTGCAGCGCGCTGGCACAGAATTTTGTTTGGCAAAACGTTGGTCATGCAACAAGTCAGCGCAAACGTACTGACCGAGTTACTAGGCCTAGGCCTCGTACCTTCTAAGACGTTTTATTGAGCTTGTTAACGGCACTGTAAACACGGGAAACTTTTACGACGCTGTATTCTTGGGGAGTGCTTTTGGCGTTTGTCTGATAACGTCTTGGCTATTGAAAAAGTGTGTTTTCACTATTAGAACGCTTTGTTTTTATTGACAGTTTGATTTTGTCACATACTCTATAAATAACTTAACCGTAAACCCAATATAATAAGTGTATTTTAAATTAATAGACAAAATTTATTCAAAACTGAAATAGTCAAAAAGTTTTTGAAGTGAATCTTCTTTAGAATCATTGTGATGTAATTGATATGGTATAGTGTATAATTGATGTGATAAACCGTTATGATATAGTGTTTATTTAAAAAAAAATAGACCCCAGGAACAATTAGCACTATCGAAGAGACTTGGCCCAATAATCACGAAATCGTCGCTATTTAAGTGACTAATGAAGGCATATGTACACTCGTTCTTGCACACATCTATACAATTAATTGAAAACGAATTTAATTAAGCAATCAAAACAACAGAGACGGCATTCGAGTATCCGGGTATCGCGTGTCACCGCCATAACTGAATAAACTTGACCTCTAACACTGAAAACGAGTGGATTTCAAGCAGTTCTATAGCAGTAAAGGATTAATGTTTTAAATCAGTTGCTTATTGTTAAGTCATTGTTGTTACGATGGATTATGACAGCCAAGGTTACGGAATTTTGTTAAATAATTGTACATTTCGAATAAATTGCGCTGTAAGGGTTTTAAGTTAACAATGTCTGAGAGGCTTACTCTTTTAAATGAAATAATTAATTATTAAGAAATATTGGTTTCATACCCCTTTTTTTGTAGACGCAAGTGGAATGTCTTTTCTTGCGACACCATCCTCAGGCCTGGGGAGAGACATCAATGCGAGAGCTTTGTGGGACTCCTGAACGGCCGTATTCCCACGGGGGCCTTTGAGCGGAGGGATCGGAATGTCGGCCGTTAAACTACCCACTAAACCTAACCTAATCTAACTGAAATACAGCTAAAAATGTAAAAAAATATATCTAAATATCGTTATTTATGCTAATTTCTGATAACGGTGAAATATAAAAATCGTTATACAACTTACCGTCATTTCTAGCCCTTTTACCGGTAAAAAAATTAAAGTTAATACTATTTGTATCTGTAATGGTACCGGTGTAATTATCTTTGGTTACCGTCGTCGCTCTCTTTCACTCTCAAAACTTGTTAACTGTGCTAAGATCCCGCGTAATATTAAGAGTTGTGTTTGTCGATTATTTGGGTAACATGCAGTCGTAATAAATCCAATTCTTAAAAGTCAGATTAAAGCCTTTGTATTATAGATACGGTAGATAAAGAGAAACAAAATCGCAACAGCGCATGTATCGCCCGGGGCCGCGCATGGGTCGCGTGTACCGATGCAAACATTGGTAAGAATGGCAACGTCACTTGAAATAACGTAAAAATTACCGATAGATATAAAGTTACGCATGCGGTTTTTAACGATATATTATACGTTATATATTAACGTAAAAACATAAATGTTACCAAGTAACGGTAAAAAATTATACCTAAATGGCAGTATCTCTTTCGAAAATATCGGTAATTACCTACATTTTTAAAGGTAATTGATAACATTTTCAAGCGCTCCCCAATCCTAAGCGCTTTAACGGCTCGGCATAGGAACTAGTTCTGATGGCCATTGGCAAATTGAGAGCTTCCTCCTTTTGAAAATCGGCTAAAAATTTAATTTTCTACCTGAGTGTCTATGACATTGTTCTTCCAATGGAAGAACATTTTAAATAATAACGATTTTAATAGGTACTTTAAGGTATTGCCTTGAGGCTTACACTTTGTTCGCAGGATATTAATAGAACCGGTTCACCATTATTTTACGTATGATTTTAATAAATTTTACATAATGATAACGTACTTTCATTAACGGAGTTGAACGTTAGAATACGAACATAAAGTTGGACGAATGAAGTTGTATAAAACGCCACCAATAAAGCATTTCGAGTATATTCTTACATTGTTTACACACTTCAATGTAATGAAAGAATACCCTGAATTTACCTACTCCTATACATTATATATTCATTTCACTCTTTGACAGAAGCACGTTAGCAATAAATTCGTTCAGTATGCCGCGCTCATGTCATTATTAATATTGTGTTTATTACAATACGACTGGAGTGTGCACGTACCTAAGATTTTATATATGTGACATTCATAAGAATATCAAATGAGAAACGTATAGAAATTATTATTATGAGTCTGAAATCGATTATTAAATATTGCAAAGCATACGTTATAGATTTCAAGTAAGTTGTCACATACATACAAAAATAGATAAGTCTATAATTATTATTATTTTTATTGCACGAGTTCAGTAGTCAGACAGACGACCCGCTTGATGGATAGCGGTTGGCATCACCTATGGACATATGCAACACCAAACGTGCTAAAAGTCTCTTAAAGGAGACTGGAACCTGGTCACTAATGCCGGAACACAACTCAAGGTTGTTATGACAGCATGCTATATACCAGGGGTAGTAGCTATTCAGTCAGACAAATGCTCTACAACCTAGCAAAACATGTATAATTTACATCAGTCATTGTAATTTTTTTAAAAGTAGTTAGTGAGTGTAACCTAGAAAATTATACGCGTTATTTCATTTTGTTTTATCTTACATACATACATACATACATAACTTCACGCCAGGCCCCTTGCGGGGTAGGCACGAACAACAGAGCGCCATTTAGGCTTATTCTTACACATCTCACTTGCTTCTTTGACACTCATAGCTCTTGTCATGCACGCTCGTCTGTTCTTGAGGCTCCTGACATCACCTTCTGCTAATACAAAATCAATTTGATCATGGACGGTGTGTCGTGGCCTTCCGCGACTTCTGCATCCATCCACTTTTGCATTGTATATCTGTTTAGTCATTCTTTCATCATACATTTTTTCCAAATGCCCGAACCACCGGAGCATTCCTTTCCTTACCTTCACCCCGACACTCTCTTTCAGACCAACTCTCTTTCTTACTTCGGTATTACGAACGCGGTCCGCGAGCGTCACTCCGCAGATTTTGCGCAGTGCTCGCATCTCGACCGCGTTTACTTGTCTTTACTTTGTTTTATCTTGACATTCAAAAAGTCGTTGTAGCCTAGTAGTTAACGCTCTCGCGTGCCAGGCTTATATTGCGGATTTGAGACCTGTTTGGAGAACCAAGCACCTCTCAATCAGTTTTCTGATCATATCTTTACAATTGTCTCGTGTCGACAGTAAGGAAAATTATGGCGATGATTTCTGTACATCGAGATCAATGATATATCAAACCCACCAAGCCGTCTTGGATAAACGTGGCGGATAGATTTACCGTCCGATTCCCTAAAAAAGTGGAAGGTCTGAGCCCAGCAGTGTTAGAAGTTTATCGGTTGCTATTATATTATTATTATTGACATTTGAAAGATAAAATAAGCGTTTCTATTTTTTGAACTATCAGATTTCATTTACTGTAAGCCAGTTCCAAAAATGTTCTTCATAAATAGCTCTGAAAAAATATGTAGGTATAAGAGATAACATACTATTACGAGCCGCGATTGCTTTATACTGCACAGATACAATGTCTGCCCGGTCACATGGACCGAATTTCCTAGAATCAGTTTGTGCTTCAAATCCGTGACACCTGGCTAATGACTATCATAAAATATTACAATACAACAATGGGCTGTTTTCTAATCACAAATTTTAAACACAAAATAAACAAGGAAATCCAAATGCCAAAAGGTAATAAAATATGTTTTTAAAGGTATGCAGGTGTGAATTTGTTTTTTTCGGCGTCTAGGTCGTAACAATACTAAAGATTCAGCGGAATGTATTACATCATTTACCGATCTCACGTAATCTCAGAAAATAATCTTGATAAAATTCAGTGAAGAATATATTCAACATAAACGAAAAAACCTTGAGAACTTCACGAGTCAGAAACTTCTCTTGCGACCTTATAAAGTGACATCACAAATCCTATATTGCTTACGACGTTTTTCACACTCGTAACTTACATTTCCCACTGTCTCGCCTAAAACCCAGACTAATTTGATGATATGTGATATAATACGATTGCGAGGTCATACATTTGACTGTGAATGTAATTTAGATGTTTAGAGTAATGGATATGTTCCATATTTTTTAGACGATATGGCGCTTCTGTTATAGTATCAAGTTGATAAATATTAAATATATTTTATTTCGGGTTTTATAATAATACTTACGTATACACTTTCCTTTAGTTATACAACTATTTATAATATTACAATATACCTAGTCCAGCCATAAGTTCTGCTCTAAATTCAAAATAATTAAAAAGTTGAAAAAAAAAAGTTTTTATGTAATAGTATTTATGGTCAGACTAGTTATTATTGTACTCATATAAAACAGATGTAAACATGTGGATCTTTTTTTATATTGAGATAGATAGATAGATAACAAAAAATATATCTAGTTATGTACAAAGGGCGGTCTTATTGCTAAAAAGCTCTCTTCCAGACAACCCCAAAATAACAATGTAAGATGTAGGAAATTATGCGAACATATGGACAGATAAATATTACTAATAAAATAATATAGAGGTCATTTACATTAAAAACCTTAATAACTAAGTGACTATAGCGTGTACTGTCTCATCCCAAAAGTATGGGTTCCAATTTTGGGTGGAAAGCATATACCAATTAAGCAATTTCTCTGACCTTAACGCCTGTATTGTTACAGAAATCCATGATAATATCCTTTTTCACAATGATCACGAGCTGTGAAAGAAACCATCGTAATGACACAGGTCGACCGTGAGATCACGATTAGCGATATATGGGAAGTTAACAAACCTTTCGGATCTTTTATAATGTGAAGGACCGAAACCAGTACTTATATATTAATGGGTTCCTATTATAATTTATAATATAAGACAAAAAAATTATCCGTGCAGGAACGGAGAAAGAATACAATTTCCTGCGGCCCGGCGGCCTGTCGTAAGAGGCGACAAAACAACCCACAGCCAGGTGGTAGGGCATTTTCCCGACTGGATGGCTACCACCCCTGGTCTAGAGTATGTCGCCATAACAACCTTGTGTTGTGTTCCGGCATTAGTGACCAGGTTCCAGGCTCCCTAAAGAGAGCAGCAGCGCATTCGTAGCACCTTTGGTGTTGAAAATGTCCATAGGCGATGGTAACCGCTGTCCATCAAGTGGGCCGTCTGCCTGTCTGCTGATCTCCTGCAATAAAAAAAAAAAAAAAAAAAAAAAAAAAAATTATCAATTTGCAAAAAAATACATTTCCGAAACATGTATCTACATTGTTCAAAAGTTAAAAATTACGCACCACACGATGGAACGTGCGATAAAATTAGTACTCTCAACGGAATTAGGTGAAAAAATTATAAAAATATTACACCAAGCTGTTTCACATTACGACAGTAATTAAGCTGAATTATCGAACCTCCTTGGAAGCACTTAAGCAAAATACTTTTCAGGGGCCGTGATCACGGAAATACTGCCAAAGTGGCCGAAACGTCAGAATAACGAAGAACAAATAAATAACCGCTTAAAACCCTTACGTAGTTTTATTAAGTAACAGTCACTTGCGCATTTGCACCATTTGTGCGAATAACAAAACGCCGCATTGATATTCTCTCCGCTAAAATAAACCGTTGAAGGGTATTTAAGGAGTAAGAAGTAATAAAATTAAACGATAATAACACCCTGTGCTAAAATTTTCGTTGTCTTGCCGAAGGAAAAATTCTTGGATACGTAATTAAAATTTCAGGGGCCTTACGAGTTGTTGGGGACTGTCGAAGTGGCCCCCGGCCAGTTATTTGAACGATGACCTCGAAAAATTCTCCCAGTTTCCGCATCTTGTCGTCCGTATTTCTATTTCGAATGGTATTTATTCGAACCCTTGATTAGTCCTTTGGGTAAATTTAATTTTCAAGGCCGTCCCTTATTGCCAAACGTTAGATTGTTTTGCTTTTAGTTCTTGGTATGTTAATTATTCTGCAAAGTTTTAGCAAAGTAAATTTGTGAATTAATTTCAGTTATTTAACAAGGCAATGCGACCAAGTTTCTGTTAGACATTAATTATCAGAAAATAGATTTTACTATTTTTTAGAATGAAGAGCAATGCGTCTAATATTTTTTTATAAAAGTAACAATTAAATTTGTTTAATACTGTTAAAGCTATTTTTTTAACTTTGACTAATGGTCTTATGTTCTTTCTTTTATTGGAATAGACATCATCCCTACCGCACCTATTCAAGACAGATTGGCGATTGTCACACATAGCGAACTAGATGTACAGTGATGACGATATTTTCCTATATCATTAGCTCAAAATATCTGTAAAAATATACAGAATATGATAAAAAAACTACTAAATACGCCTTTTAACAGGATTCGAACTCACAATATTGAAACTAACCATCATGTTACAACAACATTGAGACATTAAATAATAACTGCATGCAATAAAGCAAGTAATAAAGCAACAAATAATATCTTACAAATAAAATACGAGCTATATTTTAAGTAACAGAAATATATGAGAGAAAAAATAATTACCAAGAAGTTACCCATTTAACAAAGTCTGCAAACATAACTCAACAGTCGTGTACAGAAATCTCATTAGCAATAACAGAGAGCGTGCCCTTACTCCATTCAATTGGTTTAATAAAACGTGTGTACGTTACTTTATTACTTGGGTGTTTGTTGAATCATTAAGCACCGGTTTAAACGCTAAATTTAGTGACGTGTCACACGCTTTCCAGTTCAGTGTGCCTTGTCATTGTACAGTTGGCACCAGTCGGCGTCCTCCAGACTACAATGCCGGGCTTCTATATATTGTAACGAGCTACAGGACTCGCATTAAAATGCCGTTGGAATTACTATAGAATTTATTAGAACTATACAAACACGTGTAACACAGGTACAAATATAACTGGCCAAACCAGTAAAAACTGCACGATCCAATAACATGCACAAAGTCCGTCATTATATCGCTTATCGAATCTACTATACACGTCTTGCTCGTATTCTAATCGTCGCTTGACTGCCTCCAACCAATTTTGGGCATCGTTTTATACTAAACTGTACAATGCAACAACCGACCGCGTGGATTGAGTTTCCAAGAAACCGTAATCTGCAACCTGCGGCCATAAACAAGTACAATAAAAATTTAATGTTTTATTAATTACAAATTTTAAACACAAAGTAAAGAAAAGAAGTCCAAATGCGGGAAAGGTAATAAACCAGGTGTGCATAAACTTTGTCGGCGTGTAATAATATATTTTACTAAATATTTCTTTACCTTACGATTGGCAGTAAATGGACATATTTAAACGAAGTTACCGACAAATTTTATCCAATAAAACAAATGGTAAAGATATAATTTATTCTTTTAAGTTACTACAGTTTATAGCCCCAAGCTAAGCTACTCTTGTGTTATAGATAGTGTACTACTACTCTAGATTCGATCCCAAACACCCAGGCCATGCTAAATTATTATTCCCATGCTAGGATCGGACCTGGGAATTTTGCGCTAGGCCGGCAAAAATCTAGATTGAAACATAGAGACCGTTAGAATAAATGTACTGCGGAAATGTTTAAACTGCAGTAACAAAATTACCTTGCTATTATATTGTACTTTCCGAATGACTTTCTAGATTAAATCAGTGTTAATAAATTAACAACGTCTAAGACCTCGAAGGTTTTAAGCGGAAAAGCAATTTACCAAATTCTTGGGATATATATTTTGTTAATAATTTTTCCTTGTAAGGTTTTTCTATTTTTACATTTGCTATTTAACTCCAATTTCGTTACACATATATTTGATAACACTGTAAATTTATGCTAGATTACATGAAATTCACAAGTAACATGTTTCTTCTAATCTATCTAATTCTCTTTCACAAGCATTATAATGGGACCATTCTATTAGATAACACTAAGTTTGTATTGACTCTATAATATGTTTCATGTTGTATTTCACACAATATTCCCAAAATAATGACACGCTTATTTATCAAGGCAATATCTACTGTGAATCTGCTATGATACTGAAATGACCATATTAAGCTGACATTACAATATTATGAATATTTGATATATTACACTAATACCAAAGAAATAATTTAAAATATTGTGGCAAATGGCGGTGGAATCATCTAGTTAGTTTTAGAACTTTTGGAAGAAACTAGAACAATCTAGAAGGAAAAGACAAGGACGGATATATTTAGAAAAGTATAGACGATGAACGAAAGACAGAGATAGATAGATGTTAGAAAGGGATAGACGATGAACGAAAGAAAGAGATAGATAGATGTTAGAAAGGTACAGATGTATAAATGAAAGTTCCCGAACAGAAGGTTCGGGAAGGAAGAGACAGAGAGATAGATAGATGGGTTCTAGAAAATTATACCGAGCAGTTTAGAGTTGAGTTTGGTTCAGACGGTGAAGCGACAACTGCAATACTAAAGAGTTGGCAGAATTAATAGAAGACAGAGACGAAGTAAGTGGTGCATTTAGTGACAAGTTTGGTGGACAGATACGTGAAGGAGTTGTGTTGCGTAGTTCGAGAGAGGAACCAGAAGCGAGCTATACGCGATAATATTGGAGGTGGTCTCCGCAGCATCGGCGACGGTATTGAGGGTGTGAAAACTTATCGTCGGGACTGTGCATCGTTGGTCGTGCGTATAGGGGCAACCCTGCAGAGAGGTACTACGTGCGGCTGTGTAAGTCTATAAAAGCTTTTAAATTAAAAACTGGTGTTTTCTTCCAATCCATAAGAGCGTACCCCCGCTCGTACGTAACAATATTATTTCAGGTTATAAGAGCGCTGGTGCTTACTTCGACCAACGGATCAGTTTGGCGATCCAGCGAGGAAACGCAGCCAGCCTTCTGGGCACCTTGCCCATAGAAGACGGTGATCTGGGCTCAGTATTCTATTTATATTCTTGAAGGACTGTGAGTAGAATACAATACAAATAAGTTAAGTTTTCTTGCATTGTATTCGATTATATGTAATTTTATAACAATATTCGTTTAATTATTATTATAGCGGCATGATATTGAATGTATTCATGTATTAGCAGAAGGTGATGTCAGGAGCCTTAAGAACAGACGAGCGTGCATGACAAGAGCTATGAATGTCAAAGAAGCAAGTAAGGTGTGTAAGAATGGGCCTGTGTGGCGCTCTGTTGATCGTGCCTACCCCGCAAGGGACCTGGCGTGAAGTTATGTATGTATGTATGATATTGAATCTAGTTCAATGTACTTGTACC
Source organism: Dendrolimus punctatus (assembly GCA_012273795.1). Taxonomy (NCBI): domain Eukaryota; kingdom Metazoa; phylum Arthropoda; class Insecta; order Lepidoptera; family Lasiocampidae; genus Dendrolimus; species Dendrolimus punctatus. The sequence continues at coordinate 21,058,551 of CM022541.1, forward strand.
AGAAAGTTGTTGTTTTTTCTTACAAAATTGTGACCAGAACTAGCTATCCTAAGAAGATTGATATCATTTTATTTTCGTGGTTTATTTATCAAATGCGGAAAAACCCATTTGGATTAGAATTGCTCATCCATCTTTTAAGATGTCCAAGTATCGTAACACATAACATTGTGTATAACTAACTACCTATAGTACATTGGTATGCACATGTAACAACGTACATGTTGTGTGTCAAGTATTAGTAGTATTAAAGGAAGATATTGCAGAGAAGAGAGAAGTATTAATAGTAGATATTGCTAAAATAAATAATGAAACACTCAATATTTTTGTTCATATTTAATGTGAAAAATCCTCTTTAGTTTAGTACGAAATTGATTTCTTGACCTAACTTTCCGGAATATATTTGAATTAATTATTATACAAGTCTGAGAACTGATTGCTGAATTGTTTTGATAGACGTCTTGAATGTTTTTCTAATAAACTCATCCTGCCCGTCAATTCGTTCGCGCTTGACTTCATATCTTAACCCTGAAGATATGGAAGTTAAATACACAGAAAATGTAACTTAGGTTATTTTTTCAAGTTCCTTTAACAAAAGATTCATACATTTTTTTTTACAGTAACTTCAATTTTACTTATTATTAGAAATTTCTTTTAAATTATTATAAAAAGTTCATACATACATACATACATACATACATAACTTCACGCCAGGTCCCTTGCGGGGTAGGCACGAACAACAGAGCGCCACACAGGCCCATTCTTACACACCTCACCTCAAAAAGTTCATAACATTACAAAATTATATAGTTGCAGTGTCTGTACATAGAAGCTATTTAAAAAAAAACAACTGGAAAAGTGTTTATAAACGCAGAAAAACACGATGATTTTTTTAATGTTTTTTGTTTGTTTGTTGGTTAGTTTGTTTGTTCAGGGTTCACGTCAAAATTCTGGGCCGATTTCGATACAGTTTTCGTCGATCACCAGCGAATTCCTAGATCTAAATTCTGCGCTACTTTTTATCCTAGGAATCACGCCGAAATTTTTCTGGGAATTATTTAAAATGGCCAGACTTAAATAAATAGAATTCCTATCTAATTTTTTCACTGATTGATAGCAAATTTTATGTACAAAAAAAATATTTTTTATTCAGGAAATCCTGTGGCATTTTCCCCGGGAGAGGTTTTTAGTAATTTAGGTGTACAAAAATTAATTTATTCCGGAACCGCTTTCACTAAAACTATAGTTTACATTATTTTTTAATTCTGTAGTACTTTATCCAGTGGACATTTCAAGTCAATAGTGGACCAAGTCACAAGCAAATCCTAGTTAAATGTACAATAGTTGTAAACCGCTTCAGAAAATGAAAAAGACAACTGTATCAAACAGTCCAAAAGTTTAAACAACATACACCAACTTAAGAATAATAACAGTGGTTGTTTAATTGAGGTATCTTGCTACTGAAGTACCAAATCTCAACACAACGAGCTGAAACTAGGCAGATATAACACGAGATAGTTTTAAACGAACAGTATATAGCTGGGTATATTCGTACGTCGGTTTCTTTAATGTGCAAATTTCCTCAGTACTCTTATTCACAGCTAGTACGTAACAAAGTGCACATTAGGGCTAGGTATTACAAATGTCCAAGGCTAAGATAAGCAACTTACATCCGAATACCTAACTTTTTTTTAGTTAAATAACTTTACTAGGACTACTACTTTACTAGTTATATAACTTTACCTACGCTCACGTATGGAAGCGAGAGTTGGTACTTTTAATCAAGCTTTAATAAATTAAAAATTTATGTTCAAAATTAAATTACGAAGCTATTCCATATAGGTTAACGATAAGAATTCATTTTCAGTAATTCATCTACTGTATAGAAATATTATTTGACGGTCATTTTTAAGACCACATTAAACTTTTATGCGTACGGTACGTTTATAATTTCTCTTGTTAAACAGTTATAAATAAAATGCTTTTATTCAATTTCATTACAATTTGCACTCTGTGCTCAAAATACTAGTCCCTTATTTTAACTTGCTCTCTCTTGCACTCTATGCAATTACCTCTCAGTGTTACCACTACTCGATTGCGTCCCAATTACAAGAGTTTTGATCGAATTAATTCCGCATCGATGGTACCTTGTCTGCCCCGAGCAGGGGCTTTAATTAAATCGTAAAACGCATTTTCGGTTGAAATAACGTTGATACGTTGATGAAATTGTGGCATATTAATTGCGAAAACATTAAATGCATATATACATTTTTAGTTTTAATAAAGTAGTATGAAAGTTAAGTCAGTCAGGAGCTTGTCGTCCCAGGCACAGTGAAGGTTCTGTAGACATTTTGAGATTTGACTATGAATTTCTAAAAAGTATGTTATCGGAAATACCGACCGAACCCCACGACTCAAAAACTACTTGAGAAATTTTATTCAAATCAATCTTCATTGAAACATTTTTGAGCTCTATCAATTATATATATATATATTGGGGTTGTCTGGAAGAGATCGCTTTTTAGCGATAAGACCGCCCTTTGTACATAAGTAGATATAATTTTAGTCTTTAAGTTCATGATTGTATTGGTGTACAATAAAGTGTTATCTATCTATCTATATATATATATATATATATATTAGGGTGGGCCAAAAAAAATTTTTTTTTAAAGTTACACGGATAAATCGGTTGCTAGACACCTTACAAAAATTCTCACCAAGCATGAGCTCTTTATTTTAATAGGAAGATCCTCCGCATCGCAGTTTTGTATTTTTTTCTCAGTCCAATAGAAAAAAAATCATACCTCATTTATCGATTGAACAGAAAAATGTTCCGAGAGAATTTTTCCGTAAACCTCACCATTTGAAAGATATTTAGGATTTAATTTTGATTATTTTAAGATAAATTTTATTTTTGTTTATGAATTTTATAACTCGATAATAAATGACTTTTACAAAATGCGCAATACAATTTTTTGTTGGAAATTAACTGCTCTATAAAAATGGTTTCTTATGTTATGGCGATGTATTTAACCGTTCAAAAGATATTCATCATAAAACTTTCATGTCTACGTTAATATATAAATATATATATATATATATATATATATATATATATATATATATATATATATATATATATATATATATATATATATATATGTATTGGATATCGAAAATATTACTGGGAGACAAAATATTATTAAAATGTAGGAGTCAATTAGCAAAAAATACACAATGAAGAGTATTGTTGTTGTATAGATAAACAGACAGACATGATTGTATAAGGATTTCGTTTTTATCAAAATGCTTACAGAATCCTAAAAGTCATGTTAAAGTCACATGGAAATTATTCGATTCGAATTTATATAGTTATTTATATATGTTATAAAGCAGCAACTTTCTAGTAATTAATGCGCAATTTCGTTTACTGCACTGAATTTTATACGGGACAAGGTTATCAAGAGCACAAGAATTTATTTAATTAAGTCTTCTTAATTACTTAGCTACTAAAGTTATTAAATTCAACGTGAATGAAATACGAACTGAGCTCGAAATGTATTTTCTTGATAATGCCTCACTGCAGCAAAGTTCATTTTTGAACATATTATAGCTTACGGTTTTGTTCACTTACTAAAGTGTTGTTAGCTGAAGCACTAAGTTACTAATGTCTTATTACAATGAGTTTGAATGCTTGCAAAACATGCGCCGTTCAAACAGTTTTCTGAACTGATTGCGTCTTCTTACAAAGAACACGTGTTAATGTTGAAAGAAAAAATATCGTCGATTTCGACTGGAACTCCAATTTACTGATGTGCGACTTCCGGCAATTCGTTTTAGACAGGCGTGGTGGGTATGCCGTTCATAATTCTAGTATATAGAGGCTTCAGTCCAGTCGTGAAATGTTTATGAACTGATATTATTATATGAACGAAGTCATCCTGATATATAAGTATATAGTGTTACATGCGAGTGAGAATATGCACTTAGGATTGGAAGAAAGCACTAGTTTATAACTAAACGCTTTTATTAACTTACACAGCCGTACGTTATTACTCTCCGCAGGGTTGCCCCTACATGCAAAACTAACAATGCACTGTCCCGACGATAAGATGTCTCACTCACAATACCGTCGCCAATTTTGCGTAGACCGCTTCGTGCAGTGCTCACCTCAGAGTTTACCGCTTGTAGCTCCCTTCTCGATCTTCTCTTAAACTACGGTACACTTCTCCTTTCCTATACTATCGACTAAACTCGTCAGTCACTGCTTTGAACTTGACTCTTCTTCCCACTCTTTCGTATCGCACTTTTGTTTTGCTGTTTTCAACTGAACTACTCCGTAGGCGCGTCTTGCGCTGCTTATATACCCGGAAGAATCTTCTGGAACCCATAATGTTGGTCTTCTTTTCGTTATTCTTTTATTTATCTGTCCTTTTCTAAACATCTACCTATCTCTGTCGATTCCTTGCTGAACCTTCTATTCTAGAATTTCGATCTTCATTTCGTTATTCTTTTCTAAAATGTATTTGTTCTTGTCTTTTTATTTTGGAATCTTCTACATTTTTTCTGAAAACTCCTTGAACCAACTAGATTGATCTACCATCGCCCGCCACAATATCATCAAAGTATAATTTTTAGAAAAAATCTCTATAAATTACCATTTATTTTACCATTTAGAGATAGGTATGTGATCCTATCCAGATGTTCAGACTGCATATTAAGTCATGCAATATTCCCGTAACAAATCGTAAAATTCTATTTGGTTTCTTTTGCAATACATAGCACGTGATGTACTTAATATTTATACGGTACACGATCACGAACCGTAATGTACTCGTCGATATGCAACGCTCACGTTTGTGTGTGTATGTGTGTGAAGGGGGGAGCATACCATGTGTTATGTAACACCTTTTCATAGGAAAAATATATGTTAAATGATATTATGCCCGAAGTTTTTCATGGGAATTTGAAGGGTAATGTTTAGTTGTGTATTATCATATAAGTAAATCTGGTCTTAGTAAATTTGGTCTGAAAAGTATTTTAAACAAGTATATGCCGAAAGGCAAGAGGAGATTGGCCTGTAAAGCCATCTAGTTATTTAGAATTTAGGAGCTATTTAGAGTCACCTTCTATACTGGACCGTTGTCATTTCAAATATTATCTTTCATGTTATAACAAAGATTCCGTTTGTGAAACTGTACTTCACATACGTCTTATGCTTAGTATATACTCATACATAATTTACTCATTATGTCCACTTCAACAGCAGCAAACAGAGAAGTGGGCAGTATATGTAAACGCAACTTTACATACACTGCCCGTTGATTTTCGTACTTACTGTCGTGGAAATTGGTATAACTTTAATGGCAGTTATAGTTTTATGGAAATTACAAGACCTGTTCAAACTGATATATTATTTACATCCTATATTACACATTATGTTTTTAACATATTTGGTGTTTGATTGTTCGCTATTTACTTAAACACTACTAAGCCAATTTCGATGCGGTTTTTTCTGATCGATAGTAAATTCCTGGAATTAAAATCTGTTATACTTTATATCCCGAGAATCGTGCGGGAATTTTCTCGGAATAGGTTTAAAATGGCCAGGTCGAAAAACAAAGATTCCGATGCTAAATTTTCACTGATTGATAAAATTTGTAGTTAAGAAATTATAGTTGTATATGCCTGTACTAATATTACTTATCCCGAGTTTTACGGAAGTTGCTGGAATTCACCTATTTCCATAAATCTGATATCTTGATGAAAATAACAATTTTATATTTAGCAGAATAACTATAATTTTTAATGTCTGTCCAAAGCGAATAAATTCGCGGGAAAATGTTAGTATTACATACAACAAAAATGTTATGTTACTAATTCAGATAAAAAAGACCTCTTCTTACCATCCTACATTAAGGAAAACAAAGAAACACAGTGACGAAAACATACATTTATAAAAGGCTGCAACGTTTATCCGAGGTAGTTTTATTAAAATAACAATGGTTTTAAGAGGTACTAAAAAGGAATATTCCATTAAGTACGTAGCAACTAAACACTAATGGGCGATTAAAAATGACAATAACAAGGGATAACGATGATAGAATAACTTAAAGACAGAAACAAAACAAAATGAAAGTATCCTTAATACAATATCTGGGCATTAGAAACATGCGGTTATATCTTCACGAGCTAATTAATATACTATTTATTAAAGACACTCAAATATGTGTATATAAACTACTACGATATGTCCGCGATTTCATCTAAGCTTGACTTAAAATTCCCGCGGGATTCCCCGGACAGAAAGTACCACAGCATTTAAAATATACATGCACACACACACACATGAGCGCACGCACACAAACGCAAGATACTCAAGCGCTCACACTTCCATACTTTAAATATGTATTGAATAATGTTTCATTTTATGTATTTATAAATATATGATCCCTGCGATACAGGCTTTGCCTACTAGTGCAAGGTTCTTTAGGAGCCATATACCGCACAGAATGTGACAACCAGGATAAGGTACTATAGCACAATCTTTTGTTAGAGCCTTGTCTTGTAATGAGAAGTCTGGTTAGATAAATTTGAATTTGAATAACATAAGCTAGTTCTAGTGAAAATTGTGTCGGAATAACCAAATTTTTGTACACCCGAACAAATACAAACCGTTCCCGGGAAAATACCCGCGGAATTCCCGGGTAAAAAATCACACATTTTATTACATAAAATTTGCTTTCGATCAATTTGGAATCACATTAAAATTCAATGTTTTAGAATCTGGCCGTCTTGAATGATTCTCAGAAAAAAATTCAAAAGGATTACAGCAATGACATGTTGCTGTTAATAATAAAGGGTAAGTATTGCTACAACCCATAAATAATTATAAACCATAGTAATGATTTTTTACTAGTCCGAAATTTGATCGTTTATTCATGGCCAAAATAGCCATTTAATGTTATATGGAAGCACACTCTCTGCTGCTATAAAGGGAATAAGAAAGGAGGACTCGACGCCTCAGAGAGGAGGAACTGGAATAGAATAGAATAGAATATCATTTATTGCATAAACTGTCACGTACATATAATTTTAAGGAGATCTTGTGTTCTTTGTTGGAACGACAGTTTGTCCTTTCGAACGTGCAATATAGGCAGTTTATAATGTTGCCAGGCCATTATAAATATAATTCTATTATTATCCTGTTATTTGTCACAATATTATAAAAAAAAGAAATACATAACATTATTCAAAATACTTGTACAATTAATCTAACATTACTTACTTAGTCAATAAAAAAAGCAAATGTCTAAAAAAAATTAATAATAATTATACAATTAAAGGTCATAAATAATGGTTTAATTATTTATCTACAATGAATTCATTGCATTTTATTTATATTTGGATAGAGGGGATGGGATAGATAGCGATCTCACTTGTCGCACGAAAAGAGAGTCGATCAAAACTAACCGTTTCACGCTAATATTCTGTAAGAGCGTAGTATCACACCGATCACCGGCTCTAACAGCTGTAATCAAGTCCACGTCCAAGTGTGACAAAAGTATATAAAATCACATAGAGTTTGGAGAGTGAGTAATGGAGCTTTTTAATCTGTGCCCACCGGCGCTATCTCCTTTCTACCATCGGAACACCAAACACACTGAAACGAAATGAAACACTAGTATAATATGATGGAAGTACCGCCTAGGTGTTAGAAGTGCTTTGCTTCGAATCCACTTTCATCATCCGACCTCAAAAGAATGGAATTAACTGTTGGAGACTGTATTTTACGAAAAATATAACTTGAATAGCTTTGAGTTCCATGTGAATAAGTATACCATCTTCGTAAACATATTTCATCTTAGACCGTACTTTCGCATAACATCAACGAGATTGTGGTGAAACGCGAACCTTAAACCAAAATAAATAAATCTCATATATTATTCTTCACGACCTTTGATAAGAAAAGATTCGACAACTCCATAAAATTGTGAAAGTGACTTAGTTTAAATATTTGTGCGTTCTTCCTATTTATACAAAAGGTGTTAATTAGTATAACATAAAAATTAAACACTGTTATAAACATTTTTCAGGTAAAAAATATAGTCCAGGTGGCTGTCGGTGTAGAGCGTTCACAAAATACTGGCCGCATTGCCACAACATTATCTCGAAAAATTACCATCAAGCATCCGTGCAGGAACGGAGCAAGAATATAATCTCCTGCGGTCGAGCGGCCTGTCGTAAGAGACAACAAACAACCCACAGCCAGGTCGTAGGGTATTTGCCTTTGTCTTGCTTTGTCTAGACTACGTCGCGAAAACAACATTGAGTTATGTTCCGGCATTAGTGGCCAGTCTTCAGTCCCTTTACGGAGCAACAGCGCATTTGTAGCACCTTTGGTGTTGCAAATGTCTATGGCCGATGGTAATTGCTTTCCATCAAATGGGCTCTCTGCCTGTCTGCTAAACTCATCCAATAAAATAAAAAATGTAATAGTTCTCAGAAGATTTTAACCTGAAGCTTATGCAAGCGTAAAAGCTAACTCCCTACAAAACTGTGTCAAACTTTAATCTTCAAGAACACTTGGCAATGGAAAGAAACATATTTACGAAGTTTAAATAAAAATTGCACGGACGTCGTGGCTTCACAATAAACGCCGGAAACGGAAATGTCGTGTCTGCGGTAGTGACAAGTTGTAGGAGGCTTCTTGACGTAAATCAAACTAACATGGTAGACTATTTTCATGATTGTATTCAAGCATTTACGCATCAAAGTAAAAATAATAAATCTGAAGTACCTGGAAATGTATAAGCCGTCGAGCAGAATACTTTATATGTTTAACTAGCTTCTGACCGCGACTTCGTCCATGTGGATAGTTTTTTAACTATCCCACGGGAACTGTTTAATTTTTCGGGATCAAAAGTAATCTATATGTTGACCGGAGATATAAGCTTTTTTATATGTATAGAAATTATGTCCAGGTGGCATTTGCCCGACTGAATGGCTACCACCCCTGGTCTAAATTATGTCGCTATAACTATCTTGAGTTGTGTTCTGGCAATGGTGACCAGGTCCAGTCTCCCTTAAGAGATCAGAAGAGAGCAGCCCTTAATTTGAATTAAAAAATAACTAAATTATTTCATTTCTTACATCCCCCTGACTCAGTTATTAGTATTTTTTTGCATTGTCCATAAATTCTATCTTTACAGTTTTTTTATATGTATAGATAATATTGCCAAAAAGTTAATGCTTTGTTAGGACTCGTGAGCTATTCCCTTCCATTTCTCTGTTTTTTTTTCTTTCCCCTTTCTTCATTATTTTGGAGTCGACACCACACAATAATGTATTTCCCTTCCATACTCCTCTATGCTAACAAACGTCTTCTGCCACAACACAATCATCATGACTGTCATTCTTCACACAATACATTTGTACCCGTCAATATATAGATAGATAGAAATAGACACAACATAAAATATACATCAGAAACAAATTGGCCAAGTGTGTGTCAATCTACGCACCATGAAACCTTCCTTTGTGTTGTGAAATTATCAGTCTAAAGTCATAATTCACTAATCCATGAGCTAATTCAGGCAATTTCGTGCTAACAAGAAAATAACATAAAAGTAAACAACGATAATAAATGTTATTAAAGTTTCGTGTTTTATAGTTGCTCTAAAATATAATTATGGATGATATTTTATCGCTGATATTAGATTTCCATAATCATGAAACAGAATTTATATTAGGTGTAACAAGATATTTTGATGTTGGGCTGAAACCTTTAATTTTAAGGTTTAATAAAGCCGTGAAAATAGGTATTTTTGTGAACGAACAATAAAAAGTTTTGCAAATGTAATCAACGTTTTTGGTCATTTGGTTACAGAACATTATTTTTTTTCGAATATGTACCATATTTCAAACACTACTAAAGATCTTATTCAAAACTGATTTTAGTTGAATGGTGATGATGATGAAATGATATTGAAGCTATGGATACTTAGATAGATAGATAGATAGATAACACTTTATTTTGCTCACCAAAAAAACAAGTACAAAAACAAAATGCATAATTACAATACTTCTTGGCAAAACAACAGGCGGCCTTATCGCTAAAAGCGATCTCTTCCAGGCAACCTAGCTTAAAAGAAATTCTTAACTAATCTGGCGATGTAGGTGGAGCAGAAAAATATAGGACTGTACAATTTAAATATAAATACTTACAATATTTTATAAATTTAATACATATACTATATGGATGGATACTTCATCATTATATTTTCCAGAATTTTCTACCTGTCGCGAACGTGACTGACTTCAAGCATCAAATGTCAACGTTAATTAAAAACCTCAACGTAACACAAAAGAAGAATGATACATTAATTTTTGAACTTACATTTTGAATACCGGCTTCAAACAACTGACTGCTTGTAATCTTACAATAAATAAATTAGTTATTCTCAAGTAATTAGCGCCTATGGATTCCTACTACGAACTCCGGAAGCTCAAACACCACCCTTTGAAAGTAAAATGATAGTACAATTAGTACGAATTTGGAAGCGAGTATTTCCTCATGTACTGATTTTAATCAATGTTAATTATAATAAATGTAAATTTGATTTTGAAATTTCTTTTATTTCTTAGACTGTGGAACACTTTAAACGGATAAATACGACAATTGTATAAAGATAAGATTATTGCCAAAATTTCTACCAAAACTCAAAAAAAATATCCTTATTATAGAGGGCTATATAAGAAAGAATGAAACTGATGGATACGTTAAAATTCTTTTGTACTTTATCATTTACCATCTATCTTTACGTTATTTATAGTGACGCTGCTACATCTGTATTGCAAAAATGGCCGCCGCCAGAGGTCGTTTATAAGGCAAATCCGTCTTATCAGTCGTCCGCGTCCGGAGCTCCGCCGTATTTTATATAACGATGTACACTATCATTGCACGGGTGCATAGGATTTACTAGACATAAGTTTCGAATAAGTCTTTTTTTAAAATTATATTTCAATACAAGGATTCGTTTCATAGCAATTTGTAATAAATATATCTTGGATTTTAACCTTGAAACTTCTCATTGCTAGGATCCGCCCTTCTCGTTTTAAATGGACTAACACAAGCGCGGCAACACTTGTCGAAGACTGTTGGAAGATTTCTCACATCAGCTATTTCGATATTGTTTACCTTATTATAATTTCCATCATCCTCAACATGTATTATAGTAAGTGTAATAATATACTTACATTAATTTAGAAAAATTGCCTAAGTGATGTATGCTTTACGGGATATTTGTCCTCACATCGTTCGTAAGAAATACGGGCATCTATTTCATTACCACAATGTGCTAAGTTCGCCTGTCTAAAATTATAAAATGCCAAAATTTCAAAATAATATCTGGTACTATGATAAAATACGTGAATGTAGGCGTATTACATTACGTGTAGTACACCTAAATTTCTTATTCCAGAAATTTACGAAAGTTTCTTTGAAAAGCCCTATGGGAATAAATGTTTTGATATTCCTTCTTAATAGATTGTTTTAAGCTGGTATACACGTAGTATACACTACACTATAATAGGTCCGTCTTCACGTCCGTGACATTTCAGACAAACTATAAGAGAGTCATCTACTCCGAAACGGCCACGTTTAACGGAGACCGGCTAATTATGTGAGTACCAAATATCTAATCATGCCGCCTCCACTAGGCCTGGAAAGCCCAAGAAATTCGGGTGTGCCCTGAAAACGGATATCAGCAGAAGCAACATTCAAGAACTACTCGGCAAGAAACAGCGCGAGGAGTTTGTAAAGTACGCACAAAAAATCTCGAAAGCAGTAAATAAACGTAACGGGTCAATAAATTACACTGGTGGTATATAATTGTATATACATACCCACACAGTGTAAGTAAAACAGTATTAAAAGAGTAAATAACCTTACCTGCAAAAATTTTAATGTATAATTGAAGTAATATAGATATATAGATTAATGGATAAAACATGTAATAGATAAGAAATAAACAAATATAAAACAAACAGAATTCATTAGATAGATATACCTATATATTTGTACTAGCAAATAAGAAATATAATATAAAGAAATATACCAAATAATAAATAGAAAGAAAGACGTTTTTAAAATGAGAGAAGAGGAAAAAGAAAGAAACACAAGAAACATTAACACGACCCCCCCCCCCCCCCCCGTTATTTCTTGTGTATTTGGTAAGCATGTTATCTCTCAGATGTGAAGTGAAGTGTCTCAAAACAAGGGACGCCGAGAAGTAGAGAAGAAAGATAGCAAAAAAGACTGGGCGTTACAGCGAACACCAATTAAACGCTCGAATGATGATAGCTATATACTACTATACCCTATAAAAGCACACAAAATACATCAGTGAACGCGAGACATGTAGTCTCATATAACTTAGCACTCAGAGCACGGCCTACAGCCCTACTACCATCGACATTAGACGTTGCTGTCACGGTATGAACATTAATTTTGTTTAATTAAAACAGTGAAACTCAGCTGGGAAATTATATGAGATGAGAAATAGTTGACACGTTTAATTTCTTACGGTACAACCGCCACTGGGTATTTATATTTTATAATGTCCTATCATTATAATAATTATATCCGGTTTTTAAGTTAATTGATAACATGCGCAAAAGGATAGTACCTTAACGTTTTAAATAAAAAAAATTTTTTAATAACAAACATATTGCTATTATCATCGATAATAATACAATAGGACAATATCTCGTCAATTTTATATTGTGCACACTATTTTTCATTATAAAATCAATTTCGTACATTACAAACAAGGTTTTTGGAACGAGTTATATGGCGGCGACTTATTAAGTGGTGTATCTATGATAATTATCTCGTTGGATGGGATGACGCACCACCAGGCGAGAGCCTAAGGCTCAATCGCCACGGGAGTTAGGCTCGACCGCTCATGAAGGGAGTAGAAACTAATACAATGAGATATTGTACTCTCAATGTAATTATTGCTTAATCAATGTTTTTGTCTAGAACCCACACAGGTGGCCGGGGACGGAATGATGGTACCGCGAGATGATGCATGGCCAAGTCAGTTAGCAGTGTACATCAGGCCTGCCTTGACTCATTATTAATAAGCTTACAATATCATTAGTATCGTAATTATAAATCGAATTTTCGATAAAAAAAATATTGCAGGAGCTCAGCAGACAGGCAGACGGCCCACTTGATGGAAAGCGGTTACCATCGCCTATGGTCATTTGCAACAGTAAAGGTGCTACAGATGCGCTGCTGCTCTCTTGAGGGAGACTGGAACCTGATCACTAATGCCGGAATGCAACTCAGGTTGTTATGGCGTCATACTCTAGACCAGGGGTGGTAGCCATCCAGTCGAGCAAATGCTCTACAACCTAGCTGTGGGTTGTTTTGTCGCCTCTTACGTCAGGCCGTCGGCTACAGGAAATTGTATTTTTTCAACGTTCCTGCACGGATATAAAATAAAATTTAATAATAAATTTCATAAGTAAATTATTTTTTTATATCACTCCTCCGATCTTGACTAACTAAAACGTTACAAATAAACTAAGCTACAAATATTGTATTCAAATAGTATCTGTTACAATATAAAAGGTTTATATATGACATGCTTTGGCTTCGAATGGCGTAACTCAGAACGTCATCCTCGCAACCTACTTAGAGAAGGGCGATAAAAATGCATTGCATTCGTAGGAATACGACTATACATATAGGAAGGATTTTCATTTGGGTATTTTCCTAGCTTCCAGAGAATGTCTTATTTGATCGTTGTCTTTGTGACTTTCTATCAATCGGGTTTTAGATTTAAAACAAGCACGAAAAGTGAATATACGAATACATGAAGTGGATATGATACAAGAAGTAAACATCAAGAAAATGTGCTACAGAAATTAGTTTCATTATCGTTTTGGCTTCGTACTTGACTCTTTCATCACTCACTAAATCGAAAGCCAAGCTTATCCGTTTAATCCGTGCAGTAACGGAGAAAGAATACAATTTCCTGCGACCGGGCGGCCTGTTGTAAGAGGGAAAAAACAACCCACAGCCAGGTGGTAGGGTATTTACCCGTCTGAATGGCCACCACCCCTGGTCTAGAGTATATCGCCATAATAACTTGAGTTAGTGAACAGGTTTCAGACTCCCTTAAGAGAGCAGCAGCGCATTTTTAGCGCCTTTAGTGTTGCAAATGTCTATAGATAGGCGATGGTAACCGATCTCCATCAAGTGGGCCGTCTGCCTGTCTACTGAACTCCTGCAATTTAAAAAAAAAACCGTACCATTACCGAGGCCGCGGTTCGTTAAAATTGACCTTTAAAAATAGTCACAAATCCGACGATACACAAAAGCGAAACGAGAAAAATGTAAACCATAATGGAATTTTCTAGTCTCGCGGTGTTTTGTGGTATTACACTTTATTTCACCCGGATTTAAGTTTAAAAATTCACGGTACTTAAAGAGAAATCACTTACAATATAAATGATAATATTAAGTTTTAATTTAAATCAGCTGTTTTATGTTTTTTGCAAACCAACAATTTGGTTGAATTATTTTTTTTAAATACCGTTACAGAATAATATGTAGAATAAAGTTCAACATTAAGTTGTTAATTTACATGGATAACCAAAGTTATAAGAAAGTATATTTTTTATATAAATGAAACCCATTATATCATCGAAGAATTACCGAAAGATGCTCCCGATCGACGGATAGGCAGTGATCTAAGATCAGGTTCAATTTTGGAATAGATTGTTAATTTCGTTAGCACATTCAACTACATATGCCGTCAAAAGAATTTAAAAAAGAATGACAAATTTATTTTAAAAAGTATCCACTCTTAAACGACACGTAGTTTTTCGCAAAATACAATATTCCGTTTGGTGCAGTGTAAATTGTGTTAATGTCAAAGTTTAAACCCGGACAAAGGTGCAATGTCATTCTGCCATGACCCATTCATTGTGCCGGCATTACTCCGCCATTCTCGGTTACTCGTAACGGATATTGTGGACGGATGCGCCTTATTCCTCAAATTGGAATACATGCAGTTTGCAATGGTGTTATTGTGCTCCGATTTCAAACTGAAGTTCACATGTTGTTTTTATATTTTACAGTGAATAATATTTTTAGATTAAATTAGTCAAAACTTATGCTCGATTTCTTTACTACTTCTATATGCTAGTTTAGTTACTAATATTATAGAGAGGAATGATTTGTGTTTTTGATTTTTTGCATTTTCGTAACGAATAAACTCAAAAACTACAAAACCGATTTCAAAAATTCTTTCACCATGGGAATGCTACATTATCCCTGATTAAAATAAGCTATACACAAATTAGGAATCCTTACTAACACTTCCCCATCTAAACAAAATAGTTTGCTCTGGAATCATGTTCTTCAATTTTGATGAAATTTTATTTGGTTTTAAGTGGGTATAGGTATTTAGATCTACAATTAGGCTCGGTAGGTGGCGATGGAATCGGGTTCTAGATTTTTATTTTTTCAAGACAAGACAACGTCTTTCGAGACCACTAGTCATAATATAAAACCAACGTTTTACACATTTTTTTCTATTTCATCTTATAGTTGCCTGGAAGAAATTCCTTCAAGCGATGAGACTGCCTATTGTTGTTTGTATTTATACTTCTGCTACTGTATCGTTGTTATGAAATAATGATTATTATATTCTCCCTGTTTATGCTGACGGTTTATTGGTTTACATCAAATTCATTATTTTTGTATTAAAAATTAATTTAAAAAAAAATTAAACAATAAGTTATTCCCATTGTTTTAATATTTTCAGTCTACCAATAAAGAACTTGCAGACATATACATAAAATTTAAGTAATAATCTAAGGTTTTCTCAAATTAATTTAATTTATATTTTTTTTTTTAAATGTTATAAATTCATTGATATTTTTTTTAATTTATATATAATAATTTAGAATTTTTGTAGAAAAACATCAGCCAAAAAGTCAGCTCTGGGACGGCAGCAACAATATAATCTCTCAACTTTTCGCATGCGTAACATTTGTTTTTGACTAACGTATTACTTAATGATTCTTTATACGTACAGTGTGTGTTGCCTTTACTCTTAAATATCTAGCAATACGTCCAGGTCAACAAATAACGTAAAATACTTCATTCTTTCTCTTAGACTTTATCTCGAAGGAAACCCATATATTCACATCATTCTCCGCAAGCAGTTTATTTGCATTTTCATGCATTTTGTATGGTGATTTTTGGCCATTGTTGGTGAGACTTTTTAGCGACACAAATTTTAGAATAGGTTTCATGAATAAGTATTTTTCATTATTTTGGCTGTCCTTTATTTATTGTGAACTTTGTTGCAGACTCATTAGTTGTAAACGTATTTCCGTATAGACTATTACTTAAATATGACTTTTTACTTTTTATGTCAAACTGTTTTTTGGTCGAGTGAAAATTATTAAGAGATACACATGTATACATATATCCATTGTTGTATTTATTAAGTTTATATAATTCAAATAACACAAAAAGCGGGGCACTTGTTATTACAAACAGTTATATCTCTCGTTCAACGACCAAAACGTGCTTAAGGAAAAGTTAATAAATTTTGTCAGCCATATTATCAACACAATTTGGCCTTTAACTATATCCTGAAATGTGCCCTAAATCAAAATAATAGGTTGAAAACCGAGAACGTAACCAACGAATCCTCAGGATTATTAGAATGTTCAGCGCAGAGATTTGCCCACAAAACTGGGCCTACGGAAACGGAACAAGATGTCAGTATATGTGGAATAAAGTATTGTTAAACAGTCACTTTGTATGCAGGCACGTTTTATTTTGGCATGATCGGAGCCTACTCCGATAATAATTCAAGCAAATTACTCAATATTGGATACGTTTCAATGGGTCCGCCAATAATAGCAGACGTGAGTCCTCTCCTTTAAAGAAAGTGAGTGTAAATCAGCTGTATTTACGGGATTATCTGTATATTTCTGATATTGACTTCAAAATTTAAATAGGCAAATAAAAACTCTAGTTAACTTCAATTCATTTACTTGAAATAATTTTTATAGTTACATAATTTATTTAAATTTATAATGTGTGTATTCATCAGAATGGTCGCAAGAAGACAGACATCTGTCATCTCTGCCGACCCCCTTGGTAAACAGGCGTGATAATGTGTATGTATAATATTTACATGTATAATCTAATATAGTAATGATAATATAGGCTTCCACCATTTCAATTTTGATTAAACAAATTTCAGTACTTGATCCTATTTGTATAAAATATAATTATACAAACATTAATTCCATATTCGTAACATTCATATCTAATTTAAAATAGATTTTAATTTGAATACTAACAGAGTAACCCATTTTTTGTATTCATGTTTTGTGTAAATAATAAAAAAATACTAGAAAATATAAATAAATTCAAACTAAACCTGAATTCCAATGTAATAACTTATTCCTAAACACCTGAACGAAAGGTGAATACTGTAATGTCAGTCCCTAGAGACTGCTAGTAGATTGTTCTGAGTAGTAACAAGAAAGGTTTCGAGTAGCCTAGCAACGCTCGCTCGATTGCTGTCCTAATCCATTATCTGAAATAAGGCACCAAAACTCTAATTTATACCAATATTATAAGAGGAAAGATTTGTATTCTTGTATGTTTGTAACGAATAAACTCAAAAACTACTATACCGATTACATTCTTCGAATTCTTTCGCCGTTAGATTCTACATTATCTCATATTTATCGCTAGAAAAAAATAGGGATGTCTACTGAAACTTCAATAATGTAACCAAAAGTGTAAACAATTAGTGTTTGTGTGGGTTCCGGGGATGGTTTAGATTCATAATTAGGCCCGATAGGTGGCGCTGGAATCGGGTTCTATATTTTTATTTTTTCTGGGCAGGACAACGTCTGCCGAACCACTATTACATTACGCACAAAAGGGGAGAAAGCTTTGGAATAGTAGAAATATTTGTAAATACAAAGTGACACTACCAAATCAGGGTCAGCTGGATAGATAGATTCCTTTTAATGTACACCGTTGTTTAGAAAGGGGGGGGCTTGGAAATACATTATAAACAATATTTATGCAATACAGTACATGATTACATAAAATGTCAATAGTCATTATGTTGCAGATGGTATTTTTTGATCATAGTTTTGAAAGTTAGCAGAGAATTTTGCCTTAATTTTGTCTGACGGCAACAGGCAACGTGGAATACTCCACAGTCGGACAACCTTAACGGTAAAAGATTTTGAAAAAATGTTTTAATATGAATGCTGGAAGTAACAAACGCGGTCGATCTCTTCAAGAATTAACCCGAAGCAACCCATGAACTTTGTTAATTATCCCGCATTGCCCGCTTCGCGATGGACGTGAAACTTTGCTCTGATATAATGTAGATGATTACGTGACGGTTTAGTGCAGCCGCACACTCAAGACACTTAGTTGAACTGGGGCGGCCCGACAAAAGAAAAGTTTTAGGCTTAATGTATTCGACGATTGCCCTGCCATGCGTTTGGATGTACTGAAGTTTACCATTATTACGATAGGTGATTGATTTTTTAAAAGATGCATAGTTTTGCATTTAACCACTGTCTCGCCTGAAGTGAAGTGATGGCACAGTCTAGAATGGAGCACGATTATCTAGAAGATACCTCGTGACTTAAAGACTTCAGTATTTTATTTGTCAGTAAAAACAGACCCCGGCAAATTATTCCACTCTTCAGCAGTGCGTACCAGAAAATATGTAGCGAAGCGCTTGGTTCTGACTGGCATTGTTTCCACTATGTAAATATGTAAACCAGTGTGTCTGATTCTCAGATGGTAGAATGGAAATAAAGAAACCAGCTCGTGCGGATCTAAGAAAAATTATGATAAAAATGGATTGTGATAATATAAAAAGGTTTTATCGATCCAATTGTTGGAATTACTTAGTTTGTCTGAATTGTGGCGTGTACTTGTGATAAAAAAGCAAGAGCTGCGTATCATGAAGATGAATATGCGGGGGTAGATGTGTGGAGTCTCGCGGAAAGACCGCGTTAGGAACTCTAAGGCAACCTGGATGTTGGATATGGATATCTGTGACATAGCAGATAAACTGCAAGTATGTCGTACTTGTTGGTGCGGCCACGTTTTACGGAAACCAGCTAGTTACGTAAAGTTCAAACTTCTAACCCTACAGCCTCTGCCGGATTCCGCTCGAAGAGGTAGGCCCAGAGAAAACTAGTCTAATGTCGTAAAACATTTCATGCATACTAATAGTCTCACAATTAGGGATGCTGACTACTATACGAAGTAGAGAAGAAAAAGTAGGAAAAAAATACCCCAGGATTCCAGGCAGACGTTCTTAATGTAACCGGGATTTAAAGCTAGGATTATGATGATGTCCGAATTATTTATTGTTGATATGGCCTCAACGCGAATATAAGATTATTGAAACTTCCATAATTTATAATTACGTGTTACCGCTATTTCTCGCTATATATACTTCCTACGATATTCCCAGAACTTATTTTATTTAAGGTGTGAATAAGCTCCTTTATTTTTGCTAATATCATTGATCACGCTAAGAGCTTAACAGATGGAATGTTTGCCAGATTGTTTACAAGCAAACATAAACAAACACTACGCTAAGTCTAAACGTCCCTCATTCAAGAACATATGCTGTAAAAAGCTAACATTTTTGTCCAAGACATTTTACTAATAATCTAAAAGGGCTTGTGTTTAAACACCTACCAGAAAAGAACCTATAATACTACCAATACATTCTAAATACCTGCCAGAATGGATAAATGCTCACCAAATTGTGTTTCATGGAGTATTGTAGAAATGAAGCTATTTGCCTTTTTATGCTATGCTATAAAAATATATAAACGCCTTTCAATCTAATTTCAGACCAAATATTTTACATTATCGCTAAATAGATATTACCAATATTGTGTTTCTCCACTTCCAATTTAGTAATTTTTGCTGAGGCATATAAGCAAACGTTCGAACGTACAATTATTTTTAATACCAAATATAATATTGTGTGTTCCAAAAATTATAATAAATATATGTTGCTTGTTTATTGTTTTATGAATTTGATTAAAACATGATAATGAAGCCAAATAAATACTTCACTCTCAATATTACTGCAACACAAATGATTGAAGTAGGTAAAAAATGAATCACTAGTAGAAAAATAAAAAAACAAAAGTAAAACGAAGTTATGTTTCATTATATTTATAGGTGCTTATAAGATTAATTTGTACTTAAGATTTATCAATGACACTTTAAGGAACACAATAGTCAAAAGCATTCAATCACATAAACTTTTTAAAAACTAACAAAAGAAAATAATTATTGAATCAACAGAGCTTTTTTAGATTTAGCTGGGCACACTCTCTTTCTCTCCTCACCGATAGGGATATTCCTAGCTTCAAGAGGTGATTCCACGTACTTCAGAGTGACAATGTGTGACGCTTGCCTGACGGGATTGCGTCCTGCGGTCTGTGCGTCACATGCCGGTGGCGGCTGTGCTGGTTGCAGGGTAAATAATTAAAGGGAAACGACTGTAATCTTAGTTTAACAATAATATATTTTGAATTCAGGTTGGATAATTTGATTACACTTAAGCTGTTTAGAACTGTAATTTTCGGTTTGAATGTTAGTGTATTAGTAAAACAATATTTGGTGAGCATTTATCCATTTTGATAAGCAAAAAGAATTTAAATACAAAACGTAAAATTATTCTGATGAGTGTATATTTATTTTGGAACGTAAAACGTTGTTTTTTAGGCACCTCGGTATAGAGTGGATTAAATTTATACGAAGTAATATATTTTATTTGGTGCTAAGTCTAAGGGCCAAAAAAATGTTTTGGTGAGCATTTAAATTGTACCCATCTAAAAGTACAGTAAGACCGAGAAGTAAGACAGTAACAGTATGCGTAAATTAAAATAACTGTCTACCCGGTTTCTGAGGTACTTTTAACTGTAGTTTATTTGTTCGTTAGCGCTATCGGTTCAATAATTCATAAAATTGCATTTTTGAACACACCATCGTTTGATAGTTAAACTATGTTCAACTTCACTGACCAATATTAGGCGTTTATCTATTCCATATCTTTTGTTTGACGTTTTGTTGCTGACGTTTTTGTTTGATGTAAATAAATATTAGATATTCCTTCGTAATTAGATATATCTAGTGGATAATTTTGGTACCAATTTTAGGTTAACAGTTAACCTAAGTTTATCTATTACATAACTTTATAGAATCAATTTTTATTGAACCCATAATTGGTACAAGGAGTGCGCATACTCTCTGTTAAAATTCGACCCGAGGTCATTGGAATGAGTTTCGATATGTTACATTATGTACATGGATTATTTATTTAAACCTAATTAGGAAGGTTAAAACTTTGAGTAGTGCTCGTATGTCCTAAAATCTGCCTATATACAAAAATCAATATTACCATCAGAGAGGCATCTCACGAACATGTTCACGAGAAAGGTTTTTCATTTTATAACGTAGCAGTTATGATTTTTGTACAAACCTAACTTTATGCTAGATAAGCAAACATTTATAGGGCACTTAATAGGGTCTTTTAAAATATATATTTTGTTAATTGAGCTAACAGTAGTCTTAATATATGTTATACTATTTGTTTCTTTGTTCAATTTACATACATACATACATACATAACTTCACGCCAGGTCCCTTGCGGGGTAGGCACGAACAACAGAGCGCCATTTAGGCTTATTCTTACACACCTCACTTGCTTCTTTGATATTCATAGTTCTTGTCATGCACGCTCGTCTGTTCTTAAGGCTCCTGACATCACCTTCTGCTAGTACACGATCAATTTGATCATGGAAGGTGTGTCGTGGCCTTCCGCGACTTCTGCATCCATCCACTTTTGCATTGTATATCTGTTTAGTCATTCTTTCATGTGTTCAATTTTCTTTTTATTTTATTATCTTTTTATTGTTATCTGTGGAGGCTTATTAATTAGATGATCTTAGATGAGCTCCTCTTAATCTAGCTTATTTATAGTTATTATAATTATAGCTGTTAGCCCCCCAAATAAAATAAACGTAAAAAATAGAACAAGTTAATATAAAAAATGATCACAAATTGTACTTTCGTCTCGTATAAACTTTAAACTATCTGAAATGAAATCTTTATTTGTATGAAACATGAAAATCAAGATCTTATGCTAGTGAGAACATGTTTCGCCATTTACTGGCATACAAATTTTCTTATATCCTAGTAAGGTTTTTAAACATTTATGAATGTCACTTTATTAATAATAACGAAATGTCAGAGAATCATCTATCAGAATTCAATTTATATTTGCAGATAATTTCGACATAGAGAATACAGTAATAACTTGGAAATCAGTTAAGGCTTTGAGATTTTAGGGGTATACCAATAAGAAATAGATGGCCAGTTGAGTATAAAGAAAACGAACTTTATGTCACCCAGTAAAAAATTTACGACATTATCGTATGTCGTTTTTATCTATAAGTTTCGATAAAAACAATCCGTTCTATCATCCATACAGAAATTCGTTTTATACGTTTTATCTGTGGTAGTCAGAAATAAAAGTATAGCTTTAACTATGGTGTTCTATTTATGGATTATTGTTGATGTTGTATAATTTTGTGGGAATTTACAACACAACCAGTAAGCCTTACAACATTCATGAAAAGTAAAAAAGAAATGTTTTTATTAATATTACAAGTGCGTGGTAGAGCTATGCTGAAATCATCTATATAGTTATATTAATATGTGAAGTAAAAACACAGCAAAAATGTTCTATCCCTTTTTACGAAAATTGTACGGACAGAGTATGAAATTTCGCACACTCATAGTTTATATACAGAAGGAGTGCAGAATGGTAATATATATTGTTTTAATTTTGCATAGAAAATACATAAAATCAATAAAAAAAACATTACACACACTACCATGTATTTGACACACACACACGCACATATACTCTTTTGTTTATTGTTAAAGTCAAATAAACATGTATTGTAGCCTTGGCGAAATCTGTGATTATAGAAATATAGTCTCTGACAAGAGAACCTTAATAATGTTCAAACTTATAGGTACTTTAAATTAATTATAGCCGAATTAAGACCAATGGGCGACCACTAGTTATCTTAATTACAGTTAGGACCGGCCCGATTGGTGTCATATCACGCTCTCACATATCGGCGTGAATCAACTAGCCTTAAGCTAATCGTGTGTCGTGACTGAGAATTCCGATGGGCCCTCTTCCCCCTCTCCCTGTAAAATATATCCCATTCTTGTTTGAGTCTCTATTTCATGCCCCCATCCCATCCTAAAGGCTAGCGATGGTTTGGCTTCGTCTTTGTTATTGCAAACTTCGAGACGGGATATAATCACATTCCGTAAGCTTGGCTGTTAAGGCCGAAGCCTTGTTACCGCATAAGAAAAAAAAACGTCTTTGACAGTGACATTTGACAATAAAAATAAAGTGACTTGTGCTTTTTCAGGACCATCAATATCTCAAATCCAGTATGTGTGTGTTCAAGGAAGAACCACAGGCCAGCTCATAGAAGATCGGCAAAGAAAATCAAATAAGTCACCCAGAAAGCCTACCCCGTGCCTACCCCGCAAGGGACCTGGCGTGAAATTATGTATGTATGTAGAAAGCTGTTATAAAGGCCAGCACCCATACAGTCCACCTCGTTCTAAACGATGGGCCGTCTGCTTGTTTGCTAGGTACGCAATAAAGAAAATGTAATTTGTATTCATGAGGCTTTTAAATTTAATTTAACCAACATGAAAAAAAAATATTCCTTGAAGTAGAGAAATAACTGATCTATTTCTTGTAGAACTTATTGCTTCTACCCGTTTCGGATATGAGGGTCGTTATTACTGTTTTATTGACGTTAAAGAATACTCACGCTACTCTAAAATCTTATAATCATCAACAAATAATCATCGTACCCTATTTCACCTCTTAAATATTGTTTTTTGGGATACAAGGGTCCCCGGAATGCAATTTTTTTGTCGAATTTCCTTAGAATCCTTTTAGCTAATTATTCTTGAAAAGCAACGAAAAATGAATTACTTTCACATTTATGTTGTTATGAAGTGCAATCCAGCGCCATCTAGTGGCGACTTATGTTAAGATACTTATTTATATAATAATAATAATATATTAACAGCATAAAAATGTTCACCATGAAAAACACATAAATGCACTAACATTTGTGATAATCGCTCAAACTATGTATGTTAGAGTATATCAATTTCATATAACAACATCTAGAAAACAAATACAATAATAGACAAACGTTTTTCTAAATATCTCTATACAATTAATTTTATTTAGATTGACTGCAGGACAAAGTTTCTTTTGTCTTTATTTCCTTTTTTATTTTTGACTTTCAACTTAATTTTTATTTGTTATTCGCTTTATTTGATTCACTTATGAAGTAAAGTCCATTATGCCACAGATATACATCTTTATGTATACAATTCTAGGGTTAATGCGTATGTCACTGGACTCCTCCTAAACTCCTGGATCGATCTTAATGAATCTTTTATATGTGTTCGTGTAGGTCCCGGGATGTTTTGGATTCACAATTGGACCCTGTAGGTGGACTTGCAATGGTAAAAATAATTATAAAATGTTGTTGTGATCTATGTCAAATACTTACCCTTCTACCTCATTTAGTCACGAAGTAATAAGTATTGTCTACAGTTTTGGGTTTGCGATAATGATCTTGAAAGGGATACCAAATCTTAAACAGAACTTTTAAACAGAGGCCGTCCAGATTTCCGCTTTCGGTTTTGGTTGAACTATGTTTGAATTTTGCCTCAAGCGACATAACTTAGTAGGGTATCCTTATTTGCGAAGGGGTTTACTGTTCTGTCCAGGATTGTTATGTTTTCACTGTTGAGCCTAGTTTTGTATGTGCGTTTGGATATCCAAAGACCTTTAAGGAAATTAACTTCCGGAGTGGGAACATTGTGATATATGTTTTTGGGTTCTTTTATTGTAAAAAGTTCGATATGTAGGTTTCAGTGTAACCTCAATTATGAGATATGTAGAGGTCACCATTGCCAATTTTTTTCTTAGATGACATCACTCTGATATATCGTTATAGAGATATTAGGTACATATTACAAAAGACGCTAGACTAAGCAATCTTATTAAAACCAACTATCCAAAATTACCAAAATTATTGCTTATCGCTTTTTTTTCAATCTTCCAAATCAAATTTTTGAGGTTAGAGGCAATTTTTCACGACTTTGGAATGGAATATCTCCATCTATCAGCTTAAGTCATGAAGGAATATCTTTATGGTTTTCATATGTGAAGGTGTCTGTCATATATGTGACTGAGATATTCAAAACAATTTAGTATGTCAGTCACATATATGACAGACACCTTCAATGTTTAGGTTAATTGCGTTCTCACTGCTTCATTGTGTTGCTTAAACTTAGAATACATCTTTCTCTGTCTCAGTCACGGTTTATTTTGAGTGGACTAAGTCTTGGCGGCCTATCTCACAGGCATGGTAAATTTCGTAAACAAACTTTGCGTTGTTTACTTTGATCTGGGTGTCTAAGATCGGCCTCAGAGTGATCCGTTGAATGTTATCTATAACATAAACGTAATTTGCATAGCTTGGAAAGATATAATGTGTGTTTTATCTGCCGAATATTCATTAATCATCCTTCCATATTCATCTACATAGATTCACCAGAGTTTTGAGAAAAAAAATGTAAAATAATATACATAAACAGATAAACAAATAGAAAGACGGATCCGACGGTGTTTTAACGGCTGTTTATGCTAAAGGAAGCCAGAATACTAAAATGGAGTACTTATGTAGGTATTTAGGGCTTTACTTCGCACTTCATGGTCTAAATAATATCTTGACAAAATTTTATACTAAAATCGATAAGTTGAATCGACTTGAAACTAATATGTATAAAGTGACTAGATATTGCTTAAATTAAATTAATTTTTTTAATTAATCGTCATTCAAGATCTCTGAGTCAGGCAGTAAATTTTATGTAAGTATAACAATATAGCGCATGTTCTGTTCGTATAAAGGATAAATCTACTAAATTATGTGGCACTTGACGGCGCAAAGAGGAATCTAAAACGCCCTTTTTAAGGCCCTGGCTCGTAAAGCATCGAAACAAATTGAATGGATTTTTAAAGAACCGTCGTCTTGCGTATTTTATGTTGCAAACTTCAATTTAATCTAAACGAATTGAAGAGTTATTGTCTTCCCTTATTCTTTACAAAATTATACAGTACGACTATTCGAATATAATATTGATAGAATATTTAAGAAGATTTTAAATTAGATTAATCTATATATATATTAAAATAATTCACAGTTTAACTTAAATATTCCCTAGAGAGTAGTGTTTCTTTTTACAATTCAGTGAAAGACACACGCAATTACTAGTCATAAAATTATCATATTTTATGTTCATAATAAAAACGTATATAAGTTAGCTTGGAGATGTCTAATAAAGTAAAATATTAGCGACTTTTTATGTCAAAAATATTTACTAAGTGTAAAAAATCAGAAAGTAAATTTCATAAATTCTAAGAAGTAATAGACTAAAATTATCCCTTTATAAAATTCAATTTATTTCAATGTACATTTTAACATCCACGTATTACTGAACCCAATTTATTTTCCAAGCTTATTTGATACTTATTCAAATCCAATTTTGTTTTAGATTGAGCTTAACGGGGACAGACTTGTTACGAAACAGATGCACACTTCAGAAAGAGAGACACAATTGTGACGAATTTCTTTGTGATTAATATTGAATACAAAATGGTTGCTTATCACTTTTTTAATTGCGAAGCTGGCAAATTGGGCTAACTAAGGGGCCACTCACACAATACGTCACATGAATTTCATGATTTTTTTTATTGTATTTTGCAATTTTACATCAAGAAATTATTATCTTTAAACAGCAGCATCACATATATTTCATTTCCTACTTCTATTCGCGGCATACGTCTTCTGTCACACCACAAATCAACAAGACTATCATCATTCATAGAAACATTCATATTTTTTGGCGTTTGTTACATCCATTATCAGTTTAGATAAATGTAATTGACAGGGTTGAGTGACTATGGTTTGGTAGTAGGTAATGACATGGTTATGTCGCAGAAGGAGGCCACTGAAAGAGCGAGGGAGGACAATGCGTACGCTATCCCCGTCCGCAGGAGGCGGACCGGCGGTCTCAGGCACCGCTACGCGCATCTTCTCCTACAGGTACCGTCACAGGAGGCCGCTGTTACGGGGGTGACAGCGGACTTCCTCCCCAGCTGTACGAAGTGGGTCACTCTGCTTTCCGGGATGGCCCAGTTACAGAACGTAAGGGCGTCATAGTGCAGTTACTCTGTACGAGATCCCATGACGCCCCGTAAAAGCACTAAAAATTGGGTGCAGGTTTAGGTTTAGTGGGTAGATTGGTGGTCGTTTCTCGCGACAGCTTCGTTTTGGAAGCGAGCGTGGAGAATCGGTCGCTGAGAGTTCCACGCACCCTCGATGCAGGCCTTATCCCTGCATTTTGGCCCTTCCCACGAAAGACCCGAGGATGGTGTCCAAAGATTCCCCCTGCGTTATCGAAAAAAGATAATGACATGGTATAAATTCTAGCTTAATAACACTTAAGCTGTACAATTCTACACGTTCTCTAGAAAAAGTTCTCTTGTATACCAATGAAGATGAGTTTTCATCCAATGCTTACCCACATCACTGCGTATGGGGGGTTTCTAAAAAGGTGTCGTAGAATTTCATTTTTCTAGTAGCCCTTTCGATATTGCAAACGTCCATTAAAGACGGTAAACACATGCTATTAAGGTATAATTGCTGCTGTTTTGAAATGATTGAAAACAAGTGAAAAATAACTGAATACGAGTACACCAAAACTTTATTCAACAACACGCACCATTTGTTACTTTTACATGAGATATACGAATTTATTTACTCTTGCATTTTTTATATTAATTTGGACGCGACAAGCGAGTAAAATGCTGTCGGAATAATTACCTGTTGTTCATATAAAAACAGCATTTTTTATGGAATCTTCAAATTGAATATTTTCAGTTTCTAGGGTTCAATAGCCGCTTTAGTGAAAACTTTACCATTATGAAATCGTCATGTCCGTCTGTCCGTCTGCTTATTTATCACAGACATGTTTCTCAGAAACTAAATATTTAGTCTAAATTGAAGAAATTTGACAGAAAGGTATACTGTATATTTCTACTACATAAAAATGTCTGTAAATCGTCATGTCTGTAACTGAGGATCAAAACAATTTTAGTTAATTCTTAAAAGTTATGACGATGTTATATAGTTACTCTTTTATATAAAATCCATAGGTAAGAAGACATTTGTTTTCAAAATATACTACAACGAGTCCTATCATAGTCACCTCTCTAACTTTTAAACTCTCTCTTTTCTTTCACATTCTCTTAATTATTTGGGGTCGGCTCAATATGTCTTCCTACCATACTCCTCTACTCTGACATAATATACGTGTGTCACACCAAAAATCATCATATCATCCTACAAACAGTCCATCCACCTGTCCACCACCAGTCTAATTTCTAAAGTACGAGATGGAAATCTCTAAAAAAGTTGATGAATATTAAAAATACTTTTTACGAAAATTAGTTTAGACACAACTTACTTAGATTTTGAGATATTGTTGGAATTGTTGTATTGTCCGAAGGTATATATATTAAATTATTGCACACGATGTTAGTCTCAGATATGTATTGCAGTTCTTTTTGCGATATAATATAATAATATACAATACTTTAATACAATTTCAAATACACACACACACACACACACACACACACATACATGCGCGCGCATACCCACTCTTAGATATTTATTTTAAGCTGTGTTAAATGTTTTTTATGTTATTGTTCCTACGTTAAGGGAGAGGACACTAGCTCCTATAATACAGTGAAAACTAGTTTAGGGGCCAGTAGAATCAAAAAAATACTGAGTATCAATGTAAAAGTTTCAAATAAATAAATAAATAGATATATTGACATGTGACAGATTACACATATTTTGAGATCCGAATGCAACCAGGATTCATAATACAACATTCAATAGATATGGAGTAGTTAATTTAAAAAAAACAATTTTTTTAGAGTTTTCTATCCAAAGGACAAGGGCATTAAGTAAGTCTCCGTCTGCAGGCCCTGTTAACAGGGTGTACTTATACACCATGATGAATGACATATTGTTACGCTATGTATGTATGTCCTTCTCGTATACTTGTATTTTATTCGTTTATCGCTAATGCCACTTGTCTACAAGGTCAGAACCGTTTATTGTTCGATGACTGAAAAGCGATTTGCCGAGTTTTTGGCTTACCATTACTTTTATATCTATCCATAAAACCAGATCGCAAAATAAATGTGCAACTAAGGACTGTTGAAACTGTTTTTATATTCTCCCTGACCCAGTTCAACATTAAGACAAAAGTGCATTCGTCACCGCTTTTCTTTGCAAGTGCCACAGACGCAATTACTCGTGACCTTTCTCATTAGGGCTATATATGGCCCTTCATCAGACTATTGTTTTAGATTTTCTTTATGAGGTAAAGTTTGACAATATTCTTTCCTTTCTATGAAACGAGGACACCATAATATATTGGTCGACATTTCAAGGCTGATGTTTATAACAAATACCTAAGAACCGGCTCTCTATAACGTGTACCATTAAAAGTAATTGATTTGAACTTTTGACTTATGTAACAGCCTTGCAGAGATTTGGGTAAGAAAGTACCAAATATACCAAATGTTAACTGTTTGTGCAGGGTTTCCTCTTTATTTTTCAGCCTCTGACATGACTATTCACACAGCACAGTAAGCAATGAACACCGTCTTGACGCCACTACGCCTTTTATATGAAAATACTACCCTACAAAACAATAACATTGTATCATTGCTAAAATAGCAATTACATCATAGTTAAACTATAATTATTACTTATTTATTTAAACTTATTATACATAAGGTACATTAAATATGAAGTAAAATCTTACACTAATATAAAAAGCTGAAGAGTTTGTTTGTTTGTTTGATTGAGCGCGTTAATATCAGGAACCACTGGTCTAATTTGAAAAATTATTTCAGTGTTACATAGCCCATTTATCGCGGCAGGCTATGTATCATCACGCTTAGACCAATAAGAGCCGAGTACCAATGAAGAATATTTCAAAATCGGAGGGCTTTGAAAATAAATTCCACGCGGACGACGTCGCGAGCATAGCTAGTACAAAATAAAAACATACACTTACAAGAACATATTTTTTTATCAGAGTGTGTACTATAAAAGGAATAAGCAAAATAAGAACAAAAACCTTGAATCTGTAGTAAAAGTAACTTAGCCAAAAACAATAATACCGATGTAATGAAAAGATTTAATGGCGCCCCAATTTGCTGACTTTCATGACCTAACTAACGAGAAACTAAGTTAAATAAAAACAACAAATTATAATAAAAATGCCCTTAATGCTTAAAATTGAGGTATTAAAGGTAAAATCTTATACACAGTTTAAAATTTTCAAAAACATTAATCAAAACGAGACAGGGACTTTTGAGCCAACTAAGTCAAATAATAACAATATATAACACAAAATTTTACTATATCTTGGTTTAAAAATATGTTGTATGACATGGAAAAATAAAAAATGACCGTTTTATGTATAAAACAGTTGAATGGTTTCATCTATAAATTCACTCAGGTTATAAATTTTATGACTGATTACTTTCATCTGAGGATTGGAAATCGGCCCTTACTTCTGTAACCTATCTACACGTTTATGGTCCCACAATCTTTACATAGTATAAAACAAACAGATGCAGTTATACCGTATGCAATTACTCCTAGCGGAAACATACTATGTATAAACTTTTTTCACAATTTTTGCAATGTATTACGCTATTTAATGATGATGGTGATGATGATGATGGTAATGATGTCTTAGACACCTTAAGCCCCATCTCAAGTTAGATATTACAGTAGAAAATGTTTCATATTACACACCAAAACAAACAATTAAAAAACAGACCATATTTACAATATTTTCTAGGCAATACTATCTTATACATAAAATTCTCGTGTCGCGGTGTTTGTAGTTAAACTCCTCCGAAACGGCTTGACCGATTCTCATGACATTTTGTGTGCATATTGGGTAGGTCTGAGAATCGGACAACATCTATTTTTTATCCCCCCAAATTTTAAGGGTAGTCCACCTCTAATATTTTTTTTCATTTTTTTGATATTTTTTTTATTTTCATTTTTTTATGATACAGCATTAAAAAATACATACAATCCTCTACGATCAACCTCTATTTTTTCGGGCAGGACGACGTCTACCGGGACAGCTAGTAATAAAATATAATAGGCGGCCTTATCGCTCCTCTTCCAGGCAACCTAAATCAAAAACACATTTGAATCAGGCAGGCAGGCAGGCATCTGTAGGTGGTACAGGAAAAAGGCAATGGATAGATAAATACTCAAACTAATTTAACAAATAAATGATGATTAGATTAAATTAGAGATGCAAGATGAAGTTAAATATGCTAATTGAATTTGAAAGTGCACGAATATACCAACGAGTATTTTTTATTTTTACTTTCACATTTTTTGTGAACTCTTACATTTACAAACTTTGGTCTGTATCGTGAAATATAAATTCTCCCGGCGGCTAAACGGTAATTTGGGCAAACCTAATTGCGGTGAAAAATAAAATTCAACGGGGCCACTGTAGGAAATTTGCATTAAATGCCAATTTGCACACAATGCAAGCTTTAATTTGTCAAACTTGATTACTAAGGATAAATTCCCCATTTTGGTAGGGTTGAATTGGTTTTATTAATTAAATAACGCATTAAAGTAAGCTATACGTCAAAGAAATAATTAGTTCATATATCTTTATACTATTGCCGATAAGGGTAGTAGAATATTGTTACAACCTAGGCGCCGACAAAGATAAATTCCACGTACAGATTTGTAAAAGCACATTTATTATCTAATGAACTATTAACATTGAAACTATTGTAATCCCTTTTTTGATGGTCTTCTTTTTGATAATAAATTATTGTTACGAATGGCCTATTGTCTATTGTACTCGCTCATTAGGATCATTACCCAGGTGTTGCGGATTAAGTCCACTATGATACGGGCGCATTGCATCTGTGCAGTATAAAACGATGGCCTGATTAATGGAGTGGGTAGTCGAGCGAGAACCACGATCAAGGCGAGACGACGTATGTACTAAAATCGGGAATCTAATCCGTCACTAGACGGACTGCGCGTTTTATTGAATTACGACCTTCTGCATTACGCTTAGATTTGTTATGTTTGGTTATATTTGTACCTATGTTATACTAGTTTGTATAGTTCTTATAAACTTTATAATAATTCTAACGGCATTTTAATTCGATTCCCGCTAAACTCGTAACAATATTATTTTTAAATACATTATAGTACTCATCATGATAATACTAGATGCTCCTAATAAAAGCCACGATACATAAGTTTGTAACGCACTCATATTTCATGACATAGGTTCGAATCCTGCCCGGAAAGCATGCAGGCAGTTTTTCTAACAAAATTTGCATATTGTTTACGTACTGACAGTGAAGAAAAACATCATGACAAAATCTGCACATCGAGATAACTGATTAGTCAAACTCGCTAATCCACTTTGAATTAGAGTAGCGGCCATACTATTTGGCAAATAGTATACATATACAGCAACTGATTAAAATTCCGTTGTCAATGTCGTTGTCATGACAATGTATTTGTTGCTTAATAGTATCTGTCGCGTTAATAAAACGAGATGGGAGTGCCATCTTTTCTACCATACCATTCTGAATGAAAAGTACCTATGAATGAATGAATGAATGAATGAAAAAACTTTATGGTTCACCAAAATTAAAACTACGTTCTTAAAATCTAGATACAATAAATGTTGAATAAAGGGCGGCCTTATCGCTTAAAGCGATCTCTTCCAGGAAACCCCTTAAACTAAGGAAAATAATAAACATGACAGTAGCGGTGTAGACAACACATAATATAAAATATATAAATAAATAAAAATAAAAAAAATCTTAATTACATACTATATAAACACAGTAAATATCATAATACGTACAGAAAAGCAGCACTATTATACCTGAGAGGACCAAAAATAATTAAAACCATGATTTTAAAAGAGGATACTGACTTAGCTTGTCTGATGTTGAGTGGCAGTGAGTTCCATAAACGGACAGCCTGTACCGTGAAAGAGTACCTATGTATTTATTATTCTATGCTATACCCCCGACAACGTGGATGCAAAATTTCGTGACGCTCCGTCGCGTAGTCAAGGGGTGAACGTCACAAAGAAACGCGCATCCTCAGTTTTATTTATAATATAAGGCAATTTGAAATCGTTACACGTATCTTCTTATTGTTATTGCAACACACTCGAGGTTTCAAATTGAACTAGGCACGGTTCAGAAGTTGTAACACGGAACTTTTTATATTAGTTTGCAACTTGGGAAACATTGTTATGTAATTTCGGTTTACAAAGGTGGTCCCAGTTTACTTAAAAGTTAAATAAAACAATGTTTGGCAAGGATTGCGGGTAACGTGATAGTACTATATAATGTAATTCTAATCACTATCACTACTCACTACAACATAGTATAAAACAAAGTCGCCTTTTCTGTCCCTATATCCCTATGTGCGCTTAAATCTTTAAAACTACCCAACGAATTTTGATGTGGTTTTTTCCAATAGATAGAGTGATTCAAGAGGAAGGTTTATATGTATAATACATGCATCATATACTAAGGCAACATTGCTAATTTTAGAGGTTTCTATGTAGTGATGCCCGTGCAGTCGGAGCGGGCCGCTATGTTTTTATATACAACGTTCATAGTTTTTCTGTAGTGTATTTAATTTTGTATCAGCATTGCACCCGTGCGAAGCCGGGGCGGGTCGCTAGTCTATAGTATAATCAATTTGTAAATGGTATGCGTTTGTCCATTGCGATTAAAACCGTGAAAAAAATCAGGGAGGCTAATACGGACCGTTTACCGAAAATGCAATTTTTAAAATTACTAACCGATCTTATTTTATTTAATATGGTATGGTATACAAACAAATCAATTTAAATTATATTTATTAGTAGGTACAAAGTAATGAGCAATACTATAACCTAGAGATTTATTGTTAAGGTTGGTAGATAATAATTGTAACAATGACAGGATGTATAAGTGGATTACAAATTGTTAACAGTATTCTTTTAAATTTATTATTATTTTAATTGACTTCTGAAATACGTCAAAATCTGGAAGCTCGGAAGACAAAGCCCTGTCTGTCAGCTATAGACAAATATAGCTGAAAAGACGGCGTTCCGCGCTGTTGTAATTCATTTAACAAATACATCGCCATGGCACCGACAATGACAGCGACAATTTTTAGGCGTTTCTCTTATGGTTAATTAGTTTCACTGTCGCTAGATGGCGTAACGGGTATTTATGATTAGATACTTTGAATTAAAAAATTAAAAATGAATGTATTTATTTCAAAATGGAATCTTACGCATTCCTTATTGGATGTTCCGTTACATCCAATAAGTACATACATCTTGACAAACACTTTTCGCTTCATCAACTTTCATTAATCTTCTCATACATACACGCTTATTTAAACTACTTTTTATCTGACCTTTCTTCAAAATATCTTCAATTTGATTATGGTGAGTACGTCTTGGTCTGCCGGCACCGACTCTTCCAGTCACATTGCTATCATATACTTGTTTTGTGATTCTGCTATCATTCATTCTCTCTCCAATAAGTAATCATATATAAATTATTTTACGGTTAACAAACGCACTTTTAGTTACTGTGAAAGGAGAAGAAGCAACACCACAAACTCCCTAGCAACATATCTTTATTCCATAACTAGCGACCCGCCCCGGCTTCGCACGGGTGCAATATAAAAACATAGCGGCCCGCTCCGACTTTGCACGGGCATCACTACATAGAAACCTCTAAAATTAGCAATGTTGCCTTAGTATTATACATATAAACCTTCCTCTTGAATCACTCTATCTATTGGAAAAAACCACATCAAAATTCGTTGGGTAGTTTTAAAGATTTAAGCGCACATAGGGATATAGGGACAGAAAAGGCGACTTTGTTTTATACTATGTAGTGATGATAGTGAAGTGATTATTACGCTGTAATATTTTTACAGAAAACGTTTAATAATTAAATAAAAACTAAATTAAATTGTAAACAATTATATATATACAAATTAAACTATAAAATCTAGTGACAGACCGCTGTCAGTTGGAAACGTGCCCAAAAGACTACATTACCTTGCTTTTTTCGTTCGTCACACCTGGCTAATGACTCGACCGCAAGCTTCCATAAAAGAGTACAATAACAATGGGCTGTTTTTAATTACAAATTTGAAACACAATGGTTCAAAACGCAAGTATCCTTATAATCGGTAGACATAACTACAGCGAAATCTGTATAACTGGTATCTGGAGGGACCTATATTGTTTATCAATTATAGAAGCTTTGCATTTACCCAGTTTCCAAAATAGGCAGCTTAACATGACAGTTGTCTTATTTATAGAGGGTCCCACAATGAGAGGTCGAAATGTACCATTTTTCATGTTAATATGTGGAATTTAAATATATAAAGTTAATATAACGGAAGGGATAATAAGACTTTTTGTAAACAAGATAAAATGTATCACTTATACGGGCTATAGACCTACAAAGTCGCAATTATAGAAGTATAAATCGCAAAAATCTTAAAAAATGTTTGAATTAAAAAGGTTTGAAAATTCCCAGTAATAGAGATATTTCAATGCAAAAGTGTCGGGACCTCTTTGTAATTATCAATAACACAGGTTTCTCACATATCCAGGTTTCACTGTAATACACTAACTAAAAAAAGATTGTCTTACTTTCTTAATTTAAATTAAATAATCTATTTGAACACTAAAATTTTTGAAGTGAAACTTCTATATAGTCGGGGGTATAAAGATTTTTCTGTCACAAAAAAAAACGTTACGGCCGCGTTGTGGAGCGGCATAATTTTAGAGTAGACGTGGTGAAAGGCGGCATAATTTTATATAATTATTATTTCATAGTAAAGATTTTTTATCTTATACTAATACATAAAGTTGAAGATCTTGTTTGTTTGAACGCGTTAATGAAACTACTGGTCTGATTTCAAAAATTCTTTCAGTGTTACATAGCCCGTTTCTTTAGAAAGGCTATAGGCTATATATCATCACGCTAAGACCAATAGGAGCGGAGCACCAATGAAGAATGTTTTGAAAATGGTTTTGATAAACAAATTCCACGCGGATGACGTCGCGGGCACAGCTAGTGTAAGAATATACCGTTTACGATTTTATCCGTGCAGGAACGGAGAAGTAATATAATTTCCTGCGGTCGGGCGGTATGTCGTAAGAGGTGACAAAAACACCCCACAGCCAGGTGTTATCCTGCCCGCCTGGTTGGCTACCAACCCTGGCCTAGAGTATGCCGCCATAATGACCATAAGTTGTGTTCCGGCATTAGTGGCCAGGTTCCAGTCTCCCTTTAGAGAGCAGCAGCGTATTGGTAGCACTTTTGGTGTTACAAATGTCCATAGGCAACTTAACCGCTTTCCATCAGGTAGACTTCTGGCTGTCTGCTGAACTTACACAATAAAAAAAGAAATCTTTATGTACTATTTGCATCTTTTAAAGACAGGTAACGATACAAAATTTGATTCCTGTTTCAATCCAGTATGTGACGTCTAACTCTTGTTATTTTCATGTTCAGCATTTCTAATTCTTGCGCCGCCCGCGACGTGTGTGTTTTATTAAAATACAAAGAGAGTTTCTACCGGCTATACAAATATATTAAAAACAGTAAACTGGAAATCCTGTGAAGTGCGGAATATTCAAAATCAATAAAAATTATTTATTGAGTAAAACATTCAAAACCAGACTGCTTAAAGGTCTCGATACCGAGGCATAATATCCAAAACAAAATATTCTCAGGGATATCAATACGAAATGACGTTTATTTCTAGATTTAGTCACAGCAATTTGAATGATGAAACAAAGTGCTTCGTATATAAATATTCGTAAATATAAACTTGAATTATTCTATATTATTGATTATTGAATACCGTGTCGTCTGTCTTTTTAGTTCTGTGGCTTTCAAGCTAATTAACATAATTTACTTGATTTGTCTAATATATAGAGATATAATCTCAGTGCCTCCGTTGGCTCGGTCAAGTGGAACGGATGGGAGAGGATCGAAGCGTGATGAGGGCCTATTTGGGACGATCGGATGGGCGACGTCCGGTCGGTCGCTCCAAGTGCCGGTGGGCTGACCTGTGTGATCTTCAAGCCCATAACAGCAACAGCCCACGACAGAAACAGGTGGCATATTCTCATTTCGGAGGTACACCTTTTGGGCCCCTGAGCCAACGGAGTTAGTTAATTACTTAGTTAAATAGATATCAGCATTCTATGCAAGTGTAAAACGGAATTTCACGAAACTACAAAAGGGTTGGCCCACTGTAAGTTCCATACACTGTGTTAATATAGATGGCACATTGTAAAGTAGTTGTGGCACATATAGAAGTGTAGTAAGATCTTAAGGGCTCTTAAAATCCCAACAACAACAACATTTAAACACACCTATACAATATCTATGAAGATATGGAACAGGGCTTAACGAGATCAATACCCTCTCTACGCTGTATTATCGGTAGGAAGAATGTAAATAGGTTATTTGTCACTTGCAACAGAGAGCAACTGGGTTACGATTAAGTGGGCCCATTAGGAACTCGTTGTTTGTGGAAGTTTTTATCAGTGTATATTTACGGGAATGTAGTATATTTTTTTACTGTTGCAAAAGATTCATAATAAGAACAAAGGGGAAATTGGGTAAGTTTAACTTTTGTGGGAACAAATTGCGAGCGGCATTAATAATTTTATTGTAATCTGAGTTTTTAGTTAGAATTGTGAGTACCTACAATTAATGTAAATGGAGAAGATATAGAAGAGTAAAGCAAAATACAACTAGAAATCAAGACTCA
Organism: Dendrolimus punctatus; assembly: GCA_012273795.1. Taxonomy (NCBI): domain Eukaryota; kingdom Metazoa; phylum Arthropoda; class Insecta; order Lepidoptera; family Lasiocampidae; genus Dendrolimus; species Dendrolimus punctatus. The sequence continues at coordinate 21,096,765 of CM022541.1, forward strand.
CTTGTTATTGTTGGGAACTTGTATCATAAGAGTATAAATAACAACTATTGTAGGAAATTGTTCTTATTATTGTTTGCTCAAATAATACGACGTAGTATATATACGAGTATATAAAAACCATGTGTTGTCAGGATTCTATTATTATTTTACATTGTGTTTACTGCTCATAAGTTTGTGTTTACTGCTTTGTTGTGATAAAAACGCAATACAAAGGAATAAAATTACTATGGACTATGATGTAGATTGTAGTTATGCGTCATTTTTATCACGACAAAGTAAAGTTAATACAAATTTATGAGCAGTAAACAAAGTGTAAAATAATAATACAATCCTGACAACACATGTGTGTTTATGAATTACGAATATATGCAACAATGTTCAATATTTATTAGTTAAAGCACGTTTTACATATTTAAGTATTTTTTAAGCCGTAGTATACCTTATATTTTATATCATAACTACTTTTAGTCAATTTAGGTTATATTTACATTACTTATTAATCTTTTAGATTAGATTGTAATATTAATGTGGTATTTATAAATACAACAGTTAAGAAAAAAAAAAGGATCACACCATCCCAGTTTTCTAGTACCTACAAAAGTATTTTTTTTAGTTAACAAAACAAGCCATGAGCCTCTACCAAAATTTATCGAAACGACTCATTGGCTCTTCAGGTGATCAGAGCGCTGGTGTATACCTCGGCCGACGGATCAGTATGGCGATCCAGGGAGGAAACGTGGCCAGCCTTCTAGGTACCTCACCCATAGAAGACGGTGATCTGGGCTCAGTATTCTACTTATAGTCTTGAGGGACTATGGGTAGAATACAATACAAATAAGTTAAGTTTTCTTACATTGTATTCATTATAATATATAGCCAGGTCTTAATATAGTTAGCGGACCGTATGTTAACAAAACTAAACAGTTATAAAGCAGACGTAGATACATACAAAAGTATTTTTTGTCTACAACATAAAAAATATTTACCTATTTAAACTACAGCTTTACAAATTAAATATATAGAATCACAATGTATCAAATAAAATGAGTAAATGTTAAATAGATGCATGTACTTTAATAAAATAAAAATAGACATATAATTTGTCACTAATTGTTATTTAAATTGTGAGAAAATATTTTAATACTAAGTTATTAAAAAAAGGAAGTGACTTTGTCCCTCTCATATTCTCGGGCCCATTTTTCCACAGTAGGGAGTAATATAGAATGTAGATTTGACAGTAGACAACTTCCACTAATCACAGTTCTCACAAAACCAATCTTTCAAGAGCGCCACTATTGTCATCTATATGCTCAGTTATATTATATATACGAATGAAATCTCGCCATTTTCCTCTCAACCAGACCAAGTTTAAATTCACCGTTCGCGTAATTTACTCTGAACTGTCTTGGGTTGGGTTGAAGAGACTTCAAATGCGCTACGTTCGAGTTTCGAGGTAGTCAGTGAACAGTCAACGTAGATTAGTTTCAACTATCGAGTGATTAACGCTGAACGACAAACTTTATAAATACCCTGTTGTTAAAATTGAATTTTGAATAGTTAATTATATTTTCGATGCGTTAACACTGCCGTCGCCTTGGAGGCAAAATTAAATTAAGCGAGCTTGATAGTAATGGCAGTAAATTAAGTAGTACTGTTCTCTTAGCAGAGGATTTTTTCCGATAAAGAACAAACAAAAATAATACACAAAAAAATTCTTGTGGCTTTTTTAATGTTATAGTCAACACATACCTAAGCACCATTTTTTTATTTTCTTAATTTTGAAGAAAGAAAGAAAAGACAGAAAATGATTTTATTTAGGACAAATTATATAAATACAGTATAATTGCTTAAAAATTAAAACAAGAATAATATTATTTTGTCCCAAAAGGAGCATCAGTCTCAGCATAATGCCGGTCGGTTAAAACCAGCGCTGATCTTCCGCTGTGCACTCCAGGTATCGTCACAGTAGACATTACATGATTGTAATGCATATATATATATATATATATATATATAGTACATATACAATAGGTAGAAATTGGCGATGTGTACTAAAACTACGTTTTGACGGTTTTAAGCGTGGTATTTTACGGCATGTTTAAAATTTTTATCATATTTTATATAATATACGAAACGTAACTTTTAACAAACGCATAACATACGACGAAACCAGTCCATTATTGTTTTCATATTTAAAAAAACTAGCAGTCCCTACGGACGTAGTCCTGCCCTTTACAAAAATCTATAACCTATTTTTATCACCACCTACCGAGACTAATTGTGAATGTGGGAATGGCTTACATCCCGCGACCCACTCAAACACATATATAAATTTCGTTAAAATCCTGGAACCCAATTACAGCAATTAATTGTGAATCTATTCTAGCATGTCATTGATTTGCAATTGCGACCTGCGCAAGATCGCCCCCCCGGGGTTAGATGAGGAAGACAGGAGACCGAGATATGTGGCGCGTACTTGGGGAGGCTTACGTCCAGCAGTGGACTGAGGTTGGCTGAAGAAGAAGGAGAAGATTAGCAATATACAACAATTATTACAAATACTCCTAAGCTATAAGCGTGTGTGGCGTCAGCTGTCAATTGCGGAAGAATACGGATTTCCAAAAAAAAAATATTTAAAAAAAATATAACATTTTTTTCTATAATTTCTTGTCAATTCATAGTTATTCTCCTATTCGGGGTGGAGACAAACCCAACGAATCAAAGATAATAAAAATGGGTCTAGCCGTTCTGGAGTCATAAATTGTGTAACTAACTGGGCTTTGTTTTCATTATTCAAATAAGATATAAATTGAAAGTCCTCTTTACCTTCTTTTAAATTTCATGAATAAATTACTAAGCCATAAATAAAAATTAATTATTTTTTAAGTATTTGATAAAGTAAATTAGACATTTCAAAATCACATAAATGGAAAACAGGGAACATGCGCTTCATATTTAAACTTTGCAGGAATATTAAAACTGACACATGTATACGAATAGATCTGATTAATACCGTCAGGGTTGCGAATGAGATTTTCCTCAACATAACTCAGGTCCCTGGGTATTATTATGCACGATGACTGAAAAGGGTCGCGGCCTTCTAGCACTCAATAAATCTCATTTTCATCGAAGGCCCAATAAACGATCCCTACAACATTTACTTTGATATACATATCAAGCTTATTGAAAAACGTATATTCTTCTAACTAGAAGATAGTAAAGAAGCAAATAAGGTTCTGATCAATTTATGCTAGGTATAAAAAATCACTCAAGTGTGTGATTATCCACAGGCTGTAAATAATTCCGTAGAGGTAACAAACAAAGTCTTATCTTTTTGTTCTTTATTACTTTCTTATAGTTCAAGACTTCGAGTTTTGAAAAAGAATGTTAAGGTGGTTTGGACATGTAGAGAGAATGGATAAAAGTAGAATCACAAAAAAGCTGTACGATAGTATTGTCAATGGCATAGTTGTTTCCGGTAGACCGAGACGAACACACCATGATCAAATATCAGAAGTGTTAAGAAGAGGTCAGGTAAAAAGCATCTCAAATAAACGCGGATGAATAAGTTAATGAAAGTAGATGCAGAGAAACCGGTTTGTCAGGATCTTCACAAGTGGAGATCCATACTCTCTGCCTCTGCCATGGGAAACAGGCGTCATAATATGTATGTATGTACTTTCTTATATATTTGTCGGTTCTGTGGTTAACCGGGTTAAGTCTTTAACGGCCTACCTGTTGAAATTATATAATTATATATATCTTCTTTATATACGTTTTATTGAAGAGTTATTTTGTAAAGACGGATAATAAAGGTTGCTAAGATACTCTAAGAAATATTTAAATATAAAAGAACAAATAATACGAACCAGTATTTACAACACTACCTCACTGCAATACAGAGACTCCATGTTCGATTGCTGGGATAGTAAATTTAGGAAACGAACTTTCTTCGTTATTTACTATAGTCTGAGTGTTTGGGATCAACTCCAGAGTAATCCGGTGTATTACCCATAAAACAAGCGTAGCTTGCTTAATTCGTTGATATGCAATATTTGTTTTTCTGCCGATTATTTACTTATTTTATCATTTTGCCACGAAACTAAGGAAACCATTTAATCAAAAATCCTCATCATGAAAACTATTCCACGGGAAAATTCAAACTAATTTTTATCTAAAGTATCTTTTCAGTTTTGCGTATTTTTCCACCTCACAGTTCAAAACTCAAAGAAAGGGAGGCAAAAAATATTTTCTCCATTAGCTTAAAAACGTTAATTTAAACAATACGCTCGTTCAATATTTCAACAAAACTAAAACGGCGCAGAGTAGGTCAAAACACTATTCGAAACTCACAACAAATAAATAAAACCCCGAAATAGTTTCACTATTAATGTAATATTATTTTCCACTGAAACCACTTATACACACATCTGTCATGCTTTGAAAACGAAGTGTGTATATTAAAAACGTATTAAGTAGATTACAGTTTAATTATTATCGTACAAATCCATTATGTTGGTATGTTTTGGATAGCTACGAGTACCTCCCAAAGTTGTTTGTTTCTGAATTATAAAAGTATTTTTTACGTGTTTTTGCTTAGACGAACATTTTAACGGACATTTAAGGATAAAACATTTAAAATATAATGATATTTTTTTAAATAAAATTCATTAAATATTCTGTCTATCTCCCTCTTTCTCTCCAAATTCACCGCACAAGTCACTATGACCTAATAATATATTCACGGACACGGAAACTGCATCAAAGCGCAAGCTGAATTCAGAACAAAACCTAATTTTATCGAATGTTGAAAAATTTGTATATATACTAAAAAACACTGATATTTTATCGTAATGAAAGATCTATTTGTTATATCTGTAGATAATATTTATAGTTTAAATTTAACTTTTTTAAATGGAACTTCAGGTAAATTAATTCGAGATGTTTTTGCGTTTGTATTAGTGTACTTTTTTTATTCCAGTTCAGCAAACAGGGAGACAACCCACTTGATGGAAAGCGCTTACCATCGCCTCTGGACATTTGCAACACCAAAGGTGCTACAAATGCGCTGCTGCTCTCTTAAGTGAGTGAGTGGAACCTGGTCACTAATACCGGAACACAACTCAAGATTGCTATGGAGACATTCATTTATATGTAAGTACTGTCAGTGCATAAATGAATAAAGTAATACTTTTTATATTTTCATAGGCAAGTACTTAATATGAAACTAATAATAGTAAATGATATTAAAATAATAAATATTAATATTAAAACATAATTTTCTATGCTAAATTTTAAGGAAATTTATTTTTCAAGTTTAGAAGTCCTGTAAATATACAAATATAATTACAATCGTAAAAACGTCTCGAAGGTAATTTACCAGTACTCACTTGAAATTCATTATAGGCCAATTATAGTTTGGGGTAAGTAGTCAACTTACTGTCTAAAACCACACAGTATAATACCGTATTAGATTGTATGTAACTAGTAATATTGGATTAAAAAAAAATGAATATGAATATTCAAGTAAATGTATTATTATTATTACATAAAATATTTCCTTTAAAATCGCCTATTGATTGATACAACTAAGTTTCCGTCAGTGTACATTATTTATTTCAAAATAGGAAATTACTGAATGTGTCAATTTAAATGTTACATTTTTACAGTGTAGAAAGATACAAAGACACTAAAGTTACACTGTCACTGTTCACTAAAATAACATTGTAACAAACAGCTCCTCGGATAATTCCTCAGAATCCGTCATAGGAAGTATTCAGCAAAGCGAAGGAAGACCGTATTAATTGAGATACCAACGTCTTTGTCTCACTCACCTGTTGGTTTTAATCACACACAAAGAACTTTTTATTTCCTCATCTTTCTTTAAAACAATGGACAAGTAAATATTTTTGTTTTCTTTTAAGATACAAGAGATTATTTATGTACCTTATATTTTTTTTTATAAATTAATCATTTTGTTTACCTTATCTACACAAGTCGCGGTAGCGTAATAGCTAGCGCATGCGTCCCAAACTCAAAAGGGCGCGGGCTCTATCCTGGCCGGAACGCATGCACCTTTTAGTCAGTTTGATGATCTAATGCGCATATTATTACAATTACCACGTGCTATCAACGGCGAGGGAAAACATCGTGATTCAACTTGCACATAGAGATAACAAATGTGTCAAACCTGCCAAGCCGCCTTGGAAAAGCGTGGTGGGTTATTGTCTGTTCCTGCCAATAGTAGGGCATTTATGGGTTGATATTATTATTATCTACAAATAATAGAATAGAATATACTTTATTACAAAATAATATATTAACACTAGCTGTCCCGGCAGACGACGTCCTGCCCGGTAAAAAAAAAAATTAGGGGTGGACTACCCCTAACATTTAGGGGGATGAAAAATAGATGTTGGCCGATTCTCAGACCTACCCAATGTGCACACAAAATTTCATGAGAATCGGTCCAGTCGTTTCGGAGGAGTATGGCAACGAAAACTGTGACACGAGAATTTTATATATTAGATTAAGATAGAATTCAAAAAGTTTAAGTACAGAAGACAACAGGCAGTCATCACTAAAACTAGAGTAAAAAAGTATATATATATATAAAATTTTGAACGGACAAGTATAATAGTCATAGAAACAAGACAAAAATATACATAATATATTGATATATATAAATAATAATTTATCATCATCATAGTGATATTGTATAGAATTACGTATACATAATTATTATACGAGTAAGTGTGAGAAATTATTCAAAATAAACGTCAATATTTAAATGAAACCCGGTTTTAGAATGTTCTTTAGTACTGTAGTTTGTTTCATGCAATCTCCAAAAACACTCAACGGATTTCAATTACATATTACATTTAAATATATAAACAGGGATATTATCTTAAATGTTATTGTACATCCCAATTCGATGACGTTCATGGTTCAAATACATGATACTATGGAATCCCCCGAGAACAAACTCGCGGGTACAGAAGCTAGTAATACATAACGTGAAATTTAAAAGCTATGTGGTGTTCTACATACTTTGTATAACTCAAATTGCCTTAACTATGTTGCGACTTGCGTCACAAAGGGAACCATTAAAGTTTTATTGTGATATAAAATTGTTAATTCTAAAAAGCTTCAACTATATAAAATATTTTAATGTACTCGATAAGATAGTAAGTAACGCGAGCCTTAGGTTTTCGCAACTATGTCACATTTAACAATTTTTTTAAATATAGTTTTTCATTTATATTTCTTTTTACCCCTTCTCAGTAGATGTTATAGAAACATCAGAATTAAATGCAGAATCAACTGTAGAACCACAGTTCAAAGTACTTACATTTAGTTTTAATTGTATTTTTATTGCTACAGTAAGTACATCAGACAGGGTAGCAGTCACCACACAGTGATGGAAGGAGTTTAGTGTCAACTATGCATGTTTACATTTGCAACATCAAAGATCGTTACCAAAGAGCTGCCAGCCACAAAGAAGTATATACAATAATAATATTAGAAATAGATAGATAACACTTAATTGTGCACCATTACAAACATGAACTTAAAGACTAAAATGACATGTAGTTATGTACAAAGGGCGGCCTTATCGCTAAAACGCGATCTCTTATTCTCATATACATATCTACAAAATACATAAATGTTTATAAATGAATTTAAATGTCATATTCCAAGGACAGGTAGAATTCATATTTATTCAATCAAAGAAAGATGCATAATATTTTCTTAAGTTTTCGCCACTTGTTTACATAATAAAATTACGGATGTCGGAATAACAACAAACAAATAAATCACCGCTCTTAAAACAGTCAAAACGTAGTTTTTTTAAAGGAAGATACAATTAAAACCTGAACATAAATAATGTAACTAATAGGAATACTACTGAATTAAATTTTTATATACGATTTTAATTTCTTTCCTTTAAATTTGTAAATTTTTACGTATTATTTCTGAATTCGTCACATTAAGGCTGGTGTGCACCGACTTTTAACCGATGGTTAAAATAAAATAATCGTTAAAAATGTATGGATAAACAGAGATTATTTTATTTTAATCATTGGTTAAATGTCGGTGCACAGCAGCATAAGTCACGCACTTTAATTAATTACAAAATAAAAAACCTAAACTAGTCAGTGCCCATTTTTGAACTCTAGAAATTATGTATCTAAATGCAGCATTTCAACATCAAAATTTTTTGTTACACCTAATATCTAGTTCTCGATTATGGGTATCTGATAACTAGTCAAATAACTTTCAAAATTAATTACCCCTATAAAAACACGAAACTTTAATAATACTTAATATCGTTGTTTTAATTTTGTTATTTTCTTATTAGTTTCATACTACTAAATTAAAATAAAGTCTTTCATTTCTATAATAATTAATTGTTAAAATATACAAGTTTACTTATTTTAATAAAAATGGGAGTGACCACCTTGTCTTCGAAAGAATCTCTACTGGAGAGCAGTTTATGAAGCTCATAATATAAAATTAAATTAAATACTTCCTATTCTATGTAATAGCCTTGCAAGGTGTTATAGAAGTTCAAATATTATTTTTCTTCATATTTATCTAACTCACGCTCTATTTTGTATTAATATTATTTATTATATATTTTTGCTTTGCGGTACGGTCAAGACGTATATTAGATAAGCTATAAGTATAGTGACGGACTTTGCGCGTGTTACTGAATTGTGCAGATTGTACTGGTTGCGTCCAGTTATATTGGTACCTGTGTTATACGTGTTTGTATAGTTCTAATAAATTCTAAAGTAATTCAAAAAGCATTTTAATTTGAGTCCCACACTCGTAACAATATCCTCAATTTGATCATGACGAGTAAATATCAGTCGACCGGCACCGACTCTACGAGTACCACTCACATTGCTTTCATTTTATTAAACAAATAAACAAGTGGGCTTAATATGTCCCAATATTCCAGAAACTTCTTTATGAAATGAAATCAATACTAAACCGCGTTGATATGTACGCGTCTTTGCACTGTCTTAATTATATCTCAAATTAATCGACACATAGGCAGTAAATCTTCTCAAAGCTCGCTTAATGAGAAGATGGGCTTTATACGTCTTGTAAGCTAGTCGTTTAGTGAGCAAGTGTCTAGATAAATAACGTTTCACGTTCAGATACGGCTAGGTAGATGAGATAAAGTGGCTCGTTAAGTTGGCAAAGATAATGTGCTTATTTTCATGCATGTGTGTAACGGAATAACTATGCAACATTGTCATATAAGAAACTTCTTCATTTTGAATTTCTCTTGCAAACATAAAAGTTGTAAAGTATATCACTGGAAAGCGATTTCTTCCTGGTCGCATTTTTTTTTGTTCTGTTTGTGTCACTGTTACTACATTGTTACGAGCTGCATAGGGCTCGAATTAAAATGCTGTTGAAATTACTATAGAGTTTATTAGAACTGTACAAAAACGTATAAAACAGGTACAAATATGGATACAACCAGTATACTGAACATTCAATAACACGCGCAAAGTCAGTCACTATATCGCTCATCGAAAGTACGTCTTACTCGTATTGTAATCGTCGCTTGACTGCCCCTCTCCCTCTCCGCCTTGGGCCATTGCTTTATAAAGCACCGATCCATACCTGACAAGCTGACAATGCAATAACAACAACGATTAGTTCGTCACTGATGACGGCCATAAAACAAATACAATAACAACAGAATGTTTTTCGTATTACAAATTCTAAACACAAAGTAAACAAAAGAATTTCTAAATGCGGGGAGATAATAAACTGCGCTTTACAACAGGCAGGCGTGCGTTTGCTTTTGTCGTATATAACAATATATTTTAACATAATTATATAATTACGCTATATTATATAAATTATATAGCGGTCTCGGCAGACCCTGCACCCTGTAAAAATAAAAATCTAAAACTATTCCAGTGCCACCTGCCGGGTCTAATTGTGAAGCTACACCACCCCGGGTTCCACTCAAACACACATAGAACCCGATTCCAGCGCTAAGTATTTTGTTTAGACTGATGAGTTACATTATATTTTTTTAGTAAGTATTCCTAATTTTTATATAGCCTATATTAATCAGAGACAAAGTAGTATTCGAATGTAGAAAGAATTTTTGAAATCGGTCCACTAGTCTTTACAATATTTTCATTAGAAACATACAAATGTTTCCTCTTTATTACTAGCTGTGGCTGCGGTTTCACCCACGTAGTGCAGGAAATTCGTTATATTTAGGATAATTTACACTATATCTTCATAAATTATAAGCATATGTGTTATTCTGATGTGTAAGCTACATTATTGAAAATTTTCATCAAAATCAATTCAGTAGTTTTTGGGTGAAAGAGTAACAAACATACATCCATACACCCATCCATCTCCATCCAATCATACATCCATTCTTATAAAATTTCGCGTCTGTAATATTTATACAGATATAGAGATAGGGTAGTACCTCTGTTTGATCACCCTAAAATGCTCTCCAATGGAACTTAAAAAACTTTGAATGTCATTTTGCAGTATTTTTTGCCATAATATTTACTATAGAAGAATAAATATAATTTTATAAAGATTCCGTCCCGCGTCCAAAATAACTACGGAACCTTAGTAAAGGAAGTTATATTTTTATATGTAGTATCTAATTTGGTGTCAAGGGCCCATTTATCCATCACTTACCAATCCGTCAATCTTGAAAGTGACCCCAATCTTTATTAAGTCGAGCACAAAATTAGAATGTCACTTGGATGAGAGGGCATTTTACGAGCACATATTGCCTTTGATGTTATCAAAGTGTTGCTGATAAGATGACTTTTGTTTGATGATAGTACCTATATATCAAGGTGCAATTCGGTTAAATTAAGTTTCCCATTTGTGTCTCAAACGACAATCGTCATCAGCCATTCGCAGTCCACTGCTGGACTTAGGCCTCTCCAAGACGGCGCCACTCATCCCTGTCCTCCGATTTCCTCATCCAAGTCATCGGTCCATCGGGCTCGTCCGACACTACGTTTACCTAGACGCGGTCTCCATTCCAAGGCTTATTTGCTCCATTACCATTGGTCCTGCCGCAGACATAACCGTCCCACTACCACTTCAACTTGCTAATTTTGCGAGCTATGTCGGTTACCTTGTTTCTATTGCCAATATCCTCATTTCTCATTTTATCTATAAGAGAAACACCCAAGGCTCGCTCCATAGCCCGTTGAGCGCCTTGGAACTTCAAAAAGTCTTAAAGTTGTCCAAAAAAACAATGGGCATTTTCATTTACAATCATAACAAAGCCCGAAATGACAACCAACTGCCAATGAATGGCTAACTAATTCGCAGAAGTGGCCAACGCAATGCCCTTTTGGAGGCGGCAGTTTGGCTAATCTCGAGTTCCCAACATCCTCATTGCCTCAATCGGCTACCGCAGGCTGCAGATTGCCCAACAATAGGTGCTGAGAAGCTATTGCCATGCGGGGAAGGCTCAGACTCAAAACTCAGTTACCGAAAGGTATTTGCTCACCAAATTGCAACCAGGACAAAGAAGTAAAATCTCGAAGCACCAAATTCTTCGATACCTCAATCGGATACAGTAGAAGACGAACCTTAATCATTGTAACATGCACATATTGAGGAGATAACGCTATACGAAAAATTACGTAAACCTCCATGGCGCTCGAAAAATTCGCAGTAATAGGATGAGTATATTATACAAAAATCCCCAATAAAAATTGTTGGGCAGGCGTAACCGCTCTTCTGGCTGGAAGAGCTTCCCTTTACCATAGAGGAATATCGAGGAATCGCGACCTTTATTTTTTTATTGATATTTAAAAAAATACTCTTGGATCAAACCGAAATCTCACATATTTAAACATACGCTTTGTTTTGATAATATATTAAATTTAAAAGTCTGTTTCCATTTCTCTGTGTTTATTTCGTGATTTCATACGTTTTATGTGGTTTTAGATTTTATATAGAGATATTAAGTATTTAGTACTAGACGTATGTAAGCCGAGTGACATATGTTGTGATGAATGAAAAGGTTGTGTTAATTACAGACACCCATTTAAATATAGATATTTGATTTTTATATTTGGTTCCTTATTAAAAAACTTGGAAGTAATCTGATTGTCATAAGATTTTGACAGTTTCGATAATAAGGATGAACATAAATAATGAAGAAAGATCCGCGGGATTAAGATACAGACTTTAAAATACTTTAAATGGACCAAACCGCCGACTACGGGGATAACTCTAGTTACTCATATTGTATTTTCTTTCAACTGTAAGTGACTTCATAACACACCAAACGGGAACACCAATTCAGGCGAATAATATAATTATTCTTCCCAACGGTGGCCCGTTAAAGAAAAGTGGAGGCAAAACTGCTTTATTCCTGCAACGAGTTATCAAGAAAAGATCAATTAGCAAAGTCCACTCTTGGTGCACATTCAAAATATCACTAGCCTGGAAATTTCAGTAATGGTGCCCAATAAACAGTTACGTTTTGCCAGGTGGTAGAGCATTTTCCGGACTGGATAGCTACCACCCCTGGTCTAAAGTATGTCGCCATAGCAACCTTGAGTTGTGTTTTGGCATTAGTGACCAGGTTCCAGTCTCCCTTAAGAGTGCAGCAGCGCATTTGTGGTGCTTTTGGTGTTGCAAATGTTTATAGGCGCTGGTAACCGCTTTCAATCAAGTGGGTCATCTGCCCGTCTATTGAACTCCTGCAATAAAAAATATAAAAAACCTTCCCATCAATATAAAAAATACTTGACCAGTTTTACAAACAAGTTTCGCTTCAGAAAACCGCACCCTTTGCGATCTCGTCTCGAATCGCCAATAATTAAGTCCACAGATACTATTACCGCTAAGTGTTAGCCAACAAGAAAATAGGTCGAGAATAAAACTCTGATGAGAACCATTTTAGTACTATGTACTTGAGGAAAACGTTACGCGGTGTCAGTGAGGTTGCATGCAGCTTAACAAGGTTTACATTATATTGCTACAAGGTATACAGAATGCTATTACGAAACTAGTTAGTGAAGCTTTGTCCAATGCTTAGTCTCTGTAGCTTAGAAGTTGAGAATTAGTACTATTGGTCCACTAAAACACTAAAACCCAATTTTGCAGGGTAAATATAAAATAAAAAATATTAAAATCAGTTTTTGATCTTTCAGTTCATAATAATTATATGTCGTCAAAAATTCTTGTTCGACCTACGCGATGATACAATGATAATACCTGGCTGCATAAGAATAATATGTATTCAAATATTTATTCTACTGTCTGACGTACAGACAGACATTAGCTTTTCTAACTACAACCAAGTGAATACCTAAAATAAATTGTCTTGCCTTTACTCCGTTATATTTAATTATAATATGTTCCGACATAAAAATTCTAAACAAAAATTTAGGTGATTTTGAAGGAGTTGGGACTGAATCGTTATGATGTCGGTATTTTTATAGAAATTCTGGTAGAGACGGCCTCAAAGCAGGCTAGTTTGTTAGCATGAGCTGGCTATTTAACATTTAATAAATAAATTTATTGTACGTTTAGGAGATGATGGGGCTGACATGCCTATGTGGCAAAAATCCCAAATAAATAAAGATGAAAAATAAACACTTTAAGCAGTTTTGTGAGATAAGAGAATACTGTCGATAAAATAATATTTAGAGTTCCGTTGTCAAATCATAAAATCACTTAGAATTTCACTTAACATGGACCGACAGAAATTTCACCGTTTTTTACCTTTGATTAGGTAAATAGCCAGCCACCGTTCATTTTCCAGAAGTTGCAACAAATTTGCACCAAGATGCTAGAACTCTGCACGCACACGCAACGCATTAGTACATGATACTACGATCATCCCTATCCTATAGCATGCCTTTTTAGCTAAGCCACGGTTATATTATATAAACAATGGAAATAAGATTAAGTTAATCGTGCCCACGTCCCCAACTAAGCGCAAGTTACACAAGTCATTAAGGCTAAGCTCGGCCTTTAACTTGAACTGATTGAATGGGTTCAGTTTAGCTAGTTAAGTTGTGGATCAAAATTTATAAAACGTTATTGTTTAAGTTGTAAATCGCATTTCAAATCTGTAATAATCTCATTTACATAATGTTTTTTTTGTATTTATTATTTATATAATACGCTTATTTCACTTCAAATATAAACAATATTCTTATTAATGAAACTTTAAATACCGTGGATGGATGCAGAAGTCGCAGAAGGCCACGACACAACTTCCATGATCAAATTGATCATGTATTAGTAGAAGGTGATATTAGGACCCTAAAGAACAGACGAGCGTGCATGACAAGAGCTATGAATGTCAAAGAAGCAAGTGAGGTGTGTAAGAATAAACCTGTATGGCACTCTGTTGTTCGTGCCTACCCCGCAAGGGACCTGGCGTGAAGTTATGTATGTATGTATGTTTAAATACCAATGATAATAAAATTAAATTATTATCTAAATTACCTTAAAAATAATCTATCTTATCTCATTATAATATGAAAATGAATGTTTGTCTGTATGTCCTTCATAGAATCGTAAACTATACATTTCATCATGTGATGATCTTTAGCAAAGTTGTTGTACATGAGCCAGAGGTTTCCGAGTTGATTGACAATTGGACCCGGTAGGTAGGTGGTGCTGCTGTCAGCTTATCGATTAAAGCTTTTCCGGGCAGATCGACGTCTGCCAGGACAGCTAGTAATATTATAAAATTTTAAACACGGCGTGTCTGTAACATTGAATCTATTAAAAAAAAACAACTGGAATGGACTATATAACCAACGGAGAACACGTGCAATTTTTTTTGATATCTTGTCTCTTTGTCTATTTATTTGAGAGTCACGTAAAAATTATGAGGCCAATTTCTATGTGGTTTTTACTGATGATGGTAAATTTTTTAAACTTAAAATCTGCGCAACTTTTTGTCTCGGGATTTTTTCTGGGAAAAATAGTTTTAAACTTTCGTAGGTTCACTTACTTGACAATGCCTTAAATTCAGTTTGCTTTAAAATTACCAATAATAAACTAAGAAGAGTGAATGCACATTTTGGGTTTATAGTAAAATGATTCTAAAATACTACTCCTAGATATTGTACCGCTTATCGAGTCGTAAGCAAAAATTCAACTGTGTTTATACAAATCGCAAGACAAAACAGACTTGAAAGGGAATCGCAGATTCGTTGTGGATTATGTTCTTTTGAAAGTATCTCGGTAATCGTATTGCTTTTAGTATTAAAAAGGTTCAAGAGATTGCAATTTCTCGTAACGGCCACTTTGAACAATTGTTAGAACGTTTCATATTCACAAAGGGAAAGTATTTTATTCATATGTTTCCTTTTAAAATGAAAATTGTTATAACCATCAAAATTATGGTGCTTTGTACTTCGACTTGCTTCCAAAACTATTCTGTTTTTCGGGATAAAAAAGGATTTTCATCCTTAACCGCAAATGTCGTAAAATGATAAACAAGAATAAATATTATTTATAAAAAAATAAAAGATCATCTCAGTAGAAGTCGTTATTATATTTTACAGGAAACGTAGCCAGCGAGAAGATTTAGGATATTACCGTACTCACTGCTGGGCAATGCACGCAACATGAGGATAGCTAAAAAGTTCACGACACGGACATGTGTGTCACATTCCAGGTTTTACTGTACCTGTACTTATCCACCAGAATTCATAAAAACAGTTAAATTTAGGTTGACTCCATATTTCGTGGAATTATCACATTAATCAGTACAAAATTATTGTTATTTGCATATCTATCGTAAAAGACTCAAGTGGCTTCCTATTCATTTTCGCCGGAATACTCACATTCTCACTCTCCTGTATAATATATTATTTACTCCTAATAGTCCCCAGTACCTTAAGGAACGTTTTAAATTCCTTCGCCTATCCACTGCCCACAATTTGCGCTCTGATACGTATCGAAAACTTATGACGCCTGCACACACTTCACCCTATTATGATAATTCTTTTACAGTGCAGGCTGTCAAACTTTGGAATATGCTGCCTCTTACAGTCAGAGAGGCCAAATCCTTACCAACATTTAGAAATTTACTCAGAAAACACTATTTATCCATAAATAGCTATGTCTGATTAACACAATATAATCATGCTAATACATTAATTATAATAACATATGTGTTTTGTAATATATTATTGTATACGTATATTATATATTATATTTATAACTATGTATATATGTATGTATTTGTATATTTATTTGTTAAATTAGTTTGAGTATTTATGTGTCCATTGCCTTTTTCCTACACCACCTACATCGCCTGATTCAAATTTGTTTTTCATTTAGGTTGCCTGGAAGAGATCGCTTTGAGCGATAAGGCCTATTTGTATCGCCTAGAAAATATTGTAAATATTCTGTTTTGTAATTGAATGTTTTGGTGTGCATTAAAGAGTTATCTATCTATCTATCTATCATATTAATTAATCCAACACCTAATCCGCAAAGAAGAAAGAAATTTGATTAGAAGACACAGTACATTCAGGTTGTATTCAAATCTAAATGTAGAGTCTTGTGCAATACTATTCCGGTCCGGTAGAGCTTGTACATTATCAGTAGCAAGCGGTCTCGTTATGGAGCGCAACCTTTTTTAAGCCAGGGGAAATCCAATTGAGGTCCATAAGCCGCGACAAGCACAGAAGCCTGGAGGCATATTTCGTGACCCGTGTGTGGGATTCGCCAGGTCGGGGTGGCACTAGCAATCCTGAGTCAGAATTATGCTATGCTATTGCCACTAGCAGTTAGGGATACCCACTAAAACCCCGGGACGTTCCGTCTTGCGCCGTATGCCAGAGCTACAGGAAAACGGGAAACGGTTCCAACTCTGCGTGCCCTAGCAGGCAGGGGCCTCACGTACAGTCCACAGGCAGAAGATGACACTGCCGGGGGATTTTATTATATCCCCTGACATCACCTAGGTCTAATTCGAAGAGGGGTCGTTTGTAACGTACCCCACGGGAGGAGAGGTTAGCGTGCTCGAAACACTCGCGCTCTCATCTCGACGGCATGTGCAAGTGAGTGAGAGCCCATATTATGCAATGCAACCTGGGTAAAGAAGTTGACTGCATCGCATCTACTAAGTACAGTGACTCAACTACCTCCTCAAGTTGAAGTGCTTGGACGGTGGGGTGCTGAGGTCATTAGCCTCTATGAAGAGCTTTCAAAACACCTAATTTACATTCAGGTGATCAGACAACTAATTTCTACATCGAACAACCGATCATTATGGCGATCCAACGTGATAACGCAGGGGCGTTCAGAACTCATTATCAGCAGAACTCAGTGACATGCTTAGAATTGTGCCTACAATTTTAAGGGCTTGTAATTATAATACAATATAATTAATATTAATTTATTACATCTAGCTAGTTAGAATGTTCCATGTGATTTCATTTGCCGTAAAATATAATCCTTATCCCACGAAACATTTCTTATTTATGAAATAAAAACATTGCCCATCTCTGGTCAGCGTACGTTATAACGAATAGGACTAACTATTTGAAGGTTTTCGTCTTTTAGTCTCTATAGATAACATAGCTCTCACTTACATATATATCACACCTCCCATAGGTGTAGGTATATACGATATATCTCCATTTACTATGGATGTAGACATACATGTTTTGCTTCATCCACTTTCATTGACCTCTTCACATACATACAACATAGGATTTTTATTCCAAAATAAATCATAAAGTCTCACTATGATTAAAGCATAGCGAGCAATCTCGTAGGAACTTCAGAGAAAAACAAAATTCTAACATAAATAATCATTCTCAGCAACGTTAGGATTAGCAAACAACAAAATATCGCCTATTAACCCCATAACTTTTACCAACAAAGGCGTAATCACCATAATTTTACACAAATTGATTTTCTAAAAACCAAGATCTTGTTAACGCAACTTATAAAATATTTTCATTACAGTATAACTTAATACACATAACATTGCGCCCTTTCTTTACAAAAGTTAAACATCCAATTTCGTTGAAACTCGCCTATCAAATTATTTCAAATTAATATGCAAGAAAATTCCCTTCTATGTTTATAAAACGACGTTCCATTCCCTAATACTGCATGAAGCTTTCTAGTGGCACAGTAAAATTCAACAGTATAACAAATGTGTCTATAATTGCATTTATAATTTTAATAGGATTTGTCACTATAGAAAGGGTTGGAAAGCTTCATTATTTTCATCTCTTTTTTTGGTCAGTATCTCTAATCTCAATCTAATATATAAAATTCTCGTGTCACAGTTTTCGTTGCCATACTCCTCCGAAACGGCTTGACCGATTTTGATGAAATTTTTTGTGCTTATCCGGTATCTATGAGAATCGGCCAACATCTATTTTTCATCCCCCTAAATGTTAGGGGTAGTCCACCCCTAAATTTTTTATTTTATTTTTTAGACAAAATTTTTAATTTCTATTTTTTTATGATACAACATACAAAAATACATACAACCCTAGATTTTCAACCCTCTGCGACAAACCCCTATTTTTACCGGGCAGGACGACGTCTGCCGGGACAGCTAGTATAATATATGAATATCATATTATTATCACTATCCTAGAATATCAATATTCTGACATAAATTTCCGTAGTGAGTTATAATTATTACCAATTTTATGAAAATTCATACTTGTTTAAAACTAAAATAATGCATAATAACATACAAACAAACAAACACAGTTTCATAATATTAAAAGAGAATTATAAATAGTAAAGTTTAACGCGTTATATAAGTTATATTACGCTCATTACAAACTTCGCATGATAAACCAACAACCTATGTCTATATACAGGCAGTATATTAAGGTGTGAAATGAGCTGAATCTACATACAGTAAGTTTTTATAGACCTAAAATTCTATTAATTTTGCATTAAATTACACATATACAGCGTGTTTCAGACCTTACGACAATAAATCAGACCACGTTTTCTTCATGACGTACTCTGCCCAAATACAAAAACGAATCAAGGTAGCTTCTTTGGTTTAGCCACAGGACCTCATTTTTCATTTCAGAATATTACAACAACATATATCAGTTATTGTGTCTAAATCGGTAGGTTAGTGACCAATGTATCATGTTGCCAGCTCGTCTCTTCATCATTAAACGCGGAAGTTGTTCATTCTTACACTCTCGTTCGCGAACCAATATTTACAAGATTTCTTTTTTATTCCCTTTTTATCGTAATTAATTTGTTCGGAAATTGCTTTTTTTTTAATTTTGTTATTACGGTTGATTTCATAATACCAAAAATTTTGTATGGAGTACGACCGCTAAAATTATCATTTATTGTCATTTGAAATGAAACATGCTGTATAACATGTATTTTATATTTGTTTTTATTTTCTAAAATACACATCATTCATCAGGGAAAACGAAAAATATATGCAGTTTATAATATTCTACTCGTAATTTATTGTTTAACTAGCAGTCTCGTTACACGTTGTTTTGCCCTGAAAAAAATAAATTCTAGAGCCCGATTTTAGCGCCATCTACCTAATTATAAATCACTGTGGACCCTCTCAAACGCACATAAAATTTTATCAAAATAAATATTTTGTTTAGATTGATGGATTACATTACTGGAGTTTTAGTAGAGATATCTAATTTTATATAACCTATATTAATCTGGGATAATGTAGCATTCGGATCGTGAAAGAATTTTCGAAATCGGTTTTCTAGTTTTTGAGTTATTCGTTACAAACATACAAAAATACAAATCTTTATAATATTAAGTATAGACATAAAAGAGAAAAAAATGTTAAGCGCCTTAACAAAATGCATAAGTTATTACCTGTTCAAAATTGTCCCACTATACATCATTTTTATCAACAACACTGTGTCCGCGTGACACAATATTGCATGAATGCTGCCTACTGGCTGATGGTGAGGTTTTTCTCGCGCATATAAGCATGAGTCGGGATATTGTCCCATTTTGTGCTCACTCGTTACGCTATGTCGTGTTGTTTCTGAGCTTGAAACGGCATAATGAGCCCGGTCGAGCGTTATAACCGATGTAAATGAAGGCGCGGATTGGTATGATATAAATATTATTTGTGCTGTATTAATTGACTATCTTTACGAACTGGTTTGTATATAATTTATTAAATAATACCAAATCAGTTTAATATTGTTACGTGCGAGCGGGGATATTAGGATTTGAAGAAAACACCAGTTTTTAACTATTTTATTTCTTCATCAATATTCAATATTTTTATTTATTCGCTTTTATTGACTTCATATAATCATATAATATATTCGATAAGATACTAGTATCTCATTCACAATACCGTCGCCGATATGGCGTAAACACACCTGCTGCTGCAGTGTTCATCTCCGAATTTACCGCGCGTAGCTCGCTTCAGGATCTTGTCTCAAACCACGCTACACAGGAGTGTTAAGTTAAGTTAAGTGAAATAGGAACTTCACTTAACTGCCCACTAAATTTATCACTAAATTCACAACTAAACTCGTCACTGTCTCTTTCGTATCGCACTTATCGCTTCGCTGTCTTGAACTGAACTCAATTCTAAACTGCCCGGTAGGCGGGCCTGACGCTGCTGATATGCCCGGAAAAATCTTCTGGAACTCATAATTTCGATCTTCTTTTTGTTATTATTTATTTGCTATCCATCCCTTTCTATACGTCCATCTATCTCTGTCTTTTCCTTTCCGAACCTTCTATTCTAGAACTTTCGTTTTCCGTCTATCCCTTTTTAACATGTATCTGTCTTAGTCATTTCTTTCCAGAATCTTCTAACTATTTCTAAAAGTTCTTGAATCAACTAGTTTGTTTCACGCTCACTCGCCACAATATTGTATAATTTAAATTCTTAATAACTTTATTTTCAATTTCATAATATTTAAAAACTGTGTCAAAACTACTTAAATAACTTTCCACAGATCGGTCCTATGCCAACGTAGTAGCGGGTACAGCTAGTTAAAATTAAAATTCCAGGAATAAATTTCCTTACAAACTGTCCTTATATATTTATACTTAGGACACACAGGTTTGGTTTAAAACGTGTACTAAAATAGCATAACGTGCAGACCGCTTCCGGCCTGCCTAGAGATCATTTATTTATTCACTGGCATGCCTTATTTGGTTTCAGCTAACTTTAAACCTTTATTGATCGCGGCAACACACTCAAGTAATGGTCGTGTTACATGTTAAATTGTGGAAGCGTTGCATAAGTGGTGGTCAATAATTTTAATATATTTACATCAGAAGCTTAAGAGTCCCTTGCATAACAATCGCCTTTAAATAAAATTAGTTAATCATATTAAACTGCCTAAATACGTTTTACACAAAACGTATTGACAGTTCTTGAAACATGATTAGTGGCAAATTTTGCAATGTGCAAGATGCTAGTTGTATTTAGGGTGCTAAATACGTTTTCTGTTTCTTAAATAAATTTAAGCAATCTTATGCAAGCGGCCCTAAGTAGCAAGAGCAAAATGAATTTGTTACGACTCGAAAACTTTGAAAGATTTGTTTTTCACCGCGTTTATACTTTAGACAACATGTTATTATTATAGTATCCCATAATCGTATTATTATAGTATCTTACAAGTCGTGATAGCGTACGAGTCTCAAACTCAAAGGGCGCGGGTTCGATCCTGGCAGGAACGGATGCAACCACTTAGTCAGTTTTCTGATCTAATGTGAATATTGTTACCACGTGCTAACAACGGTGAAAGAAAACATCGTAATGCAACCTGCACATTGAGACAACAGATGTGTGCCTTGGACAAGCGTTGTGGGTATACTGTCCGTTCCCCTGTAATGGGAGGTGTTGAAAAATGGGATTGTTTCACAGGGATGCAGATCCAACGCTTCATTCATATTAGAGAAAGCGTTTGTAAACTTCTACTCCGTATCTATAAATAACACATTTTTGAGCCTGTACACCTCTTATAACTATTACGAATAACGGAGCAGGTGTTTATAAAAAAAAGGCGATAAGCGCATTATTTCAAAATAGCTCATTTTAAATGTTCATGATAGCCCAAATAGAATTGCAAAAATGAAACTGTCTTTACCAGGTTCTAGGGTAAACACAAGTCCAAGGAATGCTTATTTGATGACATCAGGGATGATGGTGCTAACAGTATTACATTAAATGATATCAAAGACCATACGAAATGGGGAAGAATACAACAAAATATACTCCGGGCTCCGAATGGAAGCTCTTAAAGAATAAGAATTTCAGGCTAGGATAATAATGATAATATTAAAAGAAACAATAGAATAGATACTTCATTTATTTTTTCACATAATAATTTACAAGTTACGTTGTCTACGTTATTTGTACTTACTTTGTTGTGTGAGACAGGCAATTAAAGTAAGGATTTTATCTAAGACATTATTGTAATAGAATTAAGGGACATCGGTCATTTAACGGAACGCTGGTCCAAACGTTGTTTTGTAATTACTTTTGCGTCGCTATTCGTCATAATCATTCTCTGGTCCTACCCTAAATGTTTGCTCGGTAATGTTGGTAGCACTCTAATGCCGCAAGGGTTGTCATACGCGAAGATGAAGCGTGCCGTTGTAAATGATCACAACATATATTTTTGACACTTATGACCTACATTGCTTTGAAGCGGCATACGTGATGCTATGATGCAGCAACAATAAGTATAATGGATATACATATGCAAATATAACTACCATATTTCCTTCTCTTTACATAGTATAAAACCAAACTGCTTTGCGCGTCTATCTGTATATATTGTTACATACCGACAAACACCGCACAGCTGCATGTTGTAAAAACGAATTCTTTTATTTACTTCGTGCTTAAACTTTAAAAACATCTATTGTTATCGTACTTATTTTATGGCTGTAATTAGTGTCGAACGACTTAATCCTAGTTTTTGTAGTTATTGCATTGGGTTGAAGCTTGCCAGATGTGCAAATTACTATTCCTCGGAAATTCACTGGTGTTTCCGAGTGCCGTGCGGGGCACTGGTACGCGGTTGATTTTTTTGTACTGTGTAGTTAATATAAAACAATACCCAAACGGGTGGCACAGTTAATCAACGACTATGATACGATTAAGACGTGTAGTACTTTCGATTAGCGACATAGTGACGGACTTGGCGCGTGTTGAATTTCATTGAATCGTGCAGTGTGAACTGGTTGCATCCAGTTTTAATTTGTACTTTTTTTATACGTGTTTGAACATTTCTAATAAACTCTATAGTAATTCCAACGACATTTATTTTAATTCGAGTTCTGTAGCTCGTAACAATACGCTTACTCTTGTAACGTTCACCCCGCCCTCAAAGAGCCAAGGAATGACAAACTCAAGCCGAAGCATAGAGTGAGAAATAAAAGAAGTTATAAAGTGAAAATTAATAACATTTATTAAGTAAATAAACTTATTTTGGCCATAAATCGTGATCATCTAGTAATAAGAACCCTCGTCATAATACCGTTAACCCTATGTTCACAAGGTAGGTTATATAGGAGTGTTGATCAAGGAACAGGAAGACTCAAGGATCGGTGTATAATATATATCTATATAAATAATAATTTTGTAGTATAAGTTGTAAGTGTAAAATGCCATGCGTTTTATGAATAATGATAAATGTATCGACTCATGACATAAGCTCATCACCTGAGTACGCCGTGCCTTTATTAGCCAAAAGGAATTTTAATGCACATCTCATAACAAATTATATAATTTTGTGTAGGCACCCCTCCTAACCACCTCTCTGATATTATGCCACCGCATTCTTTAGCTATCAGTAAAAGAGCTCATATCAGAATAAAAGAAGAACCTCCAATCTTTTAATTAGAACTTATTGAATTGATCATAAACATTATCTAAAACTAGCGTCGGTTCACAACGTACTATCACTGGCGAGAAGAGCCGACAAGAAACTCTCCAGTAGTACGCCTAACAATTTAGAAAACCCCTTTGGAGTGCCTTATGTGTAAAATGAGTTGGAAAAGCCATAAGACTTGAGTGAACGTATCATACCAGAGCCACTCGTCCAAAATATCAAATAAATTTGTAAATATGAGGAATAATACCTCAGCGACCTCCCCTGATGCAAGATAAGAATATCACAGTAAATTAAAGATAAAGTTTAAATGAAGTTTAAATAGTGATACTCTCTACATCTCATAAAATTCCCATTAAGTTATTAGTGTAAGAGTTTCAGGATGTTCCTCCGTGAATATGAAGTAAAGATAAAGATAAAATTAGGTGGAGGACACCTTCACTCATATTATTTGTTTCCCTATGTCAAAGACAGATTTCAGTGTAAGAGTTTCAGGGAAAATTCTCCGTAAAGTAAAAGTGAAATTAAATTGGTATTGAACTGGAGTATTCCCTTACGCTCGTATTGCTTGTATCTATTTGTTAAAGACAAGATTCAGATTCCACCGTGAAATTTAAAATGAAAGTTAAAGTTAAAGTAAAGTGGCGGAACCCTACATCCGATTAAAGACCCTAAAACCCAAGAGATGAGAGCATAGCACCGTAAAGTAAAGTTTAAATTGAAATAGACATGAAATGGTGGTACTCTACATCAAGGGTGTCAACATCGGTAACATTGCTCATATATAATTTATCAATAATTATTCTTTCCAATCCAGTCAGGCTTGCCAGGCCTACCTACTTCTAAGACTCTTGTGAAATCACATATTGTGAAAAGATGTAAATTTTGATACGAATGATCCGCTTGCAATTGGCCAGTAGCTGGCCTCCGGGGCCCTCAACTTCGCCTCCAAGCTGATCCGCGATTTAACAGTCTCCAATCCCTCAGTTACTCATTCAGTTAAACTCAATATGTGAAATCAACCTAGTCTCATGAAGGCACATATTATAACCAAAACAAACTAGGTTGCCTAAAAACGGCACGCGAGAAAACCTGGATAATTGACGAAACTATCCTAGGTAGATTAGATTGTCCCAATAAACAAATGGTTTGCGACGTCATTTGTCCAAGGTTACAGGGTCCATTAATCCCGGCTCTAACCTGAATCTTCATGAAAATATTCAATATGTGCTTTCACATCTAACTAGTTGTTGTTTCATTACAATTATACTACTGTTTAGCATATATCCAGTGTCAACAGAGTTACTTGCATGTAGATATATAATTTAAAGAAATAAAATATTCATGAACAATAAATTTAAAATAAGTAACTGCATTGCACAACAGAGTACCATTCCGGCTTATTCTTACACACCTCAGTTGCTTCTTTGACATTCATAGCTCTTGTCATGCAATTGCAGACTTGTCCAAATAAATATATATTCTAAACGGTAATCCACGTTAACAAAATGAAAGTTAAAATAAAACTCTATTGCACGAGACCATGCCGAATGCCGAAGGCAAACCTTCTTAAATAAGAAAGTATTTAAATCATTAAAATCAGTAGAACCCAAAAATAAACGTTAAATTTCTTAAAGCCTGTCAAGCTTTCCCAAACAAGTCGCATGATTGTTGTGGAGTGTGGTGTAATAATGTAGTGTTATAAAATATACTTAAATGTATACACATATATGAATAGACTAAATAATAGATAATAAAACAAGACTACGACCTCACAGACCTAGGTCAATAATAACCCTATCTATGTTGAAAACAATCAAGACTCAATACGACGACTAACTTTAAGCTCACTGCGACAAGAGCAGATAGACATTAACAATCAACACCCCCATCAAGTAAGTGACCGCAGTCAGGTACAACAACATGTATACAACAACAAGACAAGAACTCCTACAAGTAAATCGCCATTGACATATAATTGATCTCCCTTAACAAATTAATAAGCAATTATATTGCCTAAAAGAATCATCAGAACCCCTTAGTAGCTCCCGACAATGAAGTAGTAATGTTATTTAATTCAGTTCCTAAAACCAAAGTTATATCTCAGAACCCCTTAAATTAAATTCAATAAATTAGTATTTTTATCCGCAAGACTCTATGTGTCATAGCTCCTAAATAATATATTGACACACTCAAGCTTTACAATAAACCCTTAATAATTTAGTTAACTATGAAACTATAACAATGTATAAATAATTCTTATCTGTTATTAACACACAAGTCAATACAGACATACAACAAATTAATTTAATTTTGTATAGCTTATTCTCCATATAATATACAAATTATGGACAGTAATTAGTTAAGTTCTAAACCAGAAAGGTCAGTAATAGATAGTAAACAAGTCTGTCTATCATTACATATAGTTGTGTAAGTCTTCACAATAAATACTTATATATGTTAGCATATATGGCCATATAAGTCAAAGGAACGTCTCTATTAAATTAAAAGTCCGAAGAGATGAACCCGCGGGCCCCAATATGTCTAAAGACTAACAACATGGAATACCATAGTCAATGCTAACTAATTAATATATGCTGCTGTAACTAACTACACATCATTAGTTAAGTTTTTTGAAGATAATTCCAGGTTTATACATACAGACACTCATTAAATGCAAATATTTCATAACTTCTGAAATTTAAATTATTAATACAATATTATTAGTAACATCTCTGAAAAGGAAGGACATTAGACTTGTCTGCAAAATAATGTGATTAATACACAAGGAAAATATCGACAACACATAATTAGTTATAGAATACATGTTCAATAAACAGATTAGGTTAAAACACATAATTAGATATATCATTAATAACATACAAACGTAAAACAGCCTCTGGATCATCTGAGAACAGAAATAAAAGCAACAAACACAGAATAGATTACTGTTAGTAGATTATTAGTATATAGTTATTAATAGTTATATATTACAACAGTCCAAGAGAACATCTGAAACATAGATAAACACAACAAGCAAGATATCAGACAAATCTACATGATTAGTAAAATTATTAATGTATTAATTGTTGACTTGAAGATGTGAACTAGCCCTTTGGTGAAATCCATAGCACCGAAGTCTGTAGCGCACATATCGAAGATATAGTTATTTATTGTTAGTATTGATCATTTGTCCACAAATAGCCTTTTCTCCATCTGTAATAATATAAAACACAATTTTTTCCGAGAATAATTTTTCTATGTCTTGTTCTGTCAAATATCAATATTCAAGTCCCTTCTCTTCTCTGTCAAATTTTCAAACAAAGAAAAATTCAATTATATCATACAAAGAGATTAATAATAAATACATATATTATGCGAAATAAAGGGGGGAATACATTATATGGAGAACAGCCACTCCTTTATAAATAAATAAACATTAATAAAAAAAAATTAAATTCACGATGATGCGTACCGTCACACTCTTCGTAAATCACGCGACGGAGTTTTAAGAGGTTTTCGGCGGCATTATATGTGTGTGTGTGTGTGTGTTGTGTGTGTGTATACATAACATATAAACATACCTAATTAAGTTTTCATGTTATTGAAATAGAGGTAGGTCTCAGTGTTTAAATACTGTAGTTATAATAAACTAGAATTCCGTAGCGTTTTGGGCAGAAACGAACTTATCATATCTGTAATATCCATCCAGCTTGTCACAGTAATTTTTCTCAGAAACCATATTTAGCTTATATAAATAAAATTCGAAGTACAAAATGATGTAGTAAATTATGGAAAACAAATACTCCTTCATTTTTTCGGAATTTTGTTACATAGCTTTGTAGCGCTATACATATTACATAAACATTACATTTGCTTTCAAATTTCATCTATATAAATTCAGTAGTTTCTAAGGAAACTGATTGTAACATATAAAGACAGAAATAATATGATATGAAAAAAACAAAAGGGTACCATTTTTTACCAGCAGATTCCAACGTCCGCAAGCAAGTGAAACAGGAAGAATCGCGGTTGTGAACGTGGTCTTTGGCAGTCTCATGTGGAACGTAACCTATGTCACATTTAACATAGTAACAAAATCGGCGAATCCTCTGTATTCTCGGTCAGTTATTTCACTTCATTGTACGACAGCTATATTTTATTTTACTTTTATTTTATCGACTAATGCCTAGGTTAAATATCAGCCAGTATCATCACTGTCAAATTGTTTCGTACAAATATCTTTAAATGCACTTATTGAGGGACTTTTTATACTACGTGACGTCC
Organism: Dendrolimus punctatus; assembly: GCA_012273795.1. Lineage (NCBI taxonomy): Eukaryota > Metazoa > Arthropoda > Insecta > Lepidoptera > Lasiocampidae > Dendrolimus > Dendrolimus punctatus. The sequence goes on from CM022541.1 coordinate 21,124,916, forward strand.
CTAATGTTTTCTCGCTAATGTTACCACCACTTTATTGTCGCCGACACTAATTCTGTTTAAATGTTTCGAGCCCTAAAGTGGACTTTAAAGCGATGGCAATGGATGCTTGCCTTGGAATTACTTATACTATTAAAAATTAAAAGTCACAGTGATTTCGAGTCTAAGCATTGGGAAAATTCTACTATTTTAGGTCAGAATGTCTTTACATAAAGTCATAAACTATTAATACGGCAAGACTTATTAACCTTGAAAGTAACTTTAGCTACTTTGTGAATTAATTATTCGTATTTATTATGGTTTAAGGAACGCTAGCTCAAATGTTAAGACACTTGCGTCTTATTCTAATAATGTGTGTTAGATATTAGTCAGGGATTATGTATCGCTCAGGCAAATTTTATGACCTGATTCAGACACATTGTTTCTATTACACCTTTCAAAGGCGAAAGAAAACCTATACATCGAGATTATTGATATGCGAAACTGGTCCATCCACGTTGATCAAGCAAGGCACCTATTAATTATATTGTTACGAGTTGTGAGACTCGAATTAAAATGTCGTTTAAACTATTATAGAGTTTATTAGAACTATACAAACACGTATAATACAGGTACAAATATAGATGCAGACAACAAATCTAAACGTAATGCAGAAGGTCGTAATTCAATAAAACGCGCAAAGTCCGTCACTATTAGATTCCCGATTGTACACACGTCACGCCTTGATCGTCGTTGTCGCTCAACTGCCTCCTCTCTCCATCAGCCCGTCGTTTTATCCTTCACAAATGCAAAAGAGTCCGTAATACCTGGCTAATAATGCTAATGAGCGAGTACAATAAGACAATAGGCTATTTTCCACAATAATTAGAAACGTATGCCAACAAATAAGTGAACAAAAGAAGACGATTAGAAAAGGATTACAATTAGTTCAAATACCGACAGATAGTAAAATGTGCTTCTATAAATCTGTACGTGGAATTTGTCTTTGTCGGAGCCTAGGTTGTAACAACATACAGACTTTTTTCCTGGAAATGTGGAAGCTGGAGTCCAAGTCAAGTTATTCTTATGCTTATTTTGAACTGTTTTCAAATAAATAGTAATTATAATATTACTCTCATTGTTATTTCGTGCAAATATTAGCCGAATATTAAATTTTATAATAGTGGAAAGATGATCTCACAGTGTCTTGAGTGACAATAGATAAGTATAGGGTAAAATCATTTCTAAGCAAACTACCTGCTCTTTATATGTACTTGACCGGTAAAAACCTAAACATAGCCAAGCATCTTAGACACCTCTATTCAGAAAAAGGTTCCTGACACATCAAGCGCTGTAATCACTGTATCGCCTAGCCCAATGTTAGTCGGTGAAAATCCCTTTCAGCGCACCAGCTATCTTATCTAGAGCGAACCCATTTTGTTCAAAGTAGTGAAGAGATTACTATTCCTTGCAGGCGAACTTTTTATATGATTAGCTTAAATATTATGCAAATTATCTTGACATTTTTAGGATGGAGATCGTAAGAAAATAAATTTTAGCAGAAAAACAATATTTTATCAATGTTCCAGTAAAATTGGTTGTGAATTTTACATTTGATATCTGACTACTTATTAGATTCTACTTCGTAATTTGTGTGTGTTAATTAAAAAGCACTTTAAACATACATTTAGGTTTAAGTTATGGTGAACAATAAAGAGATTTCATTCATTCATTCATTTCTGAAGGAATTAATGAAAGCAGATAACGCGAATGGGGTGTGCCAAGTTTCTATTAAGTGGAGATCAGTGCGCTCTGCCTATTCCGATGACAAACTGTAGTGATCATATTATCTATGTAAGTAGTTTTTTCTTTAAATTTACCCTTAAAAAACCTTTCTGATCACGTTTATTAAACTTTCATTACGAAAAATATTTTTGGATCAAATCCTAGTAAAGTAAAAGCTATAGATTTATTGTTTTTACAAAATTATAAAATTTTACACGCTATATGTACGTACCTATTCTAAAAATATATGTACAGCTTAATTTATAAAAGATAAAAACTACAAATAATAAATAGGTTCCAAATCACCGTCAGCTGGGAACGTTCCCAAAACGCTGGCCGCGTTACCACGTTGTATAGCAACGCTTATGCGTTGCCCAAAATATAGACCAGCGTTTTGGTCTCGTGAGACATGTATCAACCGTTTTGATAGGTCTCGATAAAGGCGATGGGCTTCTGGACCCCATGGCCCGAGAGTTTGGACACCAAAAGCCGCAAATATGTATCCACTACCAATGGATGCATATTTGCGGCATTTTAGGTCCTCTTGTCGGGCGGCAGCTGCACCAGCTACCACAGCCGTATCGGGAAGATGGGACGCTGCCAAAGTGTCAACGCACGTTGCGTCCCAAACTATTGGTCGTCCCATCTTCCATGGCACCAAAGACATCCCGTCCGGTCTCTTGCCATCGTCGCGACACAGTCCATTTGGCTCTAAAATGGCTGGGGTCCCGGCGGTGAGAAGAGCCCGGCGGATAATGTCATTTAGTGCAGCATGGCGTGGTATTCTGCCGGCATTTCTGACGCGCAACAAGTCATGGTGACCTAAACCACCGACTTTATCTCCGCATTGACAGTGATGAGGGACTACAGCCGATGCCCCCAGTCGAATAGAGGCAGCAATCCAAAAGTAGTGTCATCTAGGAATGTGCCTAAATTTGATGAGGGCAGCGCCTGAAGCCACAAGCCTGACTCCCATGTTGAGACTGCTAAGAGACGGGCTCGCTCAGTTTCGTTGATACTAGAGGACAAGAGATTTCATACACCAACTTGCTGAGCGGCCCGTCCCAAAGCTTTTGTGTAAGTAAAGTTTATAATCCGCAGCATGATTATTGAGCAGTGGCCTTGACCTTTTTATAAGTGTCCTTCCGAATAAAGGAACAAAACTTTATATTTTCTATATGTCGATAAATCGCGTAATACTGACTACGCTCAATGCGTAAAGCTATCCCTGCTATTCCGCCGACTGTTCAAGATCCGTTTGAAATTTTGAAGGAATTATACTTTAACCTAAATGTTACATTTCTAGTTAAAATTAAAGTAGTGTGTTTTTATAGTTGACTACAATTTTCAAAACGTTACGTAACGCAAACGTTGTGGTTTGAAAGAAGATGTAATAACAAGAGTTGAAAAAGGAGTGTTAAGGTGGCTTGGACATGTAGAGAGAATGGATAAAAGTAGAATCACAAAACAGGTGTATGACAATATGTACTACAATTTTCCTTTGATTATTTTAAATGGAATTTAAATGTTAGTTTAACACTACACATGCAGGCATCTCACAAAAGCTTACGAGGTAATATTTTCTTAAGTTTTCGCGACTTGTGTACATAATAAATGTATACAAGTCTTTCCAGCCATTATAATATTATATAAAAAAATTAGAGATAGGCATGTTTGCTGAAGAGTTTCTTGCGCCGCTTCTTCTCTTCAAGCCACATCATGTCGTGAAGCGGTGGTAAATTAGATTAGGCTCCCATAAAGTAAATAATAACCATACACAAAATTAAAACTAAATAATTAAAATGAATCAGTTGGCGGTAGACTAAATAAAACTTTACAATACTCGTTGGAAATATCATCTTTGTCGTCCGTGACCACGGCCACTGAAAAGCAGCCGAAACGTTGGATTAACCAAAATCAAATAAATTACCGCGTTTATGAGGTACACAAGAAACTTTTAGCATTGATATATTAACTTTGAACCATTTAATATGAATGGGAATCGATTATAACGATTTTTAATTAGTTTGCACTGATGTAATAAACTTACATGGAAATCTATATAATCAAAACAAGTGACAGCGTGCCAGCTGAGAAATAAGTCGACACTATGATATTTATTGCCTCGACTTATTTCTCTTGCTGGCGCCCTCAGCCACTATGGTGTAGAATGTTTCCAGCTATGGCCGCATTTTTACCAGTTAAAATTTAGTACAATGTTGACGTTGTCCATCATTGGCCTTACTAATAGTTGAACTTTGATTTTTGGTATAAAGCTTATGTCAAATTTTAATCGATAGTAAGGCAAATGAAGGATCGTTAAGATATACCAGCCAACACGATATATGTGTTAACTTCATATTGGTTACTGATTCCAAGTCATTTTGTTAATATAAGTAACAATCCTCCAATTGTTAATTTTCAAATCAAAAATATTCATAGTCCGGGAAAATGAATGGTGATCTCTTAACGGTAAATTCTATTCGTCGCTAACCGAAACTGACAGCCACACATCTCCGCAGTCAAGTGCTTAATAATAATCATTATACAATCAAGCAAAATTAACTCTTCGCTCATTCAATTTCCAGCCTATCAGATGCCATAATCCCTCCGAATTATAACCCTTCCAGTGCTCCAAATCGTGTATAAATATAAAAAAGCGAAAGCCACAAATCAGGGTCGGTTGGATGTTTTGGCGGTAGGGCGCGGGGTGAACCCGGGTCTCCTCTATTGATTTTGCCCCGCCCCGCTTACCCCGCACGCATCTCACAACTGTTGCTTAACTTACGCCACAGTTCCGTGTGATCAGAGCAACAGTGGGTCAGTGACCGAAGACATTGTCGTCGACGTCAGTACCTTTTACCTAGTTTTTAGAGACATTATTTTTTTCATCCAATTATTAACAAGTAGGTGTAACTATTTTGTCGAAAAAATAATTTAAAAAAATTAGTTCAAGGTTCTTACACTCCACTTACACCCTACGCACTTACGCCGACATTATATTTCCCATTTATCTTTTTTTATTTAATGAATTTAAGGCCTTACTTTATCTGCTTAAAGCGTTCTGCAAAGCTTATATTATAAGCAACATCATGATTTGGTATAATAATACATGATCTGTTTATTTTTAAGATTCGATTCGATTTCTGGTGAGGGTAATTGATTTTTCAAAGATTCTAATGATACCACTTAAATCAAAACCGAGCTCGAAACTCCCCCGAGACCTTATTTAGCATAGCTTAGGATTTGGCTCTGCAGGCCCACTTGAAAAATTTACCCTGTATAACCATCATACCATCTCATTCTTCATATTTTTATGTCTGTTTTAAACTGATTTCACAAAAAAAAATGCGTCAATATAAAAGCAGTACAAGAGAAAAGTATAATTCCATATGGCATTACATAGTGATGTAATGTAATCATGATAGCTTCCGTATACATAAAGGCGGGACGAAAAATATTGTGTAGTGTATAGGACATCATCATCAGTCAAGTGTTAAAAAAAACATTAAATGTTACTTTAAAAAAATTATATGGAAAGATACTCGCTTTCAAAGTCGTAAAAACATGTGTCCCTTCCTCTAACTTTAGAAATATGAGGTGGAGAATTCTAATTGATTTCAAAGTGAGCTTAAAAGATAATCTCTATAAGACATATTTGAATAAGTATCGTTTTGTAATTTTTAGTTAAATCGTATTTTCAATTAATTGCTTTTTAGGGTTTCGTATCTAAATGACGATATCAATACCAGTACCAGACGTTACACAACTCTACGGAACTCTTCATGTTGCATGGACTGACACGCAATTGGCCGTATACTATGTAGTAGCTTAAAGTTAGAAAGAATATTTATTATAAAATGTATGTAATTATTCTATTCATAAATACCAGACTGTTATTAATAAATAAAGCTTTAGATTGTTTTAACAACTATAATTTAGGTCAATGCTATTCTAGGCATTAAATTTATGTTATAATAAGAAAATTATTTCGTAATGGCCGATCTAAGTACGTTTGAAATGTATTTAATTAATCTATTAAAGTATAAGTAAGTATTTTACTTTGACAGATTTACTTGGTACTTATCAAAATATTTCCAAAGAACTTGAGCTTAAAATTATAACTTCAAAACTAGCAGAACATCCGATATAATTTATTATCTACACTCGGACTGTGATTTTTTTGGTTTATTCCATTAAAAACTTATAAACGTACTACTGCTGAGCTAAGTACTAACTAGACAAGGGGACATGATGATTGCACAAGTCCCGTTTTCACCAAAATGTGTCTGGAACACTACGAAGTTGATACTTTAAAAAAAATATTGCAGGAGTTCAGCAGACAGGCAGACGGCCCACTTGATGGAACGGTTACCATCGCCTATGGGCATTTGCAACACCAAAGGTGCTACCAATGCGCTGCTGCTCTCTTAAGGGAGACTGGAACCTGGTCACTAATGCCGGAACGCAACTCAAGGTTGTTATGGTGACATACTTTAGATCAGGAGTGGTAGCCATCCAGTCGGGCAAATTCCCTATCACCTGGCTGTGGGTTGTTTTGTCGCCTCTTAAAGATCAGAGAAATTGGTATTTTTTCTCAGTTCCTGCACGGATAAAGTGATAGTATATGTAATATATTCAACATAAACTTTTATTTCAATATACACTAGTTAGGAGCTAATGGTTAGGTTTTAAACTTATAGTTCCAACTTATGACACTGCTGATACTCACACTGTGTACCAGCGTGCATAAGCTCAACGCCCTTGGAGGATACCAAAAGATCCTCGAATCTGTCAAAGCCGTGTGCGGATATAGTAAATCGGATATGATACTCATCACTGTAGATAAATGTGCGAACGTCAATGTGTCTGTATACACATGAAAAGAGAAATGGACATAAAATGTCCTTTTATGTCCGCGACTTCGTCCGCGTGGAATAGTTTAAAAAAAGTAAGTTAACAAAACCCTCGATTTTTAAACATTCTTCACTGGTGCTCCGATCCTATTGGTCTTAGCGTGATGATATATAGCCTTCCTCGATAAATGGGCTATCTAACCCTGAAAGAATTTTTCAAATCAAACCAGTAGTTCTTGAGATTAGCGCGTTCAAGCAAACAAACAACCTCTTCAGCTTATTAGTAAAAGATTATTTAAGACGGATATTGACTTTCAGAGTGGTAAAATATGTGAATATCTGTAACTTTTAATTAACTATGATAAGGATAATGTTGAAAAAATTGAAAGTGGTAGATATAAAAAACGCTTTTCTAAAAATTAATATCGACAAGGTCCGTTTAGTAATTTTTGAATTATTTAATATTTTTACTTTACTACCCTACTACTACTGTTTGTAAATGATACACTAATAAAAAGCTCACATAATTTATAAAAAAAAAATTTTTAATAAATTTTGGTGAGAGATTTTGTAAGTCCCACAAATTGAACCTTATTACGAAATGCAAAGGTTTTTAAGGCATTGTGGTGAAAAATAACATTAGGTTAGGTCTTTCGGAAAATTTCACTTAAACCAAATATCTTTTATCCCTCGACATGAACACGTGAGAAACAAAGCAATTTATTTCTCAAAACAAAATTACCTTCAACCCACCTAAATTAAATAACAATATTAAATCTACTCTTGATAATTCTGTGTAAAACCAGACCCAAACTCAGTAGCAGGTGGTATTTTAAATTATATCGTTTTTAAATTACATACATTAACGTTATTCACGAGAGTTCTGTAACAACAATAATAATTACATTAGGTTTAATTTGAAATGTATACAGATTTATGGTTGTTTTTATTATTAAACTTATGCTTATGCTGATTGCTCTTTAAAAAAACTGATTTCACTATCAATTTAACACGCGAACACTGGCGGGCACGTTAGCTAAAGATAATGTCCTAAGCAAGTGTTGAAAGGATATAGTTATAAATGAATTGTCTTTATTACATATTATATAAATCATAGAAATCCAACAGGAAGTCTTGTCGTCCGGCGATATCCTCCAGAGTACCTTCACGTAAAGTAACTTAAATATTGCTACAACTTAGCCATCCGACAAAAACAAATTCTATATGCATATCTGTAAAAACACATTTTATTAGTTGTCGACATTTGAACTAATTGCAATATTTTATGTCCGTCTTCTATTGATTACTTATTTTTTGGCATACGTTTCTAGAGAATATAGCCCATTGTTTTATTGTATTCGTTTATGGATCAAGGTGAGACGTGTGCACATTCGGGAATCTATTAGTGACTGACTATGCGCGTTTTATTGAATTACGTCCTTCTGCGTTACGTTTGGATTTGTTGTGTTCGGTTATCTTTGTACCTGTGTTTTACGTGTTTGTATAGTTCTAATAAACTCTAATCTAATCTAATATGATCTATACCTATCACACACACATATAAAAGAAAATTTAAATGTCAAATTTCAAGTGTATATATTGCGAATATCTTTATTTTTATGTGTAAACAATTTATATTAGTGTGTCTATATATTTTCAACATTTATAGGTATATGATCACATAAAGCTGCTCCCGGATACATCGGTGCAGCGCTACGGTATGCTCACTACACGCAGCACCAAAACCTTACCGAGAACCTACATTTCTATTAGCGTTTCGTAATTAGGATATAGGCACGTGATAAGCTTTCAGTATCGCATATATCGAGTCTAAAGCACCGCTGCCGTACCGACAAATCTGAAAGCAACCTAAGGAAGATAAGTGAGGCGTAAATTTCAGTCATATTCATAACTGGCTAATCATGGTCGTACAGTACTGCGCGGGCGCGCAGTGCCGTCGCGACATTATCAAGTCTAAAGAACTTGACGCTTGGGTTGCAAGCACTTATTGACAATACCAAACACGTGACAACTATTGTGAACGAAATCGCTAGTGTATTACGCCTGCGAGTAGTACGTAAACAAGCACTTAGGCGTCCACAATATGCCATTAAGTATAATTATTTCGTTAATATCTTTAGTAAGTTAGTGTGTTATCGGCAAATCACTGTTCTATTGAATTTTAGTTGATGTTTACAATTTGTATTGTCTCGACAAATATTCCTATTAAAGTTGAATAATTTATTTTATGATATAAGCTTGATTCTCCTCAGGCAATAACAAGGTCCCAATAGGTGAAGGTGAAGGGAGTGCCCCGTATGGAGTGGAGGAGCGAGATGGAGTTCTTCTCAGTCTCATAGGAAGATCTTCCAGCGAGGCTATTATTGTTCCTCGCAGGCCTGGACCCAGCAATGACTTTTGAAATTTGTATATATTTTTTTTAAGTTTCTGGAATCTTTTGCGACCTCTATTATTATACAGCATCATCTATTGGCTTGCTAATGTTTATGTGTTTATGATACACCAAATTTTAAAATTCAGAAATTAAATGATACCATTCAATTTGAAATAAAAACGTACCTGAATAAAAATAAAACCAACAAGAAACACTTATTTAAATTATAAAATTCAAGTAAGGAACACATGAGCAACATTAAATTATCATCTCATGAATATAACAAAATGAAACATGGTTAAACTAAGGTAGTTCTTAAAAGCAGAGCGCAGTAAAACTAAGAGCAAACTTCAAACTTTTCCCCTCCATAACATTAGTGAGGATAAGCAAAAATAATACAGAAAATTAATTTTTCATTTCAAACTTGACGACGGACCGTGCTGTAGTTTAATCAAGAAAGTTTTACTATGAAATGTAAATATTTTAAATGTTTTTTGCAAAAGCACATTTTTGTAATTGTTTTCTTTGGTAAGCGTATTATGTATTTATTTTTAACTGATTTCAAAAAAGGAGGAAGTTCTTAATTTGTCTGTATGTTTTTTTTTATGTTCATTACTCGATTTCTCCGTCAATTGAGAACCAATTTTGATTTTTTTAACGAAAGATTACTCCCAAATTGGTTCCATTGTCACCATGTCAGGGTTCGATTTGTGGATGGCAATAAAATTAACAGCAACCCGTGTTAAAAAGCGTATACACCGAAAAGTGAGATGGTAAATTTATATACGCGTGCCAATTGTACAATTTCTACAGGTTTTTGATATATTATTTTTTCAATTACTGAACTAAAAAGTATTTTTTTTAACCAAAACTTAATATTTAACCGAGTTCTTTCTTTCTACAACATCTTGAAGTCGGTTTCAAGTAAAACATAAACATTACTATATTTTGTACGTTTCTTGTTGTTCTTTAGTGTTTTATTTTGCATCGACTTCAAGATTTTGTAGAAATAAACATTTTGGTTAAATTTATTTTCGGTTTTTAGATTGAAGTCGGTTTTTTTTATTTTAAAAATACATAAGTATATCTTTGCTGGAAAACAGTAGACAAGCTAATGTGTGCGTGCGTGTGTGTGTGTGTGTGTGTGTGTGTGTGTGTGTGTGTGTGTGTGTGTGTGTGTGTGTGTGTGTGTGTGTGTGTGTGTGCGTGTGTGTGTTTGTTATAGTGTGTATAAAATACATTAACATATCTGTCAATAAATACAAAATAGATGGTTTTCAGTACTTGTTTTCGAAAACCCAAACTACAATATTCACATCTACACTTAACTATCAATAAATATTTATTAGCGTTACAGTAGTCTTTCAATCAGAAAATAACTAGGTAAATAGAATAAAACAATTTACTGGTTTCTTTTCGTTCAAAATCGACGCTTTCAACATCAGACCGCATTTGAAATCAAATTCTCTGGAGAAAAGTATTTTATATTCTTGACACTGGACTGCTGGATTTCGCCTTGGAAATAAATGTATTTTATTATAAGAACTTGAATAACTTGTGATCTTATTCAACATGGAAGTAGTAGAACATTTTATACTAACAATCGTTAAGAAAATTCAACTTACATTGGAATTGAACAAAAATTTTAAAATGTTTGAACTTCGGGCATAGATGATGTAAACTGTATATCTCAGAGACTTCTACATACAATAACAACTTAAAATTATTTAAGATACCTTATCAGGGCAAGAGGATAATGTATATGAAAGAGACTCATGACAACAGTTTGAGGCGCTCTTATCACAATTAAATTGTTGATGTTCCATAAAATTAAGGCAAAAAATACAATAAAATACAGCAAAACGATCTCTGTGGTTGAGTGGGCTAAGCGTTTGCCGGCCTACTATACTGCTATGCCGGGTTCCGGGTATGATTCCTGGCATGGTAAATTTCATGAATCAACTCTCGGTTGTTTCCTATGCTCTGGGTATTTGAAATCGGCCCCAGAGTAGTTTAATCATAACACAAGTGTAACGTACTTGGTCAGTATTAAACATAACACAAGTGTAACTTACTTGGTCAGTATTAAACATAACACAAGTGTAACTTACTTGGTCAGTATTAATCTATTAATATATAATACTTAGCTTAGGAATATACTACAATATGTGTGTTGCGAACGCGACTATAACTTCGAACATAAAACGTCAACGTGACACAGGAAGAACGTTACATCAATTTTAAAAAACGACACTTGAATATCTTCTTTTTTTGGCCAAGGGAAATCCGTTTGAGGAATAAGCCGCGAACAGGCCCAGAAGCCTGGGGGGATAATTGGCGACCCCTGTGTAGGATTCGCAAAATCGGGGGTGGCACTATCGCCCAGTCAGAACTGGTGCCATGCTATTGCCACTCCCCAGTTAGGGATACCCACTACAGACCCTGGGTGTTCCATCCTGCGCCATATGCCACTTTTGGATACCTACTTAAACCGACGGCTTGTAATCTTACAATTAATAAATTCGTTGTTCTCAAGTAATTATCTCCTATGATTTCACACTGCGAACTCTGGAATCTCAAACAATGTGTTTGTATGCCAACTTAACACATCACTTTTCAATATGGCTATGTCAGGAGCCTTTAGAACAGACGAGCGTGCATGACAAGAGCTATGAATGTCAAAGAAGCAAGTGAGGTGTGTAAGAATAAGCCTAAAGTAAGTTGTTCGTGCCTACCCCGCAAGGGACCTGGCGTGAAGTTATGTATGTATGTATGTACTTTTCAATATGCCGCCAAAGAATATATCAGTCGGAATGTACCTAGATAGTGCGTCGTTATTTTACGTTAATAACGACGCACTGCATCATAACCGACACTTAAAATCATCAAAGGCAACGTGTCAATAATTTCAATCAATGATTGTTGTCAATTTTTGAACCCAGGCAATTGTTGTTCTCAAAACCACAGGAATTTCTGAGTATGTAGATTGGTAGGAGGATTGCGGTAGACCGCTCTTAGTATGCTGGAATGTGCGCCCCTTGAGTATTAAACCGATGAAACTTGACTCAAATCGATATAGGAATATATTGGCTGTGTGGACTAATAGTCAGTACTCAGTAGCAACTTACTTTGATAGTTGACTATTAAGCTATTCCCATTTCGAAAATATGAACAAATACTATCATCTAGAACATGCCCGCGAGTTCGTCCACGCTTGCCCTGAAATTTTCGCTGTACATCCGAGACACAAAGTACCGCAGCATTTAAAAAAGTATGGCAGTTGTAGTTTTAGTGAACATTAAGTAAGCTAAGCTAATAACGGAATAAGCAAATTTTTATGCACCCGAACAACTACAAACTGCTCCCGTGAAAATTCTCGCGGGATTCCCGGAACAAAATATATCACAAGTTTTATTAAATAATATTTACTGTCGATCAGTGACAAAATCCCATTGATTTTTTTTTTATCATTCCGGGACACAAAGTAGCGCAGATTTTAGAACTTGCTTTCGAGTACTGTAAACCGCATCGAAATTGGCTCAGTAGTTTTTGCGTGAATACCGAACAAACAAACAAAAAATCTAAAATAACGCATCGTGTTTTCGTCGGTTATATAGTCCCATGGTCCCATAGGCGTAACAATATGTATGTATCAATATGATATAACCACTTTCTTGAATCGAAACACAATAAGCAACAAAAATTATAATATTGTTTGTTAGACTTTTTTATATCCTTAACATTTTCCCATTCACGCGTTCAATAAGAGGGAACTTCCTGCTGTGGTTTTCCCTCTGCGCTACGAAGTTACGAAAGGCGTCATAAAATTTCTTGAGGGCGTGCAATAACACCCCTTATGTTGCAAACGTCCTTAGTCGACGGTAACCACTATCCATCAGGTGAGTCGTTAACCAATGTTGCTGTTTTTAGCAATAAAGGAACTGTAAATTGTGTCCAACATGCTTTACTTTTAAAGTTAGTGATATAAAATGCAGATAAAACTGAAAAAGTATAGCGTGAAATTTAACCATTGTTCACATATTCTTCTAAGTTTTCGCGACTTGTGTAAATAATAAAACTACGTTTTAAACGGTTAAAACGTAGCTTTGTTAAACATTGTTATTTAAAACTAGAAATTAGTAATCTGATATATTAAACAAAAACAGTCCAATCATCTGATGGGTTTGTATGGAAGAGATCGCTTTTTAGCGAGACCGCCCTTTAAACATAACTAGATATAATTTAAGTCTTTATGTTCATGTTTGTATTGGTGTACAATAAAGTGTTATCTATCTATCTATCTAATAGTAAATTTTAGTCATACTAAGTAAAATAAACCAAGCTCTTGTAAAGTCAAATTTTCAGGTTGTTGCTAAAAATGGAGCATAAATATACTAAATGGTGAAATGGTTTTAGTATTTCACTGTAGCTGTACAAATAAATTGGATGCAACGTTGGAGTCATTTTTATAGCTCTATATTTTTAATTTAAACTGCACCATTATTTTAAATCAAATAAACAATGTGTATACAGCAAAATATTTGATACAGCCCTCGTACTACTTACTCTATAGGGTTCATCTAAGAGCATCCTATGTCACTGACTTTTTTTAAAGTTTATGAGCTGAGCCGTCTGCCAATTTTTTTATTGCACGAGCTCAGCAGACAGACATGCTACTTGCCTCATGGAAAGCGGTTACCTTCGCCTATGGACATTTGTAACACCGATGGTGCTGCGAATGTGTTGCGGCTCTCTAAAGTGAGCTCTCTGTTCACTAATACCGGAACACAACTTAAAGTTGTTATGATGGCATACTTTAGACCAAGCGTGGTAGCGATCCAAACGGGTAAACACCCTACTACTTAGCAAAAACCTGTTTGTCAGTTTTGCAATAAAAATAATTACACTTTCATAACAAGACAGGTGATAATATTGAAATTAACAAAACGAAGGTAATAAAATCCTCATAATAAGTCATATTGAGAATGGCGGTCATATCTAATTGGAAATCATATACATACATGTATGTAATGAAAAAATAAATAAGAAATCGACTTCAAAGTAACTAAAAGCAATAAATAAATTTTTCTACAACATCTGGAAGTCAGTGTCAAGTAAGAGACAAAAATTACTACTATATTTTGTTGTTCAAAAATGTGTATGGTAATTCACAAAAATAATCATCAAAATCTGTTCAGAAACAACTAAGTTATGTTTAAACTTACTTGAGAACATCCGCTTTATTTGAATTCGGTTAAAATGCAAGTGACTTTACTTTAATATTGCTTTTTTATGCTGGGGGTTCATCTGCGATAGTGTAAAGATTTAGGCTGTGGCCGAATGCGTCTTATTTAAAGCGATAATAAAATAACGTCATTAACGCATTATTCCCAGGATATAGGTGACCGCAAATTATTCATATTGTTAGATTATCATTTAACTCATGAGATTGTAAACTTTCGAAATATTTTGAACTGAAAATACTGCTTACAATTTAACTTATTATTTTTTTGTAAATTATAATTTATCGACGAAATTGTCATTGTGAAATCGCACACGATGGAACGTACCTGGCGCTTTAATTATTCGGTCTTACAGTAGGTAATTTTGTGTCCATAGAGATCGAAATAAAACACAGGTGTCAATCAAACAAACTAAATACACTTAAAAAATGGTGACATCAAGCATGTGTCCATTATTTAGTAGAAGCAGTCTAAATATTTAACAGTAACCCAGATGAAGCCCCACCTTTATTAACGTTGTTATTATTCTTATAACAAACTAAAGCATTTATTACTTTAAAGAAATCAAAAATTCTCACATATATGTAAATCCATTAAACATGATTTTTGTTTGTAAAACCATTCTTTATGGCGGATACAAATTCATACTATATAATAATCATTCTATTGGTAAATCAGTAAAGTACGTATAAAATTCAACAATATGGATTTGAGCCAACATTACAATAAGAAAAAAACCAATTCAGTGAGTGAAAGTTCATTAAGATGAAACTCTTACATTACAGTTAGTTCAGACCGCCATACATTCTGCGAGTAATTGGGCTTAATTGCAAGTTACGAGATTCAAACGATCCTTACAGTTGGGAGGTGTTATCATTTAATTGCTCTTCTCATTCCCTATGTAATAGCTGTGATATAACAGATGAGATGCTATTAAATCGTACGTTATAAATATTTTGAATATATCTGAAAGTATTTAAATTCAATTTAATTTTTTTTTATTCAAAATAATTTTGCCCTGGAGAACATTTTTGATGTGGTTACACATATTAATTAGCCCATAAATTTCCCACTGCTGGGCTCAGGCCTTATTTTATATATGTATGTGAAATATTTTGTGAAATTGGTTCAGTAGTTTTTGAGTTTATTCGTTACAAACATACAAAAATACAAATCTTTCCTCTTTATAATATTAGTATAGAAGTACGATAATATTAGGAAATAATAAATTAAACCTTTCTATTTTACACTATGGTCTATGGTCACTATGCAATCAGCCACAGAGTGGTCCGTTGTATAGGTATTATCCACATAATAAAGCTCAACTGGTCTATCTTGAGCATGTACATTCGCGGAATGAAAATGTTAATCACCTTAAAGTCTTTTATCTTATTACTTGCAATAACAATACTGCCAAAATTTTATTAAATGTTAGATTAATAAAATAAAGAAACGTGAAAAAATTGCAATGTTGACAATGACACACCCTGAAATTAACAATAAGAAACAAATAGAATATAATTAGTAAGCTTAACATAAATATTAAAATCAATAAAAAAGTTTTCATATCTACAAAATCCTAGACAAGATACAAAATCAAACAACTTTGATCTAAGTAATTTAAAACTTAATTGTCAAATAACGAAACAAAATCTTCTATGGAACAGTCTGTTCTGTGACTTCGTTTGAAAAGGTAACACGTGCTCGCGTAACGTTAAAGGAATCAATTAGAAAACGTCGAAAATTTTCATACCACGACTTTACAATGTATGAATTTATCTGCAGATTTGTATGTATAACAAATAGCTGGTTTTATTTAAATTTTATTTCTAATACTGTTTTATAATATCGTAATAAATTACCTGCTTTCAAAATTTAAATATTGTTACATACCGACAAAGAAATGCACACACCTGCCTATCGTAAAACGCAGTTTATTGCCTTCTTTGATTTAGGAATTCTTTTGTTTACTTTGTGTTTACAATTTGTAATTCAGAAAAACATGCTACTGTTATTGAACTTGTTTTATGGCCGTCATTAGTGTTGAACTAATCTTTATTGCTAAGCTTCGACGCAATGCAGCGTCGAAGCTTTCCAGGTGTTAACTAGGTGAACGCGGTTCTTTGTTCTATTATACAGTTTAATATAAAACAATGCCCGAACGGAGGGGATGCAGCGGTCAAGCGAGGATTACGATACTAGCAAGACGTGTGTAGTACATTCGATAAGCTATATAGTGACGGACTTTGCGCGTGTTATTGGAACGTGCAGTTTGTGAACTGGTTGCATCCAGTTTTACTTTTTTTTTCATTCATTCATAACTTCACGCCAGGTCCCTTGCGGGGTAGGCACGAACAACAGAGCGCCACACAGGCCCATTCTTACACACCTCACTTGCTTCTTTGACATTCATAGTTCTTGTCATGCACGCTCGTCTGTTCTTAAGGCTCCTAACATCACCTTCTGCTAACACATGATCAATTTGATCATGGAAGGTGTGTCGTGGTTTTGTAGTTGTTTTTTTTTGTTTTTACAGTTTTACTTGTACCTGTTTTATACGTGTTTGTACAGTTCTAATGAACTCTATAGTAATTCGATATTTAATTCGAGTTCTGTGTAGCTCGTAACAATATAAATAAAGAATTCTCGTTAAAAGTGCTAGTTTTACATAAAAATATTATAGATAGATAGATAAAACTTTATTGTACACTATTACAGAAAACTTACAAACTAGTAATAATCTAATTGGGTACAAAGGGCGGTCTTATCGCTCAAAAGCGATCTCTTCCAGACAACCCGTGGCAATAATATTCTGATTAGGAGTGGCGATGATGGTATGTAATTATTGTACGATTACTTACACACATTTTAATAATAAATATATAACTATACTATATATATATATGTCGCAGAACGGACTCATTCTCACGACATCATCTTTAGTTATTGCAGGTTTAGTGGGCGTCATCAGGATAAAATGCGAGCATAAAACACAATAGCCACGATTTATACACTTTTAATTTAGATTTGATCAACATTATGACATAGTTTAGACCGAGCAGCGGGTTCAGGGCACCGCTCATACTTCCAGCTTCAATACTTTCTTTAAAATACTCCATGGTCCAACTCCTCAGTCTACCGAAGTAGATACTACTCAAAGTATAGAGGGCGCGTCTGACCCCGCTCAAGACATGCTCTGCTCTGATTGGTAGTTTATTAAATTATAATATTCATAACTTTTATTAGGTTAGGACGATCTTTAAGTTATAGAAACATTTAACAAATCTAATTAAATTACATTAAGAATTTTAGAAGTAATTAAAATGTAAACAAATGATATTGTGCGTTATACATCCAGTCAACAATACTTTCAATTAAAGCTTCCCTCCGACATATAAATATACACATAATTTATATACTATTATATATATTATATTAATACGTTTAAGTGCACTTCCAATAAATGACATCAATAGACACGTAAAATGTATTATCCGAGCTTTTACACATTCGGCGAATAACCCTTGTTAAAGGTGCTTGGATGAGCACGTTTGTACCGGTTACCATGGTACGTAACTGATGTCTACTGAAACCGTATCTTTTATCTTTTTTTTTATAGGGTTATCCGCTTGACTGTTTTTTCATATCTTACATATTTTTTCTATAGGGAAAGAGATTCACAATTCGTAGTGTAAATATTTTTAATATATATCGCACCCTTAACATTATACAGACCTAAATCAACATTTCGAGTAATTAGATTTAAATATCTAGCACTTTAAAATAAGGTATAAATTTGAAGAACCTGATATTTTTGACGCCAAATTCAATGTAATATAATGTGTGATATTTTTATCTCGGGAATGCCGCGGGGATTTCCCGGGAGCGGTTTAAAGTTGTTCAGATGCGTTAAAATTAGCTTATTCCGACAGAGTTTACACTAAAACGATAGCTTAATACTTTGTGTCTCGAAAATCCCGTGGGAATTTCATGTCAAGCGGGGACAAGTCGCTGGCAAATCCTAGTAATATATACATTTACAAATAAATCGGACAAGTGTATGCGCTCAAAGTGCGTTGAAGGGTTCCGTAGAGATAACGCATGTGTACTGTTTTTGTCATTTGACTATAAAACTCTAAAGATATAATAATACTTAATCAAAGTACTCTTTATGTTCAAAAGTACTAAACATGGTTTATTCAAAATAATGTTTTGAAGTGAAACTTTTTTAGTATCGTTGTGATTTGAAACTCGATGAAAAGAAAACAGATGACATTAAAAATAAATATTCAATAATTTTAACGCTCATAAAGATAGAGTTGGAAATATTTTAAAATTTTGAAGATTATAAATCAAATTGAATGTAGAACGTTTGTTTCCTATTTCAGTTATCATAAGACATGTGTCATTTATTCAAACTGAATGAACATGGAATCTGAATATTATTTGTTATGATATATCTTAAATATGTGAAATGTAATATTTTGATTAAAATATAAAATAACTTTTGAGCTTGGTAATCTTAATATATATAAATCTCCTGTCACGATGTTTGTCCGCGATGGACTCCTAAACTACTCAACCGATTTTAATCAAATATGCACACCGTGTGCAGTTTGATCCAACTTGAAAGATAGGATAGTTTTTATACCGTTGGAACCGGTAGGTGGCGCTGAGATCGGGTTCTAGAATCCTCTTAACAACGGGGAGCGATTTTGTTTTTGTGTGTTTGAGTGGGTCCCCGGATGGTTTAAATCCACGATCGGAACCGGTAGGTGGCGCTGGGATCGGGTCCTAGATATTTATTTTTTCAGAACAGGACAACGTCTGCCGGGGCCGCTAGTAATATTATAAAAATAATAAAACTTACAATTATCCTAATACTCCCGATATTTTATATTTATCTCATTCTCTCGTAGGTCACTTTTCTGAAGTTTCACTTCCACCGTGTGTGAATTTCACACACACTTTCTATTAAGATTTTTTTTAATTTAATTTATTTAATATTTTCTTAAGTTTTCGCGACTTGTACACATAATAATACTACGTTTTAATGGTTTTAAGCGCGGTAATTTATTGATTTTGGTTTATCCGTATCCGTTTATTTGGTCTTCCGTGACCACGGCCTCTGAAAAGCGGCCGAAACGTCGGATAAAACAAAATCAATAAATTACCGCGCTTAAAACGTAGTCTTATTATTTAATTTATTTTTACAATTTCCTACTTCATAATAAATCACTTCTAAAAGAAATTAAACAAAATGGCCATTCCATTAGTCAAAACATAAAGAAACAGAAATTTATCACTAAGCGAAAGCTACTGCAGAAAGCATTTTATTTGAAGCTATAAAAGTAGATTCACCACAAAAGCCTTCATAACTCTCCAAAAGTCTTTTCCGGTTAACTGATCCGAACAAATATTCTTAATAATTGCTACAGTCCATTTATTGTTTATTCGAGAGCCAGGCGAACCAGGAATACCTAATGGCAGTGGAAAATAAATTAACTTTAACTAGTGAAGTCAGTTTCGTGCCTTGCAAATTTTACTCCATTTAAAACATAGTTGGTAAAAAGAACTCTTAGTAATTATTTTAGAATAACATTACTAAGTATCTATTTTCATTTCGAAACGATGTTAGAAATACAAATTCATTTTTAAGTTCGATAACCATGTTAAGAAATTTACGCGTTAACGGATACATTAATATATTTATCTTTTATTTTTCTATGAGTTATATATGAGTTATGATGCCTTGGTTAGAATATTACGACAAATCCATCGTTAGACCTGTCCTTTTGCATAACAGTGAAGCGTGGCTTATACTTAATCAACACACGCAAGTGTGGAGTTTGCGACAGTCTTCATGTCCGTGACATAGCAGTCAAACTCTAAGAGATTCGCTTACACTAATATGACCACTTTGACGGTGACCGGCTAGTTATGTAGGGATTAAATTTCTAGCCATTCCACCTCCGGCAAGTCCCGGTCGAAGTGGAAGGCCCAAAAAATGCTGGCTTGACGTTGTGAAGGATGGCATGTGTACCAATAGTCACAAACCGGGGGACGCAGAAGACCGCTCGAAGTGAAGTAGAATAAGTAGGGCAGGGGACCATGGGCGCCAAAACAAATGCTCGGTATCATACATGTCATATCTGTGTCCATTTACGTACAGCACAAAAAATTCTTGAAGTGTTTTGGGTATATATGGAATAATGGATGAAATTAGCTTATCGATATGTTTGGTTTTGATTGAGATCAAAGAAACAACCGATTTTTAACCTCGATTTTACATCTTTAGTGCTTACTGTTTGTTATTGACGGCCTCTGTGGGTGAGCGGGTTAAGCCTTTGCCGGCCTACCTCACTGCAACGCAGAAGCTCCAGGTTCGACTCCTGGTATAGTAAATTTTGAAAACGTATTTTTTCCGTTATTTACCATGGTCTGGGTGTCTGGGATCAGCCCCAGAGTGGTCCGTTGTATATTACCCATAACATAAGCGTAACTTGCTTAATTTGGGGATATACAATGTGTGTGTTTGTATGCCGATTATTATTATTATATTATTTATTTATATAAACGTTCTTAAAATAATATAACTAATGTATTGACATACGCTTTGAATATTTGCACCTACCTTCATGATATAAATGAATAAAATCATATATAATACCTTTTTGTTCTACTACAACTCAGTGTATCGTGTTTTATAATTATTAATATAATTTATATTATATAAAAAATCCTGTGTTTAGTTTGCAAGAAGTCAAATAAATAGTGAAATTGAACCAGTTATTTCATATGCTGGGGCCTCACAGTCTCATGACATTACAGTTATTGACTGTGGCCAAATGCGTTTTATTTATAGAGTTCTATAATAAATAACGCTGTTAATCAATAGTCACATTAGTGTATACACATACGTTATCTGTCGATATTTAACGACATTAATAATTAAAAACAATACACCATTACAAATAACTCATTACACCCATCGCCACATCTACGTGTGTAACGTACGTATGTGACGTAACACTATCGCAAGTGCGATCCCACCAGAACAATACAAAAATAATATTTTTTAATATGTAGTTAAGATATTTCCACCCGAAAATCATCCTATATTGAACTTGTAAATATTCTCCGAAATAGATTTATTACTAGATAGGTATTCCTTTCAATTTTATTATTATATAATTTGCCTTAGGAAATTACTGTTATATCAAGAAAACAAGCCTCTAACGGTTAATGATTATGTTGTTAAACATAACAGCCTTAGGCAGTAAGACCTTCCAAAACTTATCTTCGACCTCAGACAGAGAGAAAATCAGATAATAATCTATTAACCTTACCTACATCATCTATTGAATTTCTGTTTTATTCCCATTATAAATCCGCGCAGAAGCTTGATGTAACGAAACAGCCTATCAAATATTAATGATAAATAGCGTCGATGTGTAGGTACAAGTGATTTGTTATTTATTGTATATGCCCGGATTTTCAAAGAATAGTTTAAGAATGTATTCGGGTATACGAATAATAACCGCTCGTTAACAAATAGTTCAACTTTGAGCGACCGATGTTGTGTATTCAAAGAGTAATAAATATGAATACTTACAACTTACATATCCGTGCAGGAACGGAGAAAGAATACAAATTCCTGCGGCCGGGCGGCCTGTCGTAAGAGGCGACAAAACAACCCACAGCCAGGTGGTAGGGCATTTGCCCGACTGGATGGCTACCACCCCTGGTCTAAAGTATGTCGCCATAACAACCCTTAGTTGTGTTCCGGCATTAGTGACCAGGCTCCAGTCTCCTTCAAGAGAGCAGCAGCGCATTAGTAGTACCTTTGGTGTTACAAATATCCATAGGCGATGGTAACCGCTATCCATCAAGTGGGCCGTCTGCCTGTCTGCTGAACTTCTGCAATAAAAAAATAAAAAATAAAAAAAAACACGTAGAACATCCGGTCCCACTTTTACACTTATTACATAGACACAAAGTTGCTATCAGGCTAAAAGAAGTTGTACCTAGATTCTCGTTAAACAAGAACCGGAACTAGAAGCTACGACTTTTTTTCCTTTACGCAATATCCGTCTATGATATGACTACGTCACAGAAGGCTTCAACCGCTCGATGCTTCATGACCTTTTTTGCCAGGGGAAATCCGATTGAGGACTAAGCCGCGACAAGGGCAGAATCGTGGGGGATAATTCGTGACCTAGTGTGGAATCCTGGGTGTTCCGTCCTTCACCTTATGCCAGGACTATGGGTATATAACTTAGCCTCTCTGTAATCCTGGCAGGCGTGGGGCGGTCTGTAACCCGTCCCAAAGGAGGAGAGGTGAGCGCGCGCGGCAAACGCCACGCCACCATCTCGACGGCAATTCTTCATGTCCCACCGTAACCTTTCAGGCACCTACTACATGAACCTAAATAAATAAACGATGAAATATATCACTCAAAGTGATTGATTGATACATAAATGACACAAGAATGAATTCATGAAAATTAATAATCTCTGCGCAAGCAACCGTTTGACCTTTTCACTTCGCCATTAAAACGCAATAAGAAGAAACAACAATGATATTCAAGTTTCAATCTCATAAAATATCCAGGCGTCCGGTTAACTTGTATTTTTTTATTGCAGGAATTCAGCAGACAACTTACTCCCTAACCTACTTGATGGAAAGCGGTTACCATCGCTTATGGACATTTGCAACACCAAAGGTGTTGTGTATCATAATAATGCAAGCATTCTGTACCAGATGAAACTTGTAATTCAGTTCACTAAAGGTTTTCACATATTAACTACATTGTTGACAGAACCTTTAGCTTGTAGGAACAAGCTAACTAAAATAACCCACTTAATTGTCAAGAAAGTTATGGTAGAAACACATGTTTAATGGCGAGGCTTCACCTAAGATAATATTAAAGATATTTACTGTGGCCCAATAAGTCTTATTTTTGAAATACGAGTAACAATGTTTTTTTTAATTATTATGTTATTTGTAACATCCTTATTTTATGGTGTACGTATGTTTAATGATGTGTATGTATGTACATACGATATCTGTTAATAGGTATCGTCATTAACAATTAAAAGCAAATAACGCATCACAAGTAACGCATTCGTCATGTCTGCGTAAAATGGACTTTATCTGTAAATGATCCCAGATAAGGCCCCACCATTGTAGAAACACTTGTTTTACACTACTAAAAACGTTAAAAATATTTAAAGTAGCTTCTTCTAATTAATTTTCAGATTTACAACAACTTAACACTTCAAACAGATGAGTCGTGGAAGGAATAAAAAAAAATCATTTTTCTAAAACGGCACTGTTTTAATCGATTGAACACATAACACTATTAAATTAATAAATAGCCCTCTCCTACGTTGAAAACTCCAACGAAACGATTTCCTGATATTGTCAAATGAAGGAAAATAAAAGATAAGAACAGGCATTCAAAGAGGTTTGTAGAAAGGTAAATGTACTTCCGGAGGTAATCGGAATCACCATCAACGTTTTATATAACTATAAATTGCTTTTTACGAAATAGATTTTTTTTTAATAAAATTTCAGTTACATTTTATATTTAAATAGTTGCCTTGTTTCAACTAAAATATATTTTTTGATTAAATCTAACTAGTGACATAAATCAATAAAGCCTAAAGTAACTTATCCAAAATAAAAACTATAAACTACCTACCTCTCTCTTTTTTTTCACCATATGCCAATTACTTGGGGTCGACACAATATGTCTTTTTCTTCCACACTCCTCTACTCTGACATACATCTTCTGTCACACCACATATCATCATATCATCCTTCACACAATCCATCCATTTTTTTTTTGGTCTACCTCTACATTTGTATCCATCTATCTTGTACTTTAACATTATTTTTTGGCGTGACTTTCATCCCTCCTCATTATATGCCCATACCAACTTAATCTTCTACCTCTCAATTTTCAACTGTAAACTACCATATGAAATAAAAAATAAACTATTATAAACATTGTTTTTATATGTTGTTATCAAGACTGAACAGATATACAAAATTTTAAAATCCTAAGACTGAGAATTGGTTTCAATTCAGCTTGCAAAATTTTAGAGGAAGAAAAATATAAAAACATATTTACAGGTATTCCAAGTCACTGTCGGTAGGGAGTGTTCTCAAAATCACATTTCCACGTTGTATGGCAACGCTGACCCATTGCTCTAAATACAGGCCTGCCCTTTATTCACGCCAGCCTTTTTTCATTTGCATTTAAAAGTCCCGATAGAGTTGATAAGCAGCACGTCTCCATAACCCCGAAAGCCACAAATCAATAGTTAATTTAAAATATATTCTTCTTAAATAACTTTAAATGTACTTTAGACGAGATATTTAATCGTTATTAATCAGTGTAATTGAGGTCAACAATCATAGTGTGTGAAGTACCAAAAAAATGTAAGAAAAAATAAATATCGTCGGCCTAATTCGTTAACCTACTAGTCCATTTATATATAGTTAACAGGAGGAAAAAAAACTGATTTAATTTATATTTTCTTTAGATATTAAGATTCTGAAAATCTCGTAGGTCTCTATATATAAATGTCTTTGACATTTTGCAATTGTAAATAGTTGGATATTTTACGTACAGATCGAAAAATAAATAAAACAATTAGTAAGCAGGTTTTCCACGTGAATTTTCATATTGTTTGAGGACATTTTATGGAATTATGCTTATTCTGTGTGTAATAAACGACGGAAACTATAGAGCCGATACCAGACAACCAGAGCAGAATAACGCGAAGTTAATTTACAATATTCTATCTACCGGGAACATTACCCGAGCTCGAGCGGGCTCACCCCGCAGATCAACAAAACTAAACAATTACTGCAATATGTGGTCAAATGACATAAGAAGAGAAGCAGCAAAAGAAATTAGTATTAGTTAGGAATTGTCGGAATTAATTGAAAAAATCATCAAGAGACTGATCAGCAATGACCATCTTTTTAACACGCTTTTATTAGCTTCAACTGTATATATGTATGTATGTTTGTAACCGACCCCTTTAAGCTCGATTTTGTCCTACTTTGAACGATCAGATTTAATTCAAACTTTGCACACCTGTCAAAGGTCGATGGCAATGCAATAATATAGTACCATGGAGCTGATCTGATGATGGAGTCGGAAGGTGGCCATAGGAACTCCTGTACTAAACAAGATAGACCCGTCGTGTTTGGGCTCGTTTTACTTGTCTTGGCTAGCACTCTGCTGCTACATGATATACAAGATCTCATAAGCTTGTATTTAAAAACATTTTAAAAAAATAACTAAAAAATGAAAAATAAATAATAGTTAAAAAAACTAAAAAAACACGCTTTGATAAAAAATCCAACTAAAAAACAGAAAATCTTAGTAAATCTTAATCTTAGTCTTAAAAAAAGCGTGGGGTGTATTCAAAGCGCTTTTTCTTCTTCTTTAATATCTTAAAAAGCGCTCTGAATACACCCCACGCTTTTTTTAAGACCCCATTAATCAGAAACCAAATTTATTAAATTTTTTTTTTTTTTTGGATTTTTTATGAAAGCGTGTTTTTTTTAGTTTTTTTAAAACTATTTTTAATACACGATTTCAGACTTGAACATAGGCGCAAGCTTGCTAGACTATCTATTTTCTATCAGGTACACAACGGGGTGGTCCTTCGAACTGCACGAGCTAATGTCCTCACTCCGTTTTACCATCGGCCAACCAGACGCACCGGTTTATGCCACCGTTACATAGTAGAAACAACGCTAGTTAGGACCAAGCGCTTCGCTTCATCTTTTTCAGTGCGCACTGCCAAAGAATACAATAATTGGCCCGAGTCTGTTGTGGCGACCCTAGATCGCATCATCACTTAACATGAGATGAGCCAGTTTATACGTACAAAAAAATGTGTGTTTGCAATTCACACGCAGCAGAAGTGAAACTTCAGATAATATACAGGCGAACATAATTATGTCTGGAACGGTAAGAAGACAAGTGTGAACTGAATCTCTTTATTCTTAGGTATTTTGACCCTTATTAGTAATAATTCAATCTAAATTACACTTTAACCCGCTTGTATAAAGTTCAAAATACAATGCACTGTTACGCACGTATCTTCATATCTGTTGATCTACTTATAAAAGAATATCTGCCTTAAGTATATACAGATAGAGCTAAAATACTTTGAAATATTTCAAGTTTTATTTAAAGGGAAATTAATACTAACGAGCAAAGAGAAATGTGTTTTATTTCGAACTGAATAAGGTTGGATTTTGTGTGTTTATTATTTCTTAGTGTCGCTTTTTCGTTTCAACAAGTTTCAAACCACAAGAGTTCTAAAGAATATTCACTTCAAAAAATAATCAAAAGGCGTCAAACAGTGCAATACTATTTCGACACCATAGCCATAACATAAAGATGACAAATTCTCTTGAAAGGAATGACAAAGCAGCTAAGATAAAGGATATAAACCCCCCTCTTCGAATTAAGGGTTGAACTTTTGAATCATGTTTTACTTTGTCCTATTTTCAATTTAAAAAAACTTTATGGTACAATTCCTGTAATTATTTGTGACTTAATTTTTGATTAAAAATAAAAAATAAGTCGCAGCTAAGGAGCTTTAACTTAAGTGCTTTATATTTATGAAAAGTTACTTTAGAGACGATTTCGAGGTGAGATAAAATTTCCGGATTATTATAATTTAACGTTTTCTTTCCTTGATTTTTAAGTGACAATGAAAACTGGGAACAAATAAAATGATTAATATCTTCTTTACTTATTCACTGACAACAGCTAGCAAGTCTATATTCATGGATTAGTTACATCATATTTTGGGCAACGCATAAGCGTTTCCATACAACGTGGTAATGCGGCCAGCGTTTTGGGAACGTTCCCAGCTGTCGGTGATTTGGGACCTATTTATTATTTGTAGTTTTTATCTTTTATAAATTAATTTGTATATATATTTTTAGAATAGGTAAATATAGCGTGTAAAATGTAATAATTTTGTAAAAACAATAAATGATTAAAGTAACTATTTTTAAACATTTATTGTTTAAAATCATAATGTAAAAATTTATTGGCCGGTTCCAATACTATTCATTCATTTGCCTTACCATCGGTTGAATTTTAACATTATTTGAATGGAGCTTATGTCAAATTGAAAAAAGAATAAAAAAAGAATAGTCGGTAAGATATATATTGTATATTTTTACATGTATCTATCAATATATTTTATTTAGATATCTCAGTATGCATATGTATCTGTTATTGTGTATGACTGTATGTGTGTAAGTATATACATATTTCACTTATTAAATTACGTATACATTTCTTGCATTACAAAAAAAATATTTCGCACGTTTGTTTGCAATTAAACTTGATAGAAATCTCCTCATTTTAGTATTTTTTTGTTTGTTTGTATTATTTTAATATGCGCTATTAGTTTTTTAAATAAATAAAAAAAATTCATGTTACGTTAAATTCAAAAAATATTAATCTTCAACTAGGCCGAAGTTTAACCAACGGTTAACCAAAAATAATCTTTGTTTTTCCATACATTTTTAGCGATTATTTTATTTTAACCATCGGTTAAAAGTCAATGCACATCAAGCCTTAGTCTGTCATGGTACACGGTACACATAATTTTTCAAACACAAAGTACGGTGACACTCGTAACGCAACGTACACAGGGATAATCTCGTTAACAAGTTGACTTGTCCATCCCTTGTATATGATGTTTTGGAACTTTTTTATTCATAAGTGGAAAGGTGGACGTCGAGTCCGGGTTATTTCGGTACCAGAAAGGAGATTATGAAGTTTGCCTTTTTTGTTGACGGATTTTTATATAATCACCAGGATATTCCCGCAATTTCATCCACGCTTGACTTTAAATTCCCTAACTCCTGGAATACAAAGTACCACAGCATTTAAAAAAGATTTTAAGCTATCGTTTTAGTGATATCTGAGTCGGAATAAGCTAATTTTTAGACACCCGAATAACTACAAACTACTCCCGGGCAAATTCCCGCGAAATTCCCGGGATAAAAATCACACTTTTTATTACATAAAATTTTCTTCCGATCAGTAAAAAAATGACTTTGGAATACGTTTTTTTTAATTTGGCCATTTTAAATCATTCACCCGGGATAAAATTTGTGCAAATTTTAATTCTAAGAAATGTCAGTCGATAAGCGAAATCCGCATCGAAATTGGTCCAGTAGTTTTTATGTGAATCCCAAACTAACAGTCCAAGCGAGAAACATCGCGTCAAGCGATTAGTAAGTATAATGTTATAATGTCAGCCCATAAATGTCCCACTGCTGGGCTTGGGTCTCCCATTATAGGGGGGCGAACGGACAGTATACCCGCCACGCTTGTCCAAGGCGGCTTGGCAGGTTTGACACATCGGTTATCTCGATATGCAGGTTGCATCACGTTTTCCTTCACCGTTGTTAGCACGTGGTAATTGTAACAATATGCACATTAGATCAGAAAACTGACTAAGAGGTGCATGCGTTCCGGTCAGGATCGAACCCGCGCCCTTCGATTTAGGGGCGCGTGCGCTAATCATTACGCTACCACGCTTTTTTTTGGTAAGTAGCTCTATTTTACTTAATGTTAGATAAAACTTTAACCAGGATTTTATATGTCAAGAGCGAAGCCGTTGGAAAATACTAGTATATATATATAAAACCATATTGAAAAATGATTTAACTGATGGGAAAACCGCTTCAAAATCCTTTGCGTTGCTTAAGAGGAGTTAGCGAATACACAGACATACGAGGAAAGCGACTATTTTTATACTACGTAAACATATAATTTTTGTAGAAAAATGTAGGTATTTCATTATATTTCATGTACGTTTATTCAAACGAAAATAGGAACTAGATTTTTCGTATTTGCTCACATGTGGGAGCCATAAGCGCAATCTCTAAATTAAGCCTTGGAAAATCCACCAGAGCTTGCAGCCGTCGGCACTTTATTTCGTCGCCTGTAGCGCCAAATGTAAGCCAAACGTGAGAAGTGTTGCCATATGTTAGGTAATTGTAAGAAGTTTTGTGTAACAATGTGATATTTTTATGCTTTATATATATATATATTACGCAACTGTTAGGAGTAGTTAAAAGGAAAAGTACTTGTTTTGTGAATTTCGTTAATTTGGGTGCTGAAGATTACTATAATTAAAAAAATATATATAAAAACATCAATGTAATATATAATAAGGAAGAAGAGCAAAAAAGTTACAAAGTTTTTAATCGTGGCCGCGACAGTAAATCAATATTTTATTGTGTTATTAAAAAGGCAGGATCAAGTAAGAATTTTAATTTTATTATATTTTACAAAATGCTGTTAATACATTTGGCTTAAGAAACATTTAAAAAATGAAAATATCCCATAATGTTTCATATTTCGAAACAATCAAGGAGAGTGGTAGCAAGGAGTGTTTTAAAATAAAGCTTTAGGTTTTGTACTGTAATTTTTTTGATCTCTGACTACATATTTTAATTTAGTTCTATATATCTGCAGTGACCTTTTACTCTCTTACTATCACAAATCTGTCATTAATATTATAATAATAGCCGATATTAATCCAATAATTGTAAAATAAATAGTGTGTGTGCAATTCACACACGGCAGAAGTGATCCTTCACAAAAGTAGCCTACGAGAGAATGAGATAAATATTATCAGGATAATTATATTTATATTATTTTTATAATATTTTCACGAATATCAAAAATTATTTTTTATTTTTAATTCAAATTTTTACATTTCTTATATTATATATTTAAGATATATTATAACACATATTATTCAGAGTCCATGTTATCACTTTGAACAAATGACACGAGAGCCTTTGAATAACTAAAATAGTAAACAAATACTCTAATTTCAATTTGAATTATAAACTTCAAAATATTTCAAACTCTATCTTTATGACCAGAGTGTATAAATTATTATCAAATTCACAGCATCACGATTTTTAGTGCCCGTCGAAAAAGTTCACTATCGTGGCTAAAAACATGAAAAATAATACACAATTTTAATTTGTTCCAGATATTAAAGAAGATTGACCTGACAACACTGTAAGCCATGTACATGCACACGACCCGTAGCTTCCCAGCGGGATATCGCAGTTTGTTCCACTTTCTTGATAAAAATCACTAGAGAATTCCCTAGTTTAGCAAAAGGAATGACGTGAGACGAGTAATAAATCTAGTTTTTGTGTGAATAAGGGGGAATCAAGGCGTGTGATGCGAGTACGAGTTATGTAAGTCAGCAAAAACTACGCCGAATAACTTCGTTTATTTTGTTTCTGGGATTGCAAGACATATCCTATTATTCAACGGAACATTTATATAAATCAACGTATCTAAAATTGTTGTCGTTTAGATTGTAAATGTACTATAGAGTTGTTATTAAACACATCAAATCTTTATCTACTTGTTTGAGTGTTCATAGTCATTTCGAAAATGTGACAGGAAAAAAATTTAAAATTTGAAATAACTAGAAATTACATTTTTAATAAGCTGTCTATCGTATGTGAAAACATAGAATAACTGGAGATTTCAATTGGAGTCCAGTTTTTTTTTATTTCCATAAGTATATCCCAATGCATAAAAACCCATTATGTTAAGACGTCCTTTATAATGTCGCTTGAAAAAAAATGTCTCACTTCTCGTTATCTTCTTATATATATAAAAATCTTGTGTCACGATTGATGATTGATTGATGATGTTGCCAATAAACTCCAAAACTACTGAACCGATTTTAATCAAATTTGCACACCGTGTGCAGTTCGATCCAACTTAAAAGATAGGATACTTTTTATCCCGTTGGAACCGGTAGATGGCGCTAAGATCGGGTTCTAGAATCCTCCTAATCACCGGGAGCGATTTTGTTTTTGTGTGTTTGAGTGGGTTCCCGAATGGTTTAGATTCGCAATTAGAACCGGTAGGTGGCGCTGAGATCGGGTTCTAGAATCCTCCTAATCACCGGGAGCGATTTTGGTGATTTTGTTTTTGTGTCATGAAACAAAGTCTTTTAGGAATTCAAAAAATATGGCGTTACGAAGTTCGCCGGGTCAGCTAGTATACCTATTATATATTCTCATTATGTATTGATATATTTTTGTGTTCGTGTTAGTTAGTTTCTTCTTTACAGTGTTAAATGTTAAACCAACGATTCATTATCATAGGTTAACATTACCAGAAGACACATTAAAATTATCATCAGAAGATACATTTTTAAGAAACTAACGAAACTAAAATTTCCGCTAACAATGCCATGTGGATAATTCTTCTAGTCAGTAATAACATTTATGATTTATATATAACTGTAGATAAACAGAGACGTTTTGGCGAACTGTTAATGGGGATATTTTGCTATGCAGTTTTATTTTTACAAAACTTTTTGCACCTATTTCTTGGTTAAATGGAACGGCAATTATAGAAAATTGTCACATTTGGCGGCAGTCAAAGACCTACAATTTGGCTGAAACTTGGGAAAGTCGTTATTATGGGTCCGGCTTTCGCTTGGCGTCTATTTGTTTAGAGACTATTCTGAGACTTATATATTCATGAATCACAGCTAGATACAAAAACTATGTGAAGGGTTATTTAAAAAATATACTAATTCTAGATGCAGACAATCTGCATATACAATTAGTCTTGAATCTGATTTTTTCAATTGAAGCCTTCCCACAGGGGAGATTTCGTTCAATAAATTACCAGGAGCGATGAATTTCCATTAGTTCATTTCTTTATATTAATTCTCTCCTTTATAATTAGTTAATATATAATACAATAAAATTAGTCTTGTTGCTTTAGCGATTTCAAATCAACGGTAGACCATAAAATCATTCACTGTTTTTCTCAGATAATCATAGGTCCGAGTGGTTTAACAATCCGTAATGGAATATCGACTTAACTGGATAGATGGTTGGTTCTATTATATTGTCATGCCTGTTTCTCATCGGGGTTGGCAGGTAGGATCTGCTACGATCCTAACAAGCCCTTTTCCCTTCAATACCTTTCATTAGTCTCTTCATAAATGACGCTTATTTAAAGTGCTTTTATCTGCTCCTTTTTTAAATATCCTCAATTTAATCATAAAGAGTACGTCGTAGTCCACCAACACTGACTCTACCTGTCACTTCTCATTATTTTATTTAAATCAAGGTAACATTTCATATAACAAAAGCATTATGGACATCCTACATACATAAATACTAATAGGGGCATATCCGAAACATGTTTAATAGTATAACAATATTATGTAAACATTCTACGGCCATCATCTGACCAAAGCTGACCAGCAAACCGTGAAACGAGCGGCCATTATTGCCTTCATATGCCGTGACGCAGCACATGTTATAAACACGGAATTCAGGTCCACAATTAATCAATGTTCGCATCATATGAGCCTTAGTTAAATTCATGAGTATTGGCTTCTGTTCTATCTCAGATATCCGTAGCTGCTACTTGATTAAATATTTTGATTAATCATGGTACTGAGTAGAGACTTTTTCGGTTAATAGATAATTAATCGTTCCCTCAATACTCATGATCGTTACTTCAAACAGATCATATAAAATTGCCTCAACGACAATAATTATTACTTGTTTGTGTACAAACATGAAGGGATAGATTTGATTTGGAACTTGCTTAATCTGAATCGACGTAATATTACTTAATTGCCAGGTGACAGGGCATTTGCCCGACTGGGTGGGTACCACCTCTGGTCTAAAGTATGTCGCCATAACAACTTTCAGTGGTGTTCGGCGTCAGTGACCAGGTTCCAGTCTCCCTTAAGAGAGCAGCAGCGCATTTGTAGCAGCTTAGGTGTTGCATATGTCCATGGGCGATGGTAACCGCTTCCCATCAAATGGGCCGTGTGCCTGTCTGCTGAACTCCTGGAATTAAATCAAATGAATTACACTTGACGGCCTCTGTACTTGAGTGGTATAAACCTTTGCCGGCCTATCTTACTGCATCTCACAGACTCCGGATTGACTACCTGGCACGGTAAATTTTTTCAACGAACTTTCTATTACTTACTATGGTCTGGGTGCCTGGGATAGGCTCTAGAGTGATTCGTTTTATATTACCCATAACACACGCATAACTTGCTTATATTGGGGATATACAATGTGTGTCTGCCGATTATTATTATTTATAATGTTACAACCTAGGCGCCAACAAAGACAAATTCCACGTACAGATTTGTAGAAGCACATGTATTACGTCGGCATTTGAACTAATAACATTGAAAATATTGTAATTATTTAATGATCTTCTACGTCTTCTATTGTTTACTTATTTATTGGCATACGTTTCTAGAGAACAGCCTGTTGTTGCATTGTAATCATTAGCCAGGTGTAACGGATTTTAAAGTTCAAGCTGGTTCTAGGAAATTCGGTCCATGTTGCCGGGCGGGCATATTGCATTTGTGCAGTATAAAACGATGGCCTCATTGAGGGAGGGAGACAATCGAGTGACAACCACGATCAAGGCGACTTTGCGCGTTTTATTGAATTACGACCTTCTGCATTACGTTTGGATTTGTTGTGTGCGGTTATATTTATACCAGTGCTATACGTATTTGTATAGTTCTAATAAACTCTATCATAATTCTAACCGCATTTTAATTCGAGTCCCGCTAAACTCGTATCAATAATATTCCCAATTATATAACTTTTGCCCTCTTGGTTGAGCTATGACTGCATGTTTGAATTAATGGTTAAAATAAAAGTTATAAATACGTCTGTGATTGAATTGAATTCAAAACATTGAATCTTAATTCAAAACAGCTTGTTTTCGTAGCATGCAAGTAGATTTATTCCCACGAATTCGTTAGGAAAAGGGAGATCGTTATTGGTAGATGTCTTTAAAAGCTATGTAACTCCACAATCTGGAGAATTGTGCAATCATATGTAAGCCACTAGTTTTATGTTTTATGTAATAAAACATGAACGTTACCCTTTCTTCGCTTTTACGATTTAATGCTATATAGCCCATCCGTATAAATTTAAATGCTGAATAGAAATTGCTACCAATCTTCGACATAACACTTCTTGGGAACAAGATCATTTTATGCCAACCATTTTGGATTTAGTGACACCTATATATATTTATGTTGAACATAAAATATAAAAGATATGTGAGGTACAAAAGAGCTACGTGAATAACATGCATGAAGTAGGTTCCTTATTTTTTTATTTATCGTGTAAATCCTTTTGATTTATTTCTTTCCAGAGTATAAGAGATATACGTGACTACCACAAACATACGTAAAATATGAAGGTGACTAAATGCGTTTATATCAAGATCAAAGAATAACATAATCTTGATTGACTTGTGCTCTTGAATAATACTAAAAACATTCCTAATTATTTATACTCTGATTTCTAATTACCTGGACTAAAATGACAGCTGCGATAGACCTTTTCTTATGTTGTAAGCTTAGAGCATCTCACCACTGTGACTTGAATCCTATAAGAATTCTGTAGCATTCAAGTGTCAGTGGCCTTGGAAGGCCCACCCTGCACATGCACTTCCTCACAACACCAGCATGTTACAGATACACTCTACACTAGTATAAGTTTAGTATTAAAATTAGGATAAATTAATAAAATAAGTCACTCGTACGATACATACACTTCAACACAAATTAATTAACGTCACACATAAGAACTAAAATAATAAGCGTGTTAAATTTTAATAATTAAATCTTGAAATAAAGCTTTAAAAAAGGGCACGGAACTCGAGTCCGTAGAGTAGTTAAAAAAAAGTGAGATTAGTGAGTTGTTGATTCAACTCACACAACTCATTTTAGTCCAGGTAATTAACAAATCAGAGTATAATAGCTAAGATAACGGCGTTTCACTACATTGACGAGGGTGGCTTGGCAGCCAACATAAATGGCCATGATCACTATTTATACGACGATGAAAGAAAATTAATTGTAGAAATTTTGAAAGAAAATTGTGAGGAAAACCGTAAACCGAGATTACTAATTGCTAAACTCTGTTTATCGCCTCTGAAAAAGCAAAGCGTAAAATTTGTTACCCGGAAATTACGAGGCCCTAGTCTATTATTTATATGTTTTAAGGACCATATTTGGCTTGAAAGATAAAGTCTGTTTATTTTACAACAAAGGTAAACTAAATAACAAACAATAAATAAAATGACAAACATGGCTTTGTTAAAATAGTGTTATAGTAAAATCGCGCAAAGCTATTATCAGAGAATAAATTCAAATTCAAAAGTCTTTATTCTTAATAAGTTCCACTGGAGAAAACTTTTTGAAGGAGCCAAAATTTAAATCTACTTTCTCTTCTATTCATTCAAAAGAAGGTAGGTAGTCCGTGCTTCTACTAGATCGATAGATAGATCACACTTTATTGTGCACCAATACAAACATTAACTTAAAGCCTAAAATTATATCTACTTATGTACAAAGGGCGGTCTTATCGCTAAAAAGCGATCTCTTCCAGACAACCCCAATTCCTACCAGAACACCTACAAAACTAGAATTCCGACCTAATAATTAAGTACATTATTAATTATTATAGATTATCATTCTCGCACAGCAATTAGTCACCCTAGAGCGCTACATGTGCAACGGACCAAAGACGAAATCAGAATCTGCATCTGACCAATGTCGGTGTCAGACTTGCTCGTTGCTCCGTGTACATGCTTTTATATTCGATCGACGACGGAACGTCTCAAGCAGTAGGGTAATCGATACAAACTCCCTCTAATATTATTGAATCAGCAACCATAGGTACTAACTACGATTTTACAATAATCTAACACATAATAATAGTACTTATAATTTAGATTTCATTTTTTATTTTACGTAAATTGTCGTCTAAACTTTATTGTACTAAATAAATAACATCTTTGTACATTGTCAATAAATAACTTTCACATCAATATAACTGTATTACTACGGTTGTGAGTGCCTTTAAAGGCGCTCCCTCACCATGAGCATTTGCCTGTAATATAACGTTACACATTCGAGCATAACATCAGTGAAAGAGGAGAACCTACTACAGTGCGCAACCTATAATGTTACAGGTTCAAGCATTACACCATTGAGGTAGGAGAACCAAGCATTACAACCTGTAATAATACAATCTGTACCATTTTGATACTCTTGTAACACAAGGGCCGCATCGTCTGATATTGTGGAGTCAATTAAATCCTCAAAATCGAATCACAAATGTTTCTTTACAGGTGAACGCTCGTGTATCAGGAAGGCAGTAATGTAATTTAATGCTAGAAATTGAATCATAAATGTTAAATTACAAGCGAATGCCCGCGATGAGGAAGCGCCTTAATACAAGACAAGTCATCATCATCATCGTCCGAGCGTTAAATCCCGATTGCGTGCGGAGCGTTCACTCCGACGCCCAGGATCCGCAGATACTTACGAGACAAGTATGTACTTCTTTTTCTAAGGTAGTGAAATATAATATCTTTCGGTTACTTATTGACCCAACTGTCAGTCTGTAGTCGCTACAATCGCTCATATTTTATTTAAGCGCTTGTCATTCACTGTCTCGTACACTACTTACGATAGTTGGATATTATTTTTAGAACATACTTGTGGTTTAAAAGATCATAGAAGCCATATGTATGTACCATACCAAATAATTTTTCGACTTTAATGTTAACGCTTTATATCTACTGTGATCACCACATCATTAGCGAAGGCCTTGCCTTAAACTACAAATCCATCTAAACCACAACAAACATTATTATCAAAATTAAATATATACAAAAATTAATACAAAGATGCTGTTTTCATTAAAATCCGGCATGTCATAAAAATGTATCGGCAAAATTGCGCACATTTAAGTGCTATTGGTGAGCTAAATAAAGGGTTAAGTCATTTCAGATCATATTAGAGACCAACTTAAAGAACAAAATCTAAAAACATCTATGATTAAGAATGGTTTAAATAGCAGTTTTCAGTTTTATTACTGGCATTTTTTTTAAATAATATACTCTAAAGGCCACTTGCATAAAGTTGTTTAAATTTATTTAAGTAACACAAAACACATTAAAACCCTTAAATACAATTAGCGTCCTTGCACAAAGCAAAATTTGCCGCTAAATGTTTGAAGAACTGTCCATACGTTTCGTGTAAAACGTATTTAGGTAGTTTAATATGATTAACTAATTTTATTTAAAAGCGATCGTTTTGCAAGCGGGTCTAAATGTATACATGTCATTTGAAAACGTAATTAGCAGTATAATTCTGTAGGTATAAATTACAGTCTCAAACCTACTAAATACGTTTACCTACATTTTCACGGGCACTTTATATTTCACCACTTAGATTCTTTTTCCCAATATTTTTCACGATAAAAAGTATTATATCACCTGAATTCGACAGTGTTCCGATACGATGCCGCTATATAATAGCACCGGTCGCTTTTGTCTTAGAATATTAAAAACGGGAAATTGATGACCCAACGTTGTGAAGTTCAAATTTTTATTTATCACGTAACGGAATTTTCTTTTATAGACGCTTCAGTATCGATTTGTATACAGGTGTGAACAATAGATTGTTTGTTTAACTTATGACGGGGAGTTATTATATTTATTTGGCCTTGTTGAATTACACAATGACGTCATACCATAATTGGTTTTAGCTCTAATATGTCGTTGATATTATGTTAACATATATTATAACGTATAAACTATTAACAAAGTTTTGTATTAATTAGCTTCATCTTCTTTATAGTCTCTCGAGATGTAATAAATTAATTACTAATTCCAGATCCTAGACTATCTTCTAGAAATAAAAAAGCTATCAATATTATTTCATTGGATCGTTGTACTGATCTGTTATCCAAAATATTCATATAGATATTATATATATTTACACTAATTTACAGCATAAGCCAGTGGTTATAGGAGCTGCCTTATAAAGACTAGTCTGTGTATTGGAATACCGCTTCGGGAAAGATATAAATTGGGCCAGCTGGTTGTATCTTGTGTACGCGATTCAAATACCCCTAGAGCACGGAGTTCCTGTTTATTAAAAAAAACTGCCCGTAAAATTTCAAGTAAAAATTTTGTTGCAATTCGTGTTGCCACTTATTCGTTGCCATACGTTTTTCCACTTAACCGTTGAAATTTCACTTCTACTATGTGCCCCAGCACACATTTCGATTTTTCGCAGGTTTACTGCAAATGATGATTTGGTTAGATTAGGTAAATTTTAAAATTTACCAATTTAATAAAAAAATGCAATCATTAATGACTGCATTTTTTTATTTAACCACATTTTTTTATCAAACAAAAAAACTGAATTTGATACGGAATCCAAAAACATCCATAGTACCTATACTATAAAATTATGTCGCCGCTCACTACGTCTAGTCTTAATTTTTGCCGCTTCTCCACGCGGCCGTAACGCTTTTTTGTGACGGATAAATCCTAAAATCCCGTTTATATAGAAGCTTCACTATAAAAAGTTACTGCTTCATATAATCTCATACTTGAGTAATAACTGTTAACAACCATTTTTTTCTTTCTTTTATCTTCTCCCAACTAATTAGTGTTTGTACTATATGTCAGGTACTTTCCTCTGTTCTCATAAGTCGTGTATCATGCCACAAATCATCATTTTATTTTCATCCTTCATACAATCCAATCATTTCTTTTTTATTAATCTACTTTTACATGTATCCATCAATTTGCTGGTTTCATTTTTTTTTTCAAATATAATAAGTTTAAATAATCTAATGTTGAATACTCTTTCCTTTTGAAAAAAAATATATTCAAAGATTTATTCAATCGAATTTTGAATCAACTTTCTAGTTTCATCGTCATTACTGCTTTGAATCTCAGTAGTGTTCGGTTCATCCGCTTTGAAGCCCGGGGACCGCTTTCCCACTGTTTCTCCTGCACTTGGTGCAAACTTCAGAATATTGAATCAATTTACGAAAGTGAAACTTGATAAAGAAGGTTAACAAGTGCCGGTGCGTTGCGATGGCCGGGAGAAATCAAAGGGATCCAGGGTACAGGAACAGGAAGAAACATTTACCGCGCTTCACTTTTCGCCTGAGGGCTTCACACACCATTAGGGTTCACTGTGATGATATTATTTAATTACGGTATACCATTACCGTACACGGCCATCGTTTCGGGAACGTTCCCAGCTGACGGTGATTTGGGCGTATTTATTATTTGTATTTTTTAAATTATAGGTTGTACTAATTGTTTATTTAAATTTTAAGTTTTCAATTTTGATGTTTATAAAGTAATTACTTTAACTGGCCTTATTTTCAATCGGCAGACAAATACACATGTTATATGTCCCCAAATTAATCAAGTTACGCTTGTTTTATGCGTAATATACTACGAACTACTCCGGGGCCGATCTCAGATGTCCAGACCATGGTAAATAAAGATATTTTTTTCGAAATTTCTCACGCCAGGGATCGAATCTAAAGCCTCCGCGTTGCATTGAGGCAGGCCGGCAAAGGCTTGTCCCGCTCAATCACAGAGGCTCGACCAATTTAATTTTAGAAGAACGCATATTGTGACCGTATATTATATATATAGTTCTAGACCCCTAGTTCCACAAGCAGTGCATCCCAATAGAGCGGTACCTTTTGTTCTAATTTCCTATAGTAATCCTACACTGACCGGGGCTTTTCTTTGGGTGCGTTTTTATATGATATAGACAGGGATATTCGCCAGTCACTGTCACGCCACATTTAAATTAAATTTGTTGAAGGGTCTCTACGTGTTAGTTTTCCCACGCCCATCGCAAGCCCTGGAAAAGTCCTGGCCATTTTTATGGCCCGTGGTCTTGGAAGGCACACATTATTTTTAATCAGCTATTTCGTACAAGCAGACAAACAATTCTTAAAGTAAACGTTAAGGTGTTTACATCGCCATTCAATTCCTCATAGCAACGCCCAACATTTACGACCATTTTGCGTAGATATTTAGATATGCATCGAAATCAATTAGAGCACAATGGTTTATTGCTGCGTGGTGTTAGTTAATCAAAGATAGAGAGCAGTTTCCTCAGTTTTAGTGTCTATGAGATTGTGAACGTACGATAGATTAAGGAAATTTAGGACTAGGCTTTAAATATCTATAAATTTTCTTGTTTACTAAAAACCAAGCATGTTACAAGTTAGAAAGTCTTACCAGTATGCAAACGTACCTAAAATATGGTATTCTAAATTTCAGCCTTATAGAATCAACTAGTTTTGTTTTATTCACAATTTTGTCCCTTGTGTAAAACTGCACTTTTGTCTGTATGCTCATTTGTTATGAAGCCCTCGATATCATCCTTCACACAATCCATCCATCTTTTTCATCTCCATATAAATAGTCATTCCTTGTTGATAAAGTGTAGCCATTTTTTAAGTACAAAGATAATAAAATCTTATCATGCC
Source organism: Dendrolimus punctatus (assembly GCA_012273795.1). Classification (NCBI taxonomy): domain Eukaryota; kingdom Metazoa; phylum Arthropoda; class Insecta; order Lepidoptera; family Lasiocampidae; genus Dendrolimus; species Dendrolimus punctatus. The sequence continues at coordinate 21,165,623 of CM022541.1, forward strand.
ACTTTAATATTTTCAGTCAATTTCACTGCATGCCAGTGATAAATTATGTAAAAAGAATAAAGACTGCTGCTTATGTTCAAAGAGTAAATATTTAAATTGTGACAAAAGAAACTTGAGAATACAAGACCAATCCACTGTTTCTATCGTAGAATCTTAATTAGATGAGGAAAGTTGCCAAAAACGGCAGAAACGTGACTTTCTTTGAAATTTTTCGATATCAAAAACCATCCGATGAGATAAAACAGTCTTAAAAAATAATAATAACGGACAAATAAACTTCTGATTTTATGAGAAAACTGTGATTCGGTAGAATATTAAAGTGGACGTATAAGTTGAATTCGTTTTGCTGTATGAAATCTGTACGAAATCTACAACATATAAAATATTTAAAGAGCCGTATATTACAAGGGAGGCACATAAAAAATGGGCTGTATCTAAAGCTGGATATATTTACACTAATCTTCTCACAATTTGTCAGTTTCAAAACTAAAGAGCGAATTCTATGTTGTTCTTTCATTTCAGACTAATTAACTTGTTTCATATTGCGAAACATTATGTATGCAACTCAGATATTACTATGCCATAGTATTTTTCTGAGAGTTTCCAGGATAAAGAAGAATTTTGGCTACCGATTGATGTTTTATGTTTATATATTATCCCGAAATTTACAAAACATACAACTTTGCCATTATTTAAACTAAATAACATGGCAATTTCTGAAGAGTTTAATCATTGTTATAACTTAGTAAAATTTGCATTTGAATGTGAGAAACTCACGTCCGAATGATTTGCGACACAAATAATACTCAAATAATCTAGTGATAGTTCTCAATAACGCTAATCTATTAAGGAACTTGCAGTAAATCTGGGAATCTTATAAAAATATGTATATATCTTATAAATACCCATTCGACAAATTACCTAGTCCACTATCATAAAGACCAATTCTTTACAGAAATCTCGCTTCTATTCAATATGCAAACGCTTTTAAGTACGAACAATTGAAAGAATTAAGGATCGCTATTTCAGATACTATCAATAGTCTATTATGCTTCAAAAGATAATTCTATTAAGTATTCTGTAAAAGCTCTTTACGTTAAAACCCTTCCACCGTTTAATATACATAACATGTACTAGGGATTTCGGCACGAATTTCCTCGCGTAACCTCCGTAATGCAGATGCAGCGAGGATTCTGCAGTAACCCAGAGTTTGTGCAACATTATGTAAGATGTAATATGTCTAATACATATATATCAAAGCTCTATGAAACGGTTTTAGTAGAAGAGCTTCGGAGATGCTGGAGTAAGGTCGTATAAAGGATTGCCGAAGATCGTGAGAAGTTGAACAGTAAAAGTAGAAAAGCGGATTTGGCGTTCCGAAATGCTCGACGAGATTTAGATAATATTAGGGTAAAGATGATGAGGATTTCAAGACGCTTTGAAATGTTGAGAAACAGTATTCATAAAATCAGCCAAGTCAGCTCTAACACGACTAAGTAGCATAATGCACGTTACTTCATCGTTTTACGGTTTTTCTCATTTACTCCGGAACTTACATTCCGCACACACACATACACATTGTATAAATGTTAAAAATAATAATTGAGCATTAGAAGAGCACCAACACCTACTATAATACAGGTTTTTACATAGTTTTAGGTGTTGAAGCCCTCATACAGTAGTTATAGAACTAACTTTATTGTCTTCTATACTGTTATTTCTACATGTTTTACTGAATAAAATTATTCTTATTCTTGAATTCCGCAACAAAAACAATTTCATCAATCCAATCAACATTTGGTGGAAGTATTTTTAAGAAATCCAATTTGAAATTATGTTGAATTTTCCACCACATGATTCAAAAGTTAGAGGAAGGAAAGAGTGACTTATAAGACTTGATATACTTGATAACTCGCATAATTATTTCATTCAATACATTTTATTTTATATGCGTAAATCATTATGGCTTTAAAGTAAAAAAAATATATAATACTCGTACTTCCATTCGTTTAATTTGATTCAGCGGTACAGTAAATTAAAATATTAATTAACACAGCGCTTATAGCGGATATTAGCAAACTACTGTGAGACACGTTTGCCAGTAATTATCGATGTTCAATTAAAGTTAAGAGTCACGGGTTGATTTTAAAAATAAAGATCGAATCACATGCACCGAATGAATGACTTTTGTCATCTATAGGAATGCTGCCGCAAAAGTACACCTCGTTTTTTTGTCTTTAAAAGAGTTGTTATTTTATCTATATATTAATTAATATATGAAGGAAAAACTTTGTACCCCTTTTTAAGAGAACCGAGCGGACGGAGAAGTATGAAATTATAGTTTATATAGAGAAAAAGCGACGAATGGTAATTTTTTTTTTTTATTTATTTATTAAAATTCATTTAATCAGTAAAAATATACATTACACACACTACCATGTATTCGACACACACACGCATATACTCTTTTGTTTATTGTTCAAGTCAAATTAACAGTGTAGCCCTGGCGAAATCTGTGGTTATATGCGTTTGACATAAAATATTATGGCCGAATTTCGACTACGGGCGACCACTAGTATGTATAGATTTGTGTCAAACTAGTAACTTTACAACACATATCCATACAAATTGGATGTAGACGCTTATTCTTATTAATATATACTTATGTAACTGAAAATAAACATGACTTTCTTTTTCTTCCTGAAAATATCAGAAGTCTCACAGGATATACATACTGAAAGTTAAACGAGTAAAGTCACGTGACGAGATCTAGTTTAAACTATACTTAAGTTAACAAATCCTTGAAACATCTTTTCAAATAAACTTGAATTCAATTAATCTCTACCGCAGGGTAAATTAAGGTAAATCCGGGACTGTTTATTAAACTAACACAACTGTTCTGGTTGAAACTCATCAGTGCAAACTTCTTACTTTGTTACTGCTAAGGTAATATTATTTTGGACAATTTACAGTTGTAATAAAGTTATTTCGGCAAGTTAAGACGATTTACACTTTAAATTGAGTTTTCCTTATACCAAGTAGCAAAGTAAAGATTATATCTATTCTTTTATACTGTCTATACTTCTATACTGTAATACTTTTTAGGACGTGCCCGCGACTTTAACTACGTTTGACTTGGAATTTCCGCGGAATTCCCGTGGAATTCCCGGGACACAAAATATCGCGGTATTTGAAAAAGAATATAAGCTATCGTTTTAGTGAAAACCATGTCGGGATAAGCTAGTTTTTACGTACCCGAAGAACTAAAAGCCGCTCCCGAGAAAATTCTAGAGGGATTCCCGGGATAAAAAATATCACACATTTTATTACATTAAATTTGCTATCGATAAGTAAAGAAGTTACATAGGAATTAATTTTAGTTTTAATGTGGCCAATTTAAATTATTCCCAGAAAATTACTCGCGGGATTCCCAGGGTAAAAAATAGCGCAGAGTTTAATTCTAAAAATTAACGGTCGATCAGCGAAAACCGCATCGAAATCGGCCCAATAGTTTTTATGTGAATCCCGAATGGATACATGGATTGATAGGAGAACTGGCGAAAACATAAGCATTTGGTTGTTGCTAAAATTTATAAAATTATTTTTTAATTTCGGTTATGGATAAATTTTAAAGATCGTATTTGTTACAAGTCAATTTTACAGATATTAAATAAAGAGCATTCATCTGCCGGCTGGGTTTCTATATCTTGCTATCATATCTATATAAATTCCATGACAATTTTTTATTAATGGTAATAAGTCAAAACAAAGCTTAACTCAAATGTATTATGTATTTATAGCTCTAAGTAACATGGTTTATATTCATCGTAGTCCTTAAAATAAACAAAGGGTAACATGTTTAACCTCTGTCCAGCGTAGCCGAAAACCACATTTGTTTGTTGCTAACAAGACATAATCTACGTTTTTGTGTACAAGTGGATTAGCTGCTAGGCAGAGTGTAATAATTTATAAATATTAAAGCTCTGTTGGTAATTTCTGTGTCATTAAAGTGTGATTCATAATCGATAAAAGTACGTTGGTAAAGCCTTGGTTTCTTAAGCATAGTTCATGGAGGATGTGGGAGTATTCGAGTGATTAATTAACAAGTGATTAATTAAACGATATTTCAAATTAATTACATATATAACATGCTAAATTACGAAAATAATGAATTTATTTTCATAATTACTAATATATTAATATATAATATAATAATAAGCTGCAGACAAACACAGACATTTTATATCCCCAAGCTAAGCAAGTTACGCTTGTGTTATGGGTGATATACAACGGTCCACTCTGGGGCCGATCCCAGAGACCCAGACCGTAGTAAATAACACAAAGTTCGTTTCTGAAATTTACCATACCAGGAATCGAACCCGGAGCCTCTGCGTTCCAGCGAGTTCGAACTAGCCGTTCTTAGACTTAGACCGCTCAATCACAGAAGCCGTCAAATTGATAGTTAATAATTAAACAAAGTAAACATTTAAATTTCTTCAATTTGACAGCTTGTGTGGTTGTAATTCAAGATATAACTACGAGTATATCGTCATTCAGAGGTAGATCTCCGAGTCTCCAGTATGCTAACGATATCACGATTCATTTCCGGTGAAGGAGACGTATTCCTACATTCTTGGGCCAATATTTGATTGTGATTGAGTAATTTTAAGATTTCTTTTCATTATGTTTGTTTTTTTTATAACTATAGTGGGTTGTTATGTTGAATAAATTAATTGTGTGGTGTAAATGTTGTCATATAATTAATTGATAAAATTTATTCACATAAATCGATTATGGTAATTGATAACTTATTTTATTTGTAACCTTATTTTAAATATCGTTTTCCAGATAGAATTTAGGGCTGTAGTGTTCCATTCTGTAATAGAAAAAAAATAAAAACTTCGTTTAAAAAAACCGACTTCAAAAAACTAAAATGTATAAAATAACTATTTTCTAAAGCTATTATTATTAATATATATTATCTAAAACATCTTAAAGTCGGTGCTTAGTAGTTTTCGAAATATAGTAATTTTTTATGTTTTACTTTGCACCGACTTCAAGATGTTTTAGATAATAAATATATATTAATAATAATAGCCTTAGAAATAAGTTATTTTATACATTTTAGTTTTTTAGTTTTTGAAGTCGGTTTTTTTAAACGAAGTTTTTATTTTTTATTTGTTACTTGTTAGTGTCTAGCTATGTATACCCATACATAGCTAGACACTACCTACGAATGGTGCCGCGCTTCTTAAAAAATAGAGGTCCCAAGAAACGGGAACAAAAAAATGATCGTAAAATGAAAACTACTAGGCCAAACTATGACAAATTTTTAGGGGACCACATGGCAGCTATTCCACGTCAAACAAAAAAGAATCACGTAAATCGAATCATAAATCACGGAGTAATCAGAGAACATACATAAAAAAAAGATTCCGACGAATTGAGAACCTTCACCTTTTTTCGAAATCGGTTAAAAACATAAAGCTTTTTGAAGCCACATCTCAACTTATTATATTTGTTTGGCCCAAAAGCGCTCGTCTCTTTTAGCAAATGAACTTTGGGTTTTGGTCCTGGTACAGGTGTCACTAATGTAAGCTTGATGTTCATTGTACGTATATTCCTCACAACAAAAACATAAATTGCTTGAAAATAAACAAGATATTATGTGAGAATACTTTTCTTTAAAGTATGTATATTCTATTAATTACTGTCTATTATTATTGGTTTTGTTATAAAAACATTACAAATCAGTAGACAAACACTGTTTCCAATCTAAGAGATCGCATATGGATTCTCTTATCTGATGTTTTTTTTAAACATCATAAAAATCATACTTTGTAACTAATATAAGTTAATACCACAAAAACTACCACTATTTGTAAATCAGCTTCAAAATAAAGCTTTAAGCCTCAAAATGGCGATATTAACAGCTTACTCTCATTAACACTTCATAATACGGCAATTGACGTTGGTGTGCGTATATTGGTATGGATAGCGTTCACAAGGCTCCCCGAAGCTTACTGATTAAATTTGCATTGGATCCCGTTTGTATTTTAAAGCTGGGAGTGGCTCATACCCGCCCAGTTATCCGGGCACCTGTGCACCACACTTGCCGGGGCTTCATACCCCTACTATTGGATGCGACTGATTTTATGAAGTAATTTTTGCTTAAAAACTTTCACTGTAACTGTAGGAAGTCGATCGAGTTAAATGTCACATTTATGTGTCTAAAATAATGCGCGAAAATTAACTTTTATAAAATTTATGAAGCCTAATAATAAGCTTCGCTTTTGCATAATCTTTCAAATATAATAAAACCTTTGATAAATAATTAATGTATACTGAAAAATGATTGGGTTTCTTAGATGAAACTATTGAATTATTGATTACATTAATTCTATACTTTGACAACCAAGAAAAGGTTATCTTTGCAATACATAAGAAATGTGTGATTTATCTAATATAATATATTTTTAATGAGATATCTATGCAATATATAAGTAAATCAACACTGATATAAAACGGCTTGGTTTCCTAAAAAGGCTAAAAGAACCTTTATATTTAAATGATAAATTATACATATATACAATTACCATAAGGTTCGAGTTCATAGTAAAAATCGAAAACATATAGTTAGGGTACAGGAGTCCTACTCAACCATGTTACAGCTAAATAAAATGGAAATCTGCTACTTGAATAGGTTTCACATATTCACTACTTTCTGGTTATGAAATCAATGTATATATTATCTTGGTTTATATTGGCCTTTGTAGTTTTAATTATAAAAAGCAGTATTTTAACATTAAAGCGATATATATAGTGTGTATACATATCAGCACGTATAGTTATTTTATGTAAAACTTTCGAGTGCGTTAATTAATATGAGATAAATATGATGAATTCCCTCCCGCAAAAAGTCCCGCATTTTCATTTTACATATTTTACAAATATGAAATTAAAAACACTAATTTGTATCCTCTTATCTATTATAAATACTGTAGACAGTGGTACGCCGTACCCTTGTTCAAGCCTCGACATAAATATATTATACCTAATAACCGCTACATATGTAACGATAAGTCGTAGCGATTTCAGATTGAATTTAAATCGAAGCCCCTAGTGTCTCCACACGCCACCGATATCGGCGTCGACTGTCAGTTCTCCGCATAAGTTCGCGCAAGAAACATGTCATAAACGATGGAAAATGATGAGGAACTTGCGATATTGGGCCTGATTATGTGTTTAAAGGAAGTCATGGAGTGTGTGGTGTAAAAGCATGAGCTGGTCATGAAAAACTATTTTCTCATACCAACTTATTAAATGAGTTGAATTTCGCTCGCCAATATTGGCATAATTATTTACGGATGAATACCTTCTGCATACCTAAATCTGCTGGCTTTAGTTACCCCACTAAAACTGTGCAAATGGTATCGACAACTATTTACCTAATAGAAATTGCAACTGCCACCGATGAACGATAATCTACAACGATATGCCATACACACGATCAATAAATGTAAACAAATCAGCTTGCACAGATTTATGGCTACGATATCGTTAAGTATGTAGCAGACATTATATGCTTCAAGTTAACGAATTTTAAAAACAACGCAAAGGAAAGTTTTATACAAAGAAAACTGTTGAATTTCTAACTTGACAAGACACTATAACCACAAAAAATCCTGTAAGAAACAAATGTAACAAATAAAACTATAAGTGTTGTCAATCGAGGTAAAGGTTACAGTTAAGACCATGTAGAGTAAGGGCGACGATATGTACAAACAAATTTGTTATTTGAAACGAACGGTATTCCCAGAGCGCTATGATATAGGGCTTTTCAAAAAGGGCATAAACCGATAGCTAAAATCCCAACCTACAATAAAAATTAACGCATGGACTCCCTTGGTGTTGAAAATGTCCATTAGTAAGTATTTACATTTAAGTCAATCGTCTACTAAATTAATTACCTGCATACATAAAACAGTAAACTAGGTTCTTCCCCAGGATTACCTTCCTCCGTACAGGAACGAAGAAACAATACAATTTCCTGCAACCTAGCGGCCTGTCATAAGAGGCGACAAAACAACCCACAGCCAGGTGGTAGGGCATTTGCCTGACTGGATGGCTACCACCCCTGGTCTAAAGTATGCCGCCATAACAACTTTGAGTTGTGTTGCGGGATCAATGGCAGCTTCCAGTTTCTCCTTCAAGGTCCGCAAAATATTGAAAGCATCTCTGATATTGCTAATGTCCATAGGCAACGGTAATCACTTTCCATCATAGTTGGGCTGTCAGCTTGTCTGCTGTGCTCCAGCAATAAAAAATGAGGTATAATCTATCTTTTTTTTATCTCTGTACCAGGCAAACAGCCAGATGACTTGATGGAGGGTGGTTACCGTTGCCTATGGACATTCGTAACACCAGAGGCGTGCCCAATGCGTTGTTGGCCTGTAAGATAATTTAAAACGTTTTTCTTAAACAATCCTATGTCGTAGCACACATGGAAAACCTCGGCGAGAAGCTCTCCTTTTCCGTGCACAATAGCATGAAAATCCGTTCAACCGTTTAATTGTGATAAGAATTATTTTTGCAATTGATTGATCCTTAATAAATTGAAAAAGTAATTCTTTGTTATACATATGATAAACCCTAGGGCCTAGTGTTTATCATATGTATAACAGATAATTACTTTTGCAATTTATTTGGTACTAATCAATTGCGAAAATAATTCTATTACTTCATCCCGCGTAAAACCATAAGGATTGATCCTAGTTCATTCAGAGAACAAGAATTCAAACTGGTTATATTGCATTAAATTATTAGCAGTCGAAAAATTTTGACTATCCCAATAAATAAAATATCCCATATTTCGGGATGAAAAGCATCTCATATCCATTCTCGGTAACAAGATTACACACAAACCAAATTTCAGCTAGATTTACTTTCGTATTCATAATATTATCTACTAGGTGATGAGATGGGTGTGTAAAATCATTCATCATCTCAAACATTAATCTGTTACACGAATTCTGCTCTTAAAATGGGACCAAGTTTCAAATACTGAGTAGCGCGAGTATCTAACGCAGCATGCCCACTTCTACATACGCGCATGGTTCAGTTCACTAATCCCCTTGAAACAGGTTCACGAAATTTCTGTTGAAAATCGCTGTAGAATAAACAGCGGTCCATTATCTACTTTTAAATTCAGTTCATGTTTTGTGGAGAGATTATTTATGATGCAACGCCTTTCGTTTTAAATCTTAAGAAGTTGCGTATATAACAAAACAAAAAATGTGCCACTGTCAGTTGCTGCACTAATAAAGGTACAAGACGTATTAAGGAGTTACAAATATCAGTAATCTGGATGCGTAGATTTGTCTCTGGGTGTTTTCTGTCATGTTTAGCGCGTGATAATTGAAGCAAATAGACGTTAAAGTCGTGGTAGCGTAATGGTTAGCGCACGCGCCCCTAAATCGAAGAGCGCGGGTTCGATCCTGACCGGAACGCATGCACCTCTTAGTCAGTTTTCTGATCTAATGTGCATATTGTTACAATTACCACGTGCTAAAACCGGTGAAGGAAAACATCGTGATGCAACCTGCACATCGAAATAACCGATGTGTCAAACCTACCAAGCCGCCTTGGACAAGCGTGGCGGGTATACTGTACGTTCCCCCTTAATGGGAGGCCCGAGCCCAGCAGTGGGACATTTATGGGCTGATATTATATATTTAATAGACGTTAAATAAAAATAATGTATCCCAGCGAAAACTCGAGCGTGGGTTCGAATTAGATTATTCTAATGACATAAATCATTAGATTATAATGCGGTTGCCTTAGTCACCAGAATTTCCATTAATCCGAAGAATAATCTTAAATAAATTTTAATACAATTTCGATTATGATTGTCTAGTTTGCGATGTACAAGTAGTTGACAAAGTTGCCATAAGTATCATAAGAACATACCACTCACTGTTCTTAACAAGCTTCTTGTCCATTCAAAGGTTGTTGGAAGAAATCGCTAATAATTATAAGATCGCCTATTGTATTGTGAAAAATATTTCTGTCAAACATTTAAACACAATAAAGCATATTTATTCATAAATTCAAAGTTCCATCGAATTTGTCAAAACATCACTCAATACCTATCTCTAGACCAATAAGTAATATAAAAACAAATTTATCCGATAAGTAATAGAAGAATTCATTACATATTATTAACTAGAATAGATACTGGAGAATATTTAGGCACAGAATGTCCAATTCTGGAAAACGAGAATAAAATTTACTAATTTCTCTTATATGTTTATACTTATATTTAGATTTAACTCCCGTTTAGACGCTTTATAATAATATTATAAAATAGGGTATTTACAAAGATACAGTGTTTCCCGTTTGTAAGCACACGCAGAGCTCGTTTCACTAATCTCCAACAACAACGCTCGCTTAATTTCCGTTAAAATACACGAGTGGAAAATTGAAGCGTCTAAACAAAGTCTTTCACACGTCTGTCGTTTATAACATGTCTAAGTTTTGCCCGTATTCTGTATTATACGTTCACAGTAACATAACATAACATAACATCAACGAATCAACGTGTAAATTTACTATTATTACAAATAATTTTGAAACTAACTACTATAGAGTTGTAACTATACGTGCAGGAACGGAGAAGGAATACAATTTCCTGCGGCCGGGCGACCGGTCGTAAAAGGCGACAAAACCACCCACAGCAAGGTGGTAAGACATTTGCCCGACTGGATAGCTACCAACCCTGGTCTAATGTATGTCGCCATAACAACCTCGAGTTGTGTTCCGGCATTAGTAATCAGGTTCCAGTCTCCCTTAAGAGAGCAGCAGCGCATTTATAGCACCTTTGGTGTTGCAAATGTCCATAGACAATGGTAACCGCTTTCCATTAAGTGGGCCGCCTGACTGTCTACTAAATTCCTGCAATAAAAAATATCCTTTATAAGAAGAAAAAAGGTGTATATAAAATAATAATAACAGCCCATAAATGTCCCACTGCTGGGCTCGGGCCTCATATTATAGGGAGAAACGAACAGTATATCCGCTACGCTTTTCCAAGGCGGATTGGCAGGTTTGACACATCGATCATCTCGATGCGGTGCATCACGATGTTTTCCTTCACCGTTATTAGCAAGTGGTATTTGTAAAAATATGCACATTCTTTACAAAAAGTATACAAAGTGAAAAATAAATTAAGATATCTAATTCTTTAATAATTATATCATTTAACATTTCTCAGAACATATATCTAGTTTATTAGGAATTTTTAGTTAATAAAACAATTATTATAATTTATTACTGACTAATTAAATAAATCACAATGGGTATGGACGTAATAAGGAACCGTGTTTTGCATAAAACCGCATGCAAATTCCTAAACGAAGCTCGTCCTTGGCGCGCTTTAACGTTGTGCACATTTTCGTTGCTTCTAGTTTCATAAGCAAATACTAAACTATTAATACACATTATAAACATTATCGCGTGCATTTTGTTTCCATAATGCATTTTCATGACACTTTTATTCACTCGGTATAATTTAAAAAACAACACTTATAGATAGGTACTTGCGGAAGATCAGCGCTGGTTGAGAAAACTAGCACTATGCTGAGCAAGAGCCTTTTTAGGACATCACAATGAATTGTAATATTTATATTATTATGTAGGACTTTTTGTATCTTGTCCTTAATAAACATTTTGTCTTACTTCTTTCTTTCTTTAGTAATGGATTTACAGTGCCCAGGGCAGCGAAATTTGGAGTGTCAGAAAAAAAAACAACTTACTGCTATAAAGTTCAATGATTTTCAAAAATTGGGAAGTTATTGGTTTCATGCCAAATCTTAACAAGTTCTCATTTAATATTTACGTTTTGAAATCTAGTTACAGTGCTTAGATAACAGGGCGGTATTTTTTGTAGTGCCCCAGAGCGGCACTTAAGGTAAATCCTGCTTATAAAGTAATGTTAGTATAATGTTTGATTACAACTATAAAAGTGCCACTGCCTCTTCTTTCCCGTCGATTAAACTCACCACGCTCCTCCAAGACGGGTAGAAGCTTTGAACTCTGACTTCAAAACTATTACATAGATAAAAATGAACAAAATAAAAAGGCTTGAAGTTAAAGACAATTAATTATTGGAAAAGGTTTCATATTCGTGAAGGTCGGACAGTTGTAATATAAATCAACCAATCGTTAATACCCAATATTTGCAATGTAAAATCAAATATTGATTCTACTAACTAGCAACTACAATGGCTTACCCATTTAGCAGAACTATATTTGGTGTTTATACTTCAAATAATGAAATGGATATCTCCACTTACCAGTTTTATATCATTATTATTAATATGTGAAGCAAAAACTTTGTATCCCTTTTCAGGAAAATTACACGGACGGAGGAGTATGAAATTTAGCACCCTTATAGTTTGTATAGAAAAGGAATGCAGAATTCTAATTTTTTTTAATTATGCATAAAAATACATTAAATTATTAAATTATATATTAATTTACCATGTATTTGACACACACACGCATATATACATATTCTTTGGTTTATTGTTGATGTCAAATTAACAGTGTAGCCTTGGCGAAATCTTTGATTATAGAAGTTATAGTCTTTGACAATAGAACCTTAGTAATGTTCAAACTTATAATTTAAATGAATTATGGTCGAATTTCGACCACTTACAGTATTAAATTATTTTTTGAATTGTTTTCTAATGCTTTAGATAACAGGTCAAGTATTATATTATTCGGAGATACTAATATAATAATAAAGATAGTAACATTCTTGCTAATTATTTCCCTTATGGAGTTTTATTCACAACTCGGATTTTAAAACAAATATCAATTAGTACAGCACACATAATATCTTCGTGTTCATAACGTCCTCATACAGTAGAACAAATAATCTTTATTTCAATTTGGACAGCTTGTTTGAAATTAATTCTCTTTGTACCTACTACATTTAGCTGGAATGTTTATTAAGAATAAATATGTACTACAACAAAGAAAAAGGATACCTACCACGAATAACAATCTTTGTACTTCAAAAGGGATCATGTTAAGCTTCATTAATTCCACTTTGTTCATCAGATATTAGTAGTATCGCCTTCTCGTAATTTTACGTACCTACGTCATATCATAATTCTGCTACTAATCATATATTCTGAAAGCTTTCATGCCTACCAGAAGCCTTAGTTATAATAATCTCGTTAAGAAACGAATAGGCATCTCTTAAGTAAGAGAATCAGAATCAAACCATAATCAATGAATATCTTTTTTTTTCAGTTATAAACGTGCATTACCTGTTGTTTATCTAAGAGGAACACAGATAAACGAAATTTGAATGATTAACGTAGGTTGTACCCAAAATATTCGACTAAAGAGGAGTTTATGGGTAAGATTTTCATGAATCAATTGCTGAGCAATTTTATTTAAATTTAAGAAACGATTATAAGTAAGGCCCTTACTCTCAAATGTCTTTCGTCGTTCGTTTTCGCCCGATCAGCCCGAAAGAGTCAATGAAATTTTAGATACCAGAAAGAAAGGTCATTTTTTTGTTTTTTTTTTATATATTCGAACAATAACACATACATGATTTAGATATATCTATAGAACTACTCCTAAACCACTCGAAAGGGTTTGACCTAGATGCTAAGTCTGCGCTTTAGTTAAAAATAATAAATTATATATGAGGCAGTTTGAGTATATTACATCTACTGTGTCACGATTTTAATTTTTTTTGTATATTTGGCAGTTATGTTAAAAGGTTATAAAGTATTTTACACCCTACTATGGTTTTTTATGACATAATAACGTTTGCGGTGTCAGCTAGTATGATATATAGGTATATATATACAAAAATATCTCGTATCACGGTGCTTGTCAGGTCAGGCTCCTTAGAAATGGCTTAACCAATTTTAATGAATATTTTTTGTACATTTGGCAAGATTAGATTAGCTAGTAGACTATATTATTTTAGTTTTAAAACATCATTGTTCTTTCTGTCTTCTATCATTTTTTTTTACTCTTTTTTTTTTTTTTTATTGCAGGAGATCAGCAGACAGGCAGACGGCCCACTTGATGGACAGCGGTTACCATCGCCTATGGACATTTGCAACACCAAAGGTGCTACGAATGCGCTGCTGCTCTCTTTAGGGAGCCTGGAACCTGGTCACTAATGCCGGAACACAACACAGGGTTATTATGGCGGCATACTCTAGACCAGGGGTGGTCGCCATCCAGTCGGGCAAATGCCCTACCACCTGGCTGTGGGTTGTTTTGTCGCCTCTTACGACAGGCCGCCGGGCCGCAGGAAATTGTATTCTTTCTCCGTTCCTGCACGGATAAAACTACTCTTTTGGATGGTCGGAGGAAAACTAACGACAAAAGGCATTTAAGAGTAACGCCTTTGACACAATCAGCGCTACCAGTAAGTTCTTGTTTTTATAGAAAGTGAGATATAAATGGCGACAGATTTATCAAAAATTTAAACAGGTGTTTCAGCAGAACTCTTCAGAAAACCCTTTATCTATCAAAACAGTTTTTATGGTTATAACAAATGATGATAGAATTAATGCTCCTTTTACACCTGGGATTGTGTTAGTGTCAGACATAGCAAAAGGTTTAATACGTAATTTGAACAATGACATTGTTAATGACGTTGACGATTAACAGACAACTCATGTATAATATACACTAATGGTCTAAGAGCCCGTGAACGGCTACCTGTATGTATTTTATCAGACCTGAGTTTCTGTACATTGAGGCTATACTATGCCATGCATAAGGTGAGGACTACGCTCAAAGTGGCAGACGCGACGAGCGCTCTGGTAAGACAAGTATTGATTTTTGACGAATTTTAAATTTATTCTTATTCCATTCTTAGGTCTGCCATTCTCATTTTCCGATAATGATAATCATCTATCATTATCGGATCATATATTGACGGTCTCTGTGGTTGAGCGGGCTAAGCCTTTGCCGGCCTACCTCACTGCAACCCAAAGGCTCCGGGTTCGATTCCTGGTATAGTAAATCACGGAAACGTCTTTTCTCCGTTATTTACCATAGCCTGGGTGTCTGGAAGATCGGCCCCAGAGTGGTCAGTTGTGTATTACCTATAACACAAGCGTAACTTGCTTAATTTGGGGATATACAATATGTGTGTTTGTCTGCCGATTATTATTATTTTATTATTATTTCACATTATATTTATTTAAGTTCTTTTTTATGTTTTTTTAATACGTATATATATATATATATATATATATATATATATATATATATATATATATATATATATATATATAATAGACACATATTAAAAAAATATAAAAAGATGACGTCCGTCGGCAGCGGGGCCTAGGGTCCAAGCTACCGGTGGTTAAGGCTCCAAGGACAGGAACTTCCTCACAATGCGTGCCGTGCTCAGGATAACCGCCTTATTATTATTATTATTATATATTTTCAAATTTTTAAACTTGGAAATATATGATTCAAAGTCGTTCAAAGTCAAATGGTTTTAAAATTCGTCAAAAATCGATACCTGTCCTACCTGAGCGCTCGTCGCGTCCACCACTTTGAGGATAGAGTCCCCACCTTATGCATGGTAGGTATAGGGGTCTCAATGTACAGAATCTCAGGCCTGGTCAAATACATACAGGTAGCCGTTCACGGGCTATTAGACCATAATGTATACAAACCTATACATTATTTTGTTATTGTATGTCGCATTTGGACACAGACGAAATATTCTTTAAAATATCCTTGCCAAGTCAGTAGATAGTAAATTATACAAAAACTCAATAGTCCTATTTAAAACAAAAGCTTAGCCTTCAAGTATTAAAGTTATAAGTCCGTTTTATTATTAAGTACAATTGGACGTTTAGACTTTAAAATATTCGTCTTCTTTAAATATTCAATGTTAATTTTATTTGGGCGTTATAACTTTTCATTTTAAATATGGATCTGAGTAGTAATCATAATGGTAGGGCATCATCTGGGATAGCCTCACAGATATAGGCCGTGTCAAGCAGATGTGGCGATGGATGTAATGCGTCGTATGTGATGGGATATTATTTGAATTTTTTAAACCTATATACTCTGTATACACTAATGTGTTGTCTATTCGATAAAAGCATTATTTTAAACTTTATAAGACAAGACTTATTTTGTCACAGCCAATATTTCTTATATATAAAAATGAATGTTTGTCTGTATGTCTTTTATAGAACCGGAAACCATACATCCGATTTTGATAAAATTTTGTGTGTGTACTTGAGTGGGTCCCCGGATGGTTTAAATTCACAATTGGAACCGGTAGGTGGCGGTGAGATCAGATTTTAGTCTTCTCCTAATCACCTGGAGGGACTTTGGTGATTTTGTTTTTGTGTGTTTGAGTGGGTTCCCGGGTGGTTTAGATTCGCAATTAGAACCGGTAGATGGCGCTGAGATCGGGTTCTAGAATCCTCCTAAACACCTAGACCGATTTTGGTGATTTTGTTTTTGTGGCATGGAACAAAATCTTTTAGGAATTCAGAAAATAGGCGGTACGAAGTTCGCCGGGTCAGCTAGTTATTAATATTATCGCAGATGAAGCCCCACAGTAAAGTAACAAACCTTATGCCCTTTTAAATCAACTTTATGAACGTACAAATCAGTTCACTAAGCTATAATACCTGCCAGATACGTAATAATATTTTTCCAACCTTTAACACCGTTTCGACTGTAATATCATCTGAGAGGCACTCATAATCATTTTTTCTTTTAACATAAATTATCACAGTAATAGGAAGTCAGAAGTAATAAGAGTAATTCACAGAAAATGGCAATGTCATATAATAAATTTTCAGGGTGGCAATTAAAGGAATTCGTTTTAGGGGTTACATATATGAAGAATTTTATAATTCTATATCATACATTCAGAGTGAGCTTATACACTTTTTTATTCATCTATCTACACGTATAAAATATAATTTGGTCGTCACTTTAGTGTACTAATATGAATGCCGTTGCCTACGGATATTTGCAACACGTTGCCGGCCTCTAATAAATTTTGTAGGTAATGCCGTTCTTTAACAATATTGCAGCACGGAGGGAATCCCTTAGAGAGAATTTCCCTGCAAATCATTGTCGTACGCGGACTAAACGTTCTAGAGAATCGCTTCGTAGTTGAGCGTGGGAATTCCATGTAATAGCAGTGAACACTCTGTCGATGGCGAACCGTGCGGTTACAAAAACGAGGCGCTGATACCATATCAAACAATTCCTCGGAACATCCCCGTAGTACAGGCAGTAGAGTACGCAGAGGGACGCAGTCTCTTTGAAGGCTAAGCGATTCTAACCCGTTTGTAAGTATGGAAGCGTCTACTACACGAACAGCGCGACGCTGGATGAAGTCGGGAGAGTTTGAGCAATACTCCATATGCGGCTTAATTTGGGCTTTGTAAAAGGCAATGCCAAGTAATTAAAAGGGGTTATCGTCACCTATAAACCTTTGCGACACCTGGGGTGAATCCTATGCGTTATCAGAGTTAAATATTGGATGTAATAAAAAAAGGCATCAGACACCTTGAGTATAATATACACATGTAGGATCCCCTTAACTGGTGCCCGCAGTTATCACGTACGCAATATTTTTATCTGGCATTTCCCAAGTCGATTAATATGCATGTGGTGTAAGTAGAATTTGCCATGACAATCGCCTTACGTTCGCTGTACGTTCTAGCAATGTTGTTAAGCTAACAGCCCCTTGCTTTCGGAAACATTAATATCATGCAAAATATTGTTACAATTCAGGAAAATTCCTGGGGATTGCTGAAATAAAAAATTTCACACATTTTATTCCATTAAATTTGCTATCGATTTTTTTCCTTGGCCTATTTTAAATAATTCCCAAGAAAATCCCGCGGAATTCCCAAGATAAAATGTAGCGCAGTTTCAAAATTAAATTAAAAAAGAATTTAAACAAAATTCATCGTGTTCTCTTCGTTTATACGACCCTATTGCAGTTGTTTGAGCTTCAGAGTACAGATACAGCTGTTTACCATTTTATAATATTACAGACATATTTTCTACAAACATCCACCTAAACCCAATAAATAGATAGTGCTTAAGAAAAAAATTACTATCACGTACAAAGATAGCCAAAGAAACATACGGATGAATAAGAGGATTTCTAAAGGGTTCCAATTTTGACCAAATGGTGACGAAATCCTAAATACTGGAAGGATCATATCTGTGGGGCAGAAAGACAGTATGAATCTCGATTTGCGCCGATCCTAACAAGTTTCGCTTCATCGAATTCATACATCATACATACATCTTAATCTCTTTATACATTCACATTTATTTGAGATGCTTTTTACCTAGCCTCCCTTTAAACTGGATACAAGATATATTAAACCAAGGGTGGCCTTGTCGTTCAAAGCTCTCTTCCAGGCAAGGTCTCAATAATAAAACATGATAACGTTATGATCTAAAGATTTTAAATTACTAAGAAAAGCCCTTGGAGCAAAAGGATAACAAAATGTTCAAGTTAATTAAAAGAAATTCTGCGGAAACCTGTGAAGCCTTTTTATTGTAATTAGAAAAATACTTAGCAAAAACATCCTTCTCTGAAATAATTTAATTAAAGCCTTTTCATTTAACAGATTATTGAGTTTTGTTCGCGCTCTGCCTTGAAAGTAATTGTGCGACCATTATTCTTAATGAAAGGGTAAACACTCGTATTTTACAAAGATTTTTTGTTAATATAAAACTGTAAAACTCCAGGAGTAATTAATACTTATTTTACGATTAAATGGAATGAAAATTTTTAATATGCAAAGATGAAAGAAAAACCCATTTTTTACCACTGTTTTAGTTACTACTTAATAATAAACCACTCCCAAGAAATTTTCTGTGGGATTCCCGGGATATAAAGTACCACAGATTTTAAGTCCAGAAAATTGCTATCGATCAGCGAAAATCGCATCGAAATCAGCCCAGCAGTTTTTACTTTTACGTAAATCCCGAACAAACAGACAAATACAAAAATATCTAAAATAACAAAAGAATTTTACAATTTTATAATATCATCATATAAATCAAAAAGAAAGCTCACTTGATCAATTTCAATGACATAAAAAAAACAAAAGTATTGCTAGTCTTACAGTTTATTATAACTTGGTTATTAGTTACTATACAATATTAAATATAATTCATAGACTGGAAGGCACTTGTCCCATTCTTTAATATTATCAAAAAATTAAATTCATCCTTTCAGATCTACGATTGCCGCACTGAGTTCTTATATTCCCATTTTAGTGCCCAAAATCTGAATTAGGCCATGAGAGACATATATAAAAGAATAATATAGAGTATACATAAACTTAGCGTTGTTTACTTTGCAATTATAATGAAATATGAAGTACTATACAAGTATTTGTCATTTCTATAGATGCTTAAAATGGCCTTGTTTTCCTAGCTAGATCATAAACCATCCTACATAAGAAATGAGAACAAAATTTCGATACGCGAATAAAAGGAGGACTCAGCTGTTATTAAAATTTCAAAGACTCTTAGACTTGGGCTACATAAGATTTTATGCAAACCCTTGTTAATATTTTAACCTTTTAAGTTAGTTTTAGAGAGTTTGGTAAGGCCGCGTTAAAAGAAAAAAGTTAAATAAGAGTGAATTAATGGTTTGTTGTGTGTTAGGGCGTTTTCTCGTTCAAACAAAGGACGAAGGTCTTGAAATGCTATTGTTTGCTTTGCCAATTTTATTTAATTAAACATCAATCTATAATATTGTTACAACCTAGCCCCCGACAAAGACAAATTCCGTACAGATTGTAGAAGCACATTTTACTGTCGGCATTTGAACTAATTGTAATCCTTTTATGATAATCTTCTTTTGTTTCCTTATTTATTGACTTACGTTTCTAATTATTGTTGACAAATAGCCTGTTGTCCATTGTACTCGCTCATTAGCATCATTAGCCAGGTGTTGCGGATTCATTTCCATTTGTGTAGTATAAAACGACGGCCTCAAGGAGAGGGCGCATTAGTTAAGCGATTACTACGATCAGAGCGTGACGTGTGTACAATCGGGAATATAATAATGAAGGACTTTGAGCGCTTTATTGAATTACGACCTTCTGCATTACGTTTGGATTTGTTGTATTCGGTTATATTTGTATTTGTGTTATATGTGTTTGTTTAGTTCTTATAAACTCTATAATAATTCCAACGGCATTGTAATTCGAGTCTCGTAACTCGTAAAAATTGTATAATAAAGAGACATACAACAACGCCCCTAGTTGTTGACAATACAAGTGTACACTTCACATTCGAGATACCCTTTAAAAAGCAGTACACATTCAATAACATGTACTGAAAAAGGCGTTAACCTGAAACCTCATTTTCATGAAGGCCTATAAATTATATAGACCAAAGTTACGTTCCACAGAAAAAAATATTTTTCCGGCCATATTCAACTTATCCAAACATTGCTCAGTAAACGGCGTTCAAGGCGAAAAAGGTTATATAATATAGAAGGTACTAAATAACCAAATCTTACAACGTTTGGTCGTGAATATTTTCTTTGGAGTAATCGTGAGTCTGGATTTTTTGAGGTCGTGCGGTCACAGAACTATTTCCATGTATAGTAAATATGCCTGAATAAAGATATAACATTATCTAGGACAGCGGTTTCGTACACTAATTAGGTATTGTTATATAAATCTTTACAAGTAAAAATTTAACTTCTATGTATTTTTTATCAGCAATACTTGTAAATGAGTTGATAAATTGACTTGAAATGTTTACATAACGTTTCATTTTAGATATAGTAGAAGATTTTTTTATATGGATATATTTGATGTATATACTGACGATTTGCGACGTTTAGGTAAGAATAATTTGAAAAAACAAAGAACTAAGCCACAGCATAGCATGCCTACGTAATTTTATAGCTATTAGGTACATTAGTATCACACTTATTTCTCATATTACTATCGTATCGTGAAGACCCGACACCTGCACACACTTCATCCTTTTATGATAACGCTTTTTGAATGCAGGATGTCAAACTTTCGAATGCTGTCAAAGAAGCCAAAACATTGCCTACGTTTACGAACGCACTCAGGGAACAGTACTTTTTCTTAAATAATTATAGTTTCTATGATGACAATATTGTAATCGTGCAGTTGTGTATTTGTATATATATTTGGTGAGTAATATTTTTTTATATATTCTATATGTACGTACACAATATATAAATAAGTACACTGTATCGTATGGTATTGCATATACACAAAGGATTACAACAATAATCGCCATAATAATAACAACAAACATGGTACCTACGCATATTAAAGCAAAGAAACAAGTTAAAAATCGTGAGTTTGGAGATTAATTTATTTGTATAGTGAATTTATATGAACTTAATTCGCTTTTTGTCAAAAAAAATCCTTGGGTAGCTGATGTATTTATACTTATTAATATATATATTATATAATTTATACTTATTGCAATTTAGCATTTATTAATTATCTTAAGAATTTGTTTACTTTTTCAGTCATAAAGTGATATAAATATCAATAAACACAACTCTGTTTTGTTCGAATTAATTTTTAGTCTACATTTGTTGTACTTGAATAAAACGCCTCATACAATAATCTCAAATTTTATTTATAATTTATTAAACAAGAATAATCAACTCATAAGAGGCCTAAAATTTAAACACTCATTCCAGATACAAGTTTTGATAACTTTCTTTGTTTTATTAAACGTGCAATATATTTTAAATTATATAAAAGTCGAAAAGTAACAAAAGAATTATCTGTGACACCATCTAGTCATGTAGAAGTTACGATTTTTTTTCAAAATTATACTTTACAGTGAGATATTCATTGCATTTATTCCTTAAAAGTCACAAATGTTCACAAACACAATGAAATACCTAACAAATTCAACTCCGACAAAGAATGTCAATGTGCAATATTCCCCTGTAGAGTAACTTGTTCATTAACCTTGATGGTTTAGTGCAGACATTTTTTGCATTCAATTTGCTTTTGCTATATTGCTTTTTGCAAATGACTGCAAACTACAATGGCATGTTAAAGTTCAAAACAGCAGACGGACTTATTTTTTCGTTTTCAGCTATTTTACATGAAACATTTGATGTGACATGAGTACGATGAATAACTTGTATTAAAGCAACTTTGTTAGCTCATGTTATAAAATAAACTACAGGTGACGCTCTGAGTAAACGATTCACTTCTCTTAATATCATGAAGCGTGAAATCAGTTGCATCTTTGTTTCGGTACCCAGAGTTAAATTTTCTATATTTCCATTTAAATAAACTGATTGTGAGAACGTTGATAAAAAGTTACCCATATACATCGCATTTTCCCCATTATAATTATATAGATATGTACAACGAAATTTCATAATATTTGCTTCTTTCTCAAAACTGTGAAGAAGAAAATAAATATACTGTACAAAGACACTTTCAGATTTTAAAAATTTATATATAGTATTTTTGAGCTATTGTGTAGCTTTTATCGTGGGCTTAAAAAATACTGCATAAATAAATAATTATAATTGCATACGTTGATAAAAAATGATATGCAATAGCTTTACCGCGGCAGTCGCCGAGTGCCACAAGGAGTTTTTTTTTCCTCCGCCATATATAAGAGCAGACCTCTTTTTTGTTGTTTTATTTTTATACATTTTCTTATAATCTATCCTATGCTAGTTCTTATCTAATATATAAAATTCTCGTGTCACAGTTTCCGTTGCCATACTCCTCCGAAACGGCTTGACCGATTTTGATGAAATTTTTTGTGCTTATCCGGTATCTATGAGAATCGGCCAACATCTATTTTTCATCCCCCTAAATGTTAGGGGTAGTCCACCCCTAATTTTTTTTTTACCGGGCAGAACGACGTCTGCCGGGACAGCTAGTGTTCTTATATATCTTCTTATGATCTATTTTATTTATACTCTTTTCATTTCTTGTCCTAATGGTAACAAATTAATACTTTTTATATATTAGTAATATTTTACTAGCTTTTATTTATTTTTATCACCATTTCTACAGTTTTTATCGCGTACCGCATAAAGTCCTCAATTTTATCTTTGCTCATTACGGGTAATTTTGCAATATTTCCATCTTAGAAGTCCACGTCCAGTGGTATATATTTAAAATAATATATATTAAAAATAAGATATTAAAATTAGCTTTAGAAATAAATTATTTTATACTGTTTAGTTTTTGAAGTCGGTTTTCTAAACGAAGTTTTTTTTGTAACACAAATATCGTTATAAAAACTTTATCCGATAACAAACATTTACCAGAATATTTTCACACCGAGTTATAAAGAGAATGTGAACTACAGTAAAACATAAAAAGTTATCGTTTACCTAGTCTTATCACTTAAGACAATATCTAGTAAATAGTAAGTTTGTTTTTCAAGGCTTTGAATAAAATATCAGACCATGAATGTTCCAAATTAGCAGACTTAGTTTCCTCTTTTTTAGAAAATCAGTAGGTATGTCCACCACGCCTATCCAAGGTGGATTGTCGTGGTAATTGTAACAAAACGTACATTAATTACTACCTAGGCTCTTTCTAGAGTTATAGATGCATGGCTCCAGGATTTTCTATGTCATTAGAGTGAAATTTCTTTCTTTCTTACAAATTCTCAAGGTCTCTTAATTTCGTTACAATCGAATGTAACATTATCTCAAAAACCTCAACTTACTAAGATAAGCATCAAGTGCTTTAAATCATTGTGTTAATTCTAATGGATATTCAAATTCTTACAAACTGTCGTCTTATAAATATTATAAACGCGACAGTTTGTAAGAATGTATGGTATGTATAGTGGTATGAATGTATATTTGTTACTCTTTCACGCAAAAAGTACTGAATAGATTTTAATGAAGCTTTACAGTAATATGGCTTACACATCAGAATAACAAATAGGCTATAATTTATAAAGACATGTATAGTGTGAATTATCTAAAAAATAACGATTTTCCATCACCACGCGGGTGAAGACGCGAGCGGAGCTAGTAACTTAATAAATTAAATTAAATCCTTTGTAAAAATAATTATAAATCCATTACGTAACAGCATAGCATAATATAAAAACGTCACTATAGGAATATGTGCATTGAAATATTAACCCATAAATTTTGTAAAAAAAACCTACTGAAATGGCGTGACTCGTGTAAAACTGAAATATTACTAAACACAGAAAAGCTTCCGTGGACGACATTTTTGGACCCAAATATTCACATGATTTAGTATTATAAAGCACGATGCGTATTTATCAAAATATATAATCATATAACTAATACACTGTTGAGTCTTTGCTTTGCTTTTAGCTGTAATAAATTTTCGGAATAAACTATATTATTTAATATAATGTTACGAGTTACAGGACTCGAATTAAAATGCCGTTGGAATTACTATAGAAGTTATTAGAACCACACAAACACGTCTAACACAGGTACAAATATAACTGGACACAACCAGTACAAACTGCACGATTCAATAACACGAGCAAAGTCCGTCATTTTTAGCTTATCGAATGTACACACGTCTTGCCCGTATCGTAATCGTCGCTTGACTGCCATCTCTGCACTGAGCCATTGCTTTATAAGGCAATAATTAGGGATTTATAAGGCCATATGTCTACTAAAAAAAATGTTTTTAGCTAGACGTGTTGCTGGGGAGTTTCTTGCCGCTCCTTCTCCTTACAAACAGCAATAACACGTTTCGAACCGGTGTACATAGACTAGGCAGTAAGATTAAAATTTTAATCTACATGTATGACCTTCAAAAAGTGTTCTCCAGTGGAACTTATTTTGAATCAAATCTTTTGACTTTTGAATTTGAATTTACCTGGCAAGCGTCGACGCAATTTCCCAGAAAACGTATTCGGCACACCTGCGGCCATAAACGAGTACAATAAATAACAATAGGATGTTTTTATAATAACAATTTTTAAACACAAAGTAAACAAAAGAAGTCCAAGGTAATAAATTCAGGTCCTAGGTAAAAACAAGCCAAAAATGTAATAAACTGCAGGTGTGCATTCGATTTTTTCGGCGTGTGACAATAATTTGACATTGAAAATTGAGGGCGGTTTTGTTATTTACAATAAACTACACCCCCAATTGCAATGTTATTGCCGTTGCACTCGCACCTTGCCTTCTTACTAGTAAAACGGTATTATTCTATATATTCTAGTCTGAAGTATAGCAAAAGGTTTGAAGAGAATAAATCCACCGACCAAAAAGTATATGCATATTATACGTACTCAACTAACTCAGCAGCATGAATATTCATAAACTCGTATGATACATTTAAACTAGATAACCGGCAGAAGCACGGCTCATACGAGTTTCAGCTGTGTAATGAAAATATTCATGTAACATTTTATTTAACTAGCAACTCGAGAGCATTTATTAAAACAGCGTTAAGCTTACTTATACTTTGTTACTTAAGAGTTTGTTGTTTTAAACGTAAACATGTGTCACTTATATGTACAATATTAAATGTTTTACCATTTACAAAGCCACTCAAAAATTAGGTAATAAATGGTAAAAATCCAATTATAGCCATCTTTGGACTCATGGATCGCTATCGCGTTCTCAGTAGGTTTTAAGCAAATTGTGTTTTGGTGAGTAAGGGAACTAGAGTGCACATGTCATCCTAATTTTTTTTAGGAAATTTTAATATTTAGTTTAATATTTAGAAAAAAAAATTAATATTTAGTTAACGTTATTATGGTTTTTTTTCAATTATTATTTATTTTTTACTGTTTGTTCACTTCATTTCTTTATTTTGTTTGCCTGTTTTCGTGTATGTCACGAATGGCCCTAGCGGAAGATCAGCGCTGGTTATACTAACCGGCAGCTTTTGCAGAGCTAAGGTCAATTTAGGACTACATTTATTTATTGTTTTTATTTCAATAGTTTAAGTGAGTTATAAGTTAAGTTTTATAGTAGTTCTGAATAAATCTTTTCTTTCTTTCTTTCTTGTCTTTGATATTGCAATTACATACTGAATATACACACAAAATATAATTACAGTCGAAACTGAATATCATGACATCGTTTATAACGACAGATCGGTTATAACAACCGAATGGCAAAGTCCCAGCCGAATCTCTATATAAACTCATAAGTACACATACCGCCTATAACGACATCGGTACAGCGACATATGGCTTAAAACAACGAAACTTTATCGATATTGATCGGCTATAACGACAAACCGTTTACCTATTCTAGCAAAACAAAATATTACGAACAATTTTCACCTTTATATTAATATTGTGAAGAAATATTTTGCTATAGGTTTATTATTAAGCCTAAGAATGATTATTTTCTCCTATCTTATACGAACCTCTTTGCCACCCTTTGCCATTTAACTTTGCATGTTTTAAGACTTATTCAGTGCGATAGTTGACCGCGTGAATAACAGGTTGATTTTAAAACTTTTGGTTTAGATCGTGTGTTTGCACGTTGCTGACTACTAATATGACTATGTACTTGTGTATATTACTTATAACAACTATCAGACATAACGTCCGAACTATACGGTCCCTTCAATGTCTTTATATCCGCTTTTGACTGTATATATTCTAGAGTATATCGCTATAACAACCTTGAGTTGTGTTCTGGCATTAGTGATCAGGTTTCGGTCTGCCTTTAGAAAGCGGCAGCACATTAGCCAGTCAGCCAAAGACTGGTTGGTGACTTGACAACTATCACACAATAGAGCATAGTACATTAATATAACAGGAGAAATGGACTGAGAGATAGAAATATCGTCATAAAAATGTACATACTTTAATTCATATAAATCTAGTTTTACAATTAAGGGTTGGTTTTTTTTGTACATTCTGAAGAAAATTGTTTGGAGTTTACAAATGTTCATAGGCGATGGTAACCGCTTTTCATAAGGTGAGCCTTCTGCCTGTCTGCGCAACTAATGCAATATATAAAAATTACATCTATGAAAATCGTTTGCCAAAATAGTTCCTTACAAAACAATCCTAATTCTTTCTAAACTACTATAGCTTGTAACAAAGTTTTTAAAAGTACATATATTTAAAACCTTTTTGGGAGAAGTTCGATATTCAAATTAAAAAGTCACCACACAATATTTATGCCAACTGTCACGTGTTTTTGTCAGTGCGGTCGCACGTTACAAAGTGTTTTGAGCAACGAGTTGCTAAAAACGCAAAATTATGGATAAAAGTGTAAGTGTACTTACGGTGATAAAATATCTCGGCTTGAAAAAAATGTGTACGAAATATTTTTTTCAGACATTCAGCAGACATTAGGGGATGATACTTTGTACCCTATTCCATTGCGTACTGGGTGGCTGAATTTAAAAGAGGTAGATCAAGCTGTAAAGATGACCCGCGTTCTAGGGAGCCTTCAATCTCCGTTACAGAAGAAAATGTCATAAAAGTTGAGAATCTGGTTTTGAAAGACAGAATAATAACTATAAAACATATAGTTGAAATCCTAAAGATATCTTTTCGTAGCGTTTAATCCATTTGAATTGATTCATTGGGGTTCAAAAAAGTGAGGGCAAGATGTGTGCCATGAATGTTAACCGACGAAAACGAAAAGCGACGTTTAGACGATTAAAGAAAAACGTCGTGGAAAACTGTCTTTGGGTGTGTTGTTTCTTCACAATAACGCTCCCCCCTCCCGCTCATCGATCGGAAGTTGCGCTCAACGCAATTCACTGTGCTGGTTTCAATCTC
The DNA here is from genome assembly GCA_012273795.1 of Dendrolimus punctatus. Lineage (NCBI taxonomy): Eukaryota > Metazoa > Arthropoda > Insecta > Lepidoptera > Lasiocampidae > Dendrolimus > Dendrolimus punctatus. Next base: position 21,193,439 of record CM022541.1, read on the forward strand.
CTTGACTACCTACCATATTCTTCGGCCTTAGCCCCAAGTGATTTACACTTATTCCCAAAATTAAAAGAGGACATTCGTGACTAAATTTCACGATAATAACAAGAATAATAGAATTGAGATAAATAAATAGATATGAGGAAAAATATTGTAACCCCTTGGGAGCGGTCAAAAATATTGTAATTTATAAAATAAGCACAAAATGTTGTAAATTAGATGTAAAAAAAAAAAACTTTTTGTAATTTGAAATAAACGAGCAGGGCAACAAATAAAGATAACTAACACCTCCCAACCCCAACCAACCAAAGCCAACCAAAACCAATTCCTATACCTTACCCATTGAATCATATCTCCCAACCATTCCCAACCCTCCATATATATCATTGAGTAAAAAGCTTATTTACCCTAGAAAAGATATGAATAAGTAGTTAGTTTAGCTAAATGAAACGAATAGGGATCTATAGTAATAAAAAATAAATAAAGTAGTACACCTAGGTAATCTAGTTCGCCTGGGAGAAAGCTGAAAAAAATAAATAAAAAAAAAAATCACGATAATGATGCGGTTATGGCTGCCGTGGAAGAAGTTTTCTAGACTCAAGAAAAACATTTTTTTTTCGCTAGGAATAAGTAGGTTAGAAACCCGTTATTCTAAATACATTGCATTGGAAGAAGGGATATTACGTAGAAAAATAAAATAGGTTTGTTTAAAATTTTGCATGTTTTAAATTTTGATTGTAAGAATTTTATGATAATTTTACCTAGGTGAGGTTTTCTTTTCTTTTTTTTTTATTGCAGGAGATCAGCAGACAGGCAGACGGCCCACTTGATGGACAGCGGTTACCATCGCCTATGGACATTTGCAACACCAAAGGTGCTACGAATGCGCTGCTGCTCTCTTTAGGGAGCCTGGAACCTGGTCACTGATGCCGGAACACAACACAGGGTTATTATGGCGGCATACTCTAGACCAGGGGTGGTCGCCATCCAGTCGGGCAAAATTATTTAACGTAAGATATTGTTCAGTTGTAGTCTAATTCTAAAGTCGTCTTGAATGATGTTATAGGCAACCCTAACATAATATTTTTCGGTTACAAGAAATCCCAATACATTCATCCAATACAATTATTCAGGTATGGACCCAAATCATATACTAAGCCATTGACGTCACAAAATAATCATGTCACATCGAAATAATCTACCTGAAGTTCCTCAAACGTCCCATTTGTCGCTTGAAAGGGCCAGCTGATAGGAAATACAGAAATATTTTACAGAAATACGCCATATCCCTTAAAAGGCCTGGCCTTCGCCTTATTGTGTGGTACAAGTGACAACATTGAAGCGATTTATAATAAAGAGATTCATTAATCGCACAAGGCAACAACATAAACAATTCCAAATATCTTCTCAGCTTTTCACGACTTTAAGACATACTTAAAATTACATTTTTGAGTCCCAGTGTTATAAAAATATCATTACATATTTAATTAAAGTTACACACATAATATTAATTGTTAAAACTAACTTATTTTTCAAAATTGAAACTACAACCGAAATTCAATACTCGAACTAAGTCACACGTACATCTTAGTCAGAGACGTATATTGTAAGTTAAGAAAAATATTAAATACCACTACTTTATTTAGTTATTAAATGATTCAGTTATCGCACGCATCTATATTAGTATTGTTGTTTCTTGAACATAATTCTTCAATAAGACTATAAATTTTAATGTCAGATAAAACAATAATAAGCTTGAAATAAAATAACATTATTTTTATTTTTTATTTATTAACGTATATAAATTTTATAATAGTTATTTTCATTGTAATCACAAAAAAGTCATAATCTATTTTCTAAGTTCAAATAATTTGATTCAGTAAAGTTTTATAAATTAATCCGCTCTCTCTGTTAACTGAGACCATAAAGGTATCAGTCACAGCCAGGATTACAACCATCTTACCATCAGTAATCTGACGACCCTGAAATTAACGAGTAATATACCCCACTAGGCACGTTTTTCTTTTAATACATACACGCATGTTCTGTGCGAAAATAATAATCCCTAGTTTTAGTATATGGGTTGGTAGTATATTTGTATGTTCATTCAAAAAATTTGGCACGCCTACTTACTTCAAAACTTACTTATTTCAAAAGCCTAATAATTAATAATAAAAAGTTATGTTTTTCTTTACTTAAAATTGTTTTACTTTTATCCCTATCTTGTTAATTAGCTGCCAAAAAATTAAAATGAATATGCTGAGTATACTTCTAGCACGGCAAAATATACGGTTTTCAATCTCATTTATCGGAAATAGAACCCACAATGTCTCAAACCGATACAAATCAGTGTATATATCAATATTATGTTATCGCTATCCAGAGAAAAAAGTTTTTTCGTTCTTTCTCTTTAATTTCAGACTAAAATAAAAGAGAAAATCAGACAAGTGCGCGTTTGCCAAAACGGCTATGATACCCCATAAACCAGGAAATTCTCATTGAGTTTAATTGTAATGGATGGATACTGAGCTCGAGTTGTAATGTTAAGGTAAGGAATTTATGATTCATGTTAATTTAATTATTATTTATATTACAACAATTTAAATAAAACAAACAGATACAAACATAAACTGATTGTTATAATAAGGGTATTAAATTTCATAAGGGATTCCGATGATTGTTTGAAAACTAACACATAGTTGAATATAAAAACTGCGTTAAACACCATGACAACGAATATATTTAGTAAAACTACTTACTTTACAAGTCTCAAATGACGCATTATTTCCTACCTAACGTTATTCAACCAAGGTATACGAATTAAAATATCGATCTTTTACTTTGTATAATAGCATATGTAAGTCTTTTGGACAGTCGTGGTAGCGTAATGGCAAGCGCACGCGTCCCAGACTCAAAAAGCGCGGGTTCGATCCTGACCAGAACGCATGCACCACTTAGTTTTCTGGTAATGTGCATATTGTTACAATTACCACCTGCACATCGAGATGACCTATGTGTCAAAAAACCTGCCAAGCCGCCATGGACAAGCGTGATGGGTATACTATCCGTTCTTCCTATAATGCGGGGTTCGAGCCCAGCAGTGGTACATTTATGGGCTGATATTATTAACTAAATTAAAATCTTTTGGAACGTGTTTTAAAAGATTAAGATCAACACACGGACTAAATAAGAAATCAAATCCAGCCATAATAATATCGAGTTATGCAGCGGCCACACCTGTTCATTTGATTCGATTGTCCCACCTTCAGGACATTACAAATGATGAGGTAAATAATTTGTTCCAACTAAACCAATCACAAAACTTGATTATTGATCAGTGACACAGATGTGGCCAAAGCTTTGGAGTGAATGTTCCAAAACCTACACAACTCCTTTGTGCGAACATTTCTCGTGGTGAAACTTTAAAAATAAATACCTTGGATCGTGGTCGTTTCTTCCCAGATTTGTAATTTAAAACAACCTCCCTTTATTGAATTATTCATCGCACGCTATTAAACTTACCGTGCTCTTTCATTTGTTAAAATTACAATTTTGACCAAATTTTGGGCAATTAAATTTTATTACACCAAATTAGCGTTGAAAATGTAAATTATCTGCAATGAATAGTGATAATGTTAATTACTACAAACAGAACTTAGTTAATAATTATCTACGAAAGATATCTTTCTTTCGATAGTCTTTTCTTTCAGCTTGTACTAATTATTTGGGGTCGCACTATATATATTCCTCTTCCATACGTCCTATGTCACACCACAGATCATCATTATTATCATCTTTCACATAATCCACCTATCTCTTCTTTGATTTCACTTTACAATAAATTTTCCAGTTTAACATTCATTTCGTCACATTATTTTCATCTCTTCTGATTACATGCTCTTACCATCCTAGTCTTCTTCCTCTCAATTTACAGTCAGGTGTGCAAAGATCTTCTCACGTACTTATTTCTTACCTTATTCATTCTTGTAACACCACACATTTATCTCAACATTCTCATTTCAACTGGAGATATTTTTGGTATATTACTTAAGTGGCCCAACGTTCTCTACACAGTACCAGTCTCTTACTTTACCTATCTTCTCTCAAAGGAGCGGTAAAATTTGAAAGGAAGATTTAGGTGTTTTAATGTGATACATTTCTGAGCTTTAATTATTTATCTAGGCTGTTGGCAGTCTACCTCGCTGATCAATATTTATCACATTGTATTATATGAATTTAGTGACTCTTTCATAATTCTCCAAACTCAGCTAAGACAAATGAATTCTTTAAATGCAAGGGTATATTGTTAACTTAAAATAGATATACAAATAAAACAAAGTTTTTTTATTGGTGGAATACAACAGAAAAGCTGATAGGTCCACCTGATGGTTAGAGATTACATTCCCCAAAAGATATGTAGTTGCTACACTGCTTTTATATAATTCATTTCATTTATCATTTGTCACTTACAGCATTATTTTGTACGAGTATACAAAATAATGGTGACATATTGTTTTACAAGTAGTAAAACCTCGTATTTTACTTCTTTTACTTGTAAACTTGTTAAACAATAATTAAAGTTATTTCTGTGATAATAATGATTTCATTTATTAGAGCATATGTCATCAATTCATTGTATAACAAATTATAAAACAAATACTATTTATATGTTCTATTGGATTGAAAACCATGAGACTTAAATTCAACTTTGTGCAGAAATGCTTTCGTGCGTCTACCAGAAGCCTAGTAGGTATTTCCAATATCTACGACACATAAGTCACAAGTGTCCCGCTAGAACGCGACTCCAGCTCGGTCTATTTTATTCGAAAAGTTGTACATTTGATGTCTGTACCAAGGGCTGCCAGGTTTCAAATACCACAAACATCAAGAGATGAAATTATCTTAAATTGAGAATCTCCGTCTAATGTACTTGTATAAACTTCTCAAAATAATACCTTAAGCTATTTTGAAATAGCTTCTACATATACACATGGGGGAAATATGTATCTTGAGCGCATGATGTGATGAATGTAAGACGATGTTTCTGAACGAGCCCATAGTGTGAAAGAGATGACGAGTGAAAAAGAGAATAGTAGATTCGCATGGACAACGTACATATGACGCAAGACGCTCTAAGTGATATTTTTAAATATTGTTCGTTGATATCAAAATTAATACAAAACAACGCACTCGCATCGCAGTAACGGAAACTCGTTAAGTGCTGTTTTACTTGCCAGCCCAACATCCCACATACATCCAAACTATTTTCATTTATGACCTTGTAAGCGTGTTGGAAAGGGACATATAAACAGTTATAAATTCGTTATTTAAAAAATCTCACTAGTTTAAAGCAAGTACACACTTAAAATAATTTATTCTAAGGGTATAATTATGTAATTCATGTAACTTAGTAGCACAATAAGAATCAAGTTTTAAATTGGATTGGATGGATTTATCCGTGCAGGAACGGAGAAAGAATACAAATTCCTGCGGCCGGGCGGCCTGTCGTAAGAGGCGACAAAACAACCCACAGCCAGGTGGTAGGGCATTTGCCCGACTGGATGGCTACCACCCCTGGTCTAAAGTATGTCGCCATAACAACCCTTAGTTGTGTTCCGGCATTAGTGACCAGGCTCCAGTCTCCTTCAAGAGAGCAGCAGCGCATTAGTAGTACCTTTGGTGTTACAAATGTCCATAGGCGATGGTAACCGCTATCCATCAAGTGGCCGTCTGCCTGTCTGCTGAACTCCTGCAATAAAAAATAATAAAAAATTGGAATAACTTCTGATTTTCTGGTGATTCGTCCGAAACTGTCGATTTCCATAGCTTTAGATTTCTAAAATAAACTAATTAGAGTCTCTTCTCTAACATAACATCATATATTCGACATACGAAATCCAATACCCCCATTCTGGTTCAGAACTGTATTAGGACACTACAAATTGTCATCCAATGGTTGTATCCACAAAACTGGTATGAAATAAAAACGAATTGACTATATCATGGTGTATCGTTTGACTTCCACTTGGATTTGGGTTTTTTAGTAATATAAGCTATACAGGTATACAGTTATATAACTACCTAACCTGCTTACACAACACAGTTCCCCTTCGTAACAATTACCGCTCACATTGCTTGCTAACATTTCTCTGAATTCTAAAACTTATATGCAATTAATCTGCCCTGCATACCCTCACATATTAACATACCGCAACCCTAGAAATAACCATTTCCAACAGCACAAACACCGTTTTCGAAGAACTCAAATTGCGCGTCAACATTGAAATATCAACCTTATGCGCTAGGTTATAAAATCTTCAAAACTGTATTATTACGTACCAAATTATATAGCGCATGAAAACGATCAAATTTAGACTCTATGACATAGAACATAAGGCTGAGTACATTAGCAAATGAAAAGTATTAAGCTTGCATGTTCAAGATTATTACACTATTAACAACGTGTTGTTATAGTAACAGAGATATAGAATAATTTTATGGTACTTTACTTATATACCACTAATTTTCATAATACTTCTACATTTTATATCTTTTAGTAAAAGGTTCCTGTATTAACAATCTAATATTATTTTTTTATATTTGCTTGAATACTAATGAATTATATTTATTATTGAAACAACATATACTAATATATCGGGAGGGTGAATTTGTTTTAAATTAAATTTATTTCGTAACATGTGTCGAAAGAAAACTTTACAGTTTTAAATGTTCAAATTAAACAATTATAAGTAAAATTTACATTAACTTAATATTAAAATAAACAAATATGATAATACATCCTATTCTAATAATATTACAATTACAAATAATATCGATCGATGATTTAATATATATCTTATATACATAAATCTCGTGTCACGATGTTTGTCCGCGATGGACTCCTAAACTACTCAACCGATTTTAATCAAATTTGCACACCGTGTGCAGTTTGATCCAACTTGAAAGATAGGATAGTTTTTATACCGTTGGAACCGGTAGGTGGCGCTGGAATCGGGTCATAGATTTTTATTTTTTCAGAGCAGGACAACGTCTGCTGGGGCCGCTAGTAAGTATATAAACTATTTACTACACTTGATACGGAACATCCATAGATTTTAATTGGAAATCAGGTTCTTTGTATTTCCTTAACTTTTAGACATTAAAATGCAAAAAGCTCCACATTTAAAGTCTTTTAGAAATGTTGTTTCAAAGAGCCTCGATAACATCGCTATATGTTTTCTTAAGTTTTCGAGACTAGTACACAAATTAAAACTAAATTTTAACGGTTTTAAACGCGGCGTTGATACCTTCGTCTGCCGAGATCACGGCTATTGAAAAGTCACCGAAACGTCGAAATGAAAACATGCCACACTTAAAACGGTTAAAATGTAGTTTTAATTATAGCTAAAGTATTATCTCACTTATTTGAATAATCAATTCATTATTAAAGCCGTGAATAAGCAACAGATGCAATCACTTTTATATTTGGGGCCGCTTGCATAAGGTTGCTTAAATTTATGTAAGAAACACAAAACGTATTTAACACCCTTAAATACAATTAGCGTCTTGCACAGTGCAAAATTTGCCGCTAAATATGTTTAAAGAACTGTGAATACGTTTTGTGTAAAATGTGTTTAGGCAGTTTAATATGATTAACTAATTTTATTTAAAGGCGATCGGTATGCAAGCGGCCCTTAATACATTTATTCTGTTTCCAAGCGTTTATTTTACTTTTGAAGTTTGAACGTCTATCAATTTACATGTTTCTTGACAGTAAAACCCACATGAAACAAATGATATAATTATCGTACTTTATTGTTGAGCGTGACGTTACAGCGAGTGAGTCGTTAAAATATTATTACTTTTAAACCATCGACACTATACAGGACTATACTATAAATCGAAAGTAAACAATTTGAAATAAAAAATGTTTTACTTTAAAGAAAAATAATAACGCAATTATTATAAGTACCGCTTTAAATGGTTTATTAAAACATGTAAAATATTTTCTTTGTAATGTGGGTATATTTATTACACGATATACTATTTCTAGCAAAAATATATGGATAAGTTAAATTCATTAAAACTTATTTATAAATGAAGTCGATTTTTAGAACAAATGGAATCAGTAACACATTACATTACTAATTGATCCCTCATTCAGCTGTCAAAAGTAAAATAAATGCTTGTAAAGAGGATAGTAGCACTATAATGTAATACCTTGCTATACATATTTTTGTCTTTAAAATAAAAACAGCACCTTTCTTAACGAGGTGTAATGCATCATGGACACCCTAACGCCCAGGGATAGTAGTAAGGTAGTATTGGACTCTCGATGGTATACCCGGACCTAAAAACTAAACCACCTCGGTGTTCCATCGCAACGCCATATGTCAGTTTCGGGATGCAAATGTTTTACGATAACTCTGCCGTCGACGGCCCCTTTAGTGCGGACTGGGTTGCCCCCTCTGTGCGTACTTCCCTAGCACCTATTTCAACCCTGTTAATTTTTAACCAAATAAAAATTCATTTACTGAATAATAATAATATGCAAACTCAAGATCGCTTGAAATAGCTCCGGTGAACCTGCCCACCTCTCTATACCCCTTAGCCACTCACACGCATGTTGCCCCCCTATCTTCTATGACATTATTAGGGGCCCATGCAGGGAGTGGCGAATCACCGTCTGGTTATCTTTCCGCTTTTTTTAAATTAATTGATTATTTTTTAACAGGTAGACGCTATAGTCACCTTATTCCCAGACCCCTAGTAGCACTAGCAGTTCGCTCCAAAAGCCCGGTACTTTTTGTTCTCATTTCTCACAATAGTCCTACACTGGATGAGACTTGTCCTTGGGTGCATTATTATATGATGTAGACAGGGATAATTGCCGATCAGTGTCACGCCACATTTCCATTAAATTGGTCAAGGGGCCTCTACGTGTTGGCCTTCCCATGGACCGACTCAAGTCCTCCAAAAATCCGGGCCATTTTCATGGCCTGTAGTCTCTAGAGACATACAATTATAATAATAATAGTGTTCGAGATGTCCATGGGCGATAGTATCCACTTGCAATCAAGTGGACCTGTTTGCCAGTTTGCCTATAATCAAAACATAAAAAAGTACAAAAACAACACAAACCAACAAATTAATCTTCTCCTATATCCATTCGAAACAAGCACCGAAAGATATAGAGATACAAAACAAACGCAAAGCTGCGCGTTTGAAACCTTCCCCGTACGCCTTTGCTAGTCGGATGCAAAGTTAATATCATACCAGAGAGCCTGCCTTTGCTATAATTCAAGAGCCGAGTTAAATGAAAATCTCATCAACCACCCGAAGCAGCTTTAAACCGATTTTAGTCGGTTTTTTGCAGATGAATCGAGGTTTAACTGTCATGGATTTTAAATCTATACTTTCTCCCACTCGGCTTTGAAGTTTTTAATACTCAAACTCATTACTTTGAAATTATATACCGTTACCTTAATACCGTTATTAATATTTGTATATGTCACTACTGTGAGGTGCGGTGGTGAGGTTATAATGTTCGACTAATAGTTGGTTTATATGATGTATAGACCTGGCTTTTCTGACTCTAATTATCAGCGTGTCGGGCCGATGGAGATAAATGAAATAAAGTTCTTAGCCAATTAATTAAAACGTTACTACGCGATTACGATTGCTCGGGAAATTGATGACAGACGACAGAGCCGCGAATATTTACATATAACAATTTTCGCTGATTTGAAACTATTAATAATCGTCACATAAAAAAATAAACTAATCACGCACAAGAAATTTAAAAAAATATCAAAATCACAAAGGCTGGCTACATTAACTTGCTGGATTGCCATACTGATCCGCTGTCCGAGGTGTCGTTTTAAATGTTTTAACGCATTAACATAGGTATTTTATTTCGAAATCCAAATAACATAGAACGTGACTGTACATAAACACGTAAGCACAAACTGTAATTTATTACAGCAGCTCAACGGCCTTTATGAGCAACAGTCACTTGGAAACACAATTCCAATATATCAGTTGGAATATCCGTTTGCAGTAAGTTTGCCGGCGTACTTCGCTCCAGGCTGAGAGCGTAATCCTTGAATCCAAATACTAAATCTGCTGTTTGTTCAACTCTATTTTATTTCACTTACATATTTGGTATCGAATAAACTGTCTTTTTAAAAACACTAAATTTGATTAACAAATGTTTAGAATTCATTCATATTATATATGTCGGAGAAGGCCTCGTTCTCACGACATCTTTAGTTATTGCAGGTTTAGTGGGCGTCATCAGGATAAAATGCAAGCATAAAACACAACGGCCACAGTTTATACACTTTTAATTTAGATTCGATCAACATTTTGTCATAGTTTAGACCGAGCAGCGGGTTCAGGGCACCGCTCATACTTCCCAACTTCAATACTTTCTTTAAAATTCTCAAAGGTCCAGCTCGACCTGTTGCCACCAACCAAATGTGCCACAAAAACTCCTCCGTCTACCGAAGTAGATACTACTCAAGTATAGAGGGCGTCTGACCCGGTCCAAGCCATATGCTCTGCTCTGATTGGTCGTTTATTAAATTACAATATTCATAACTTTTATTAGGTTAGAACGATCTTTAAGTTATAGAAAGATTTAACAAATCAAATTAAATTAAATTAAGAATTTTAGAAGTAATTAACATGTAAACAAATGATATTGTGCGTTATACATCCAAACAACAATCATCCGATCTACAGCTTCACTCCGACATCGTCGAAAGTCGTGTTAGTTACGCCATTCATAACTCAAGAACGGCTGTACCGATTTGGCTGAAAATTGGTGACGAAGTAGCTTTTATCCCGACTTTGGTGATTCTGTTTTTGTCTGTTTGAGTGGGTGTCCGGATGGTTTAATCCACTATTGGATCCAGTAGGTGGCGCTGGGATCGGGTCCTAGATTTTTTTATTTTTTCAGAGCAGGACAACCTCTATCAGTGCCGCTAGTAGATTTATAAATTTTTTTTTCAAAATATGCTTTTCATTAGATTAAATAAGAAAGTTATGAAATGTAACTAACAACCGCAAAACGCTTTAAATAATTATCCGTCATAAAAACAGGGTATACATATTACTATGTTGGTACTCTCCTGCGTGAAAGTTATGATTTGGGCACGTGACTTGGGTTTCAGCGGAATTTCGCCACATTCACAGTACCCAAGCGGCTAAATGCACGAATATAGAACTTTATGACTGTACACAAGTGCTATGTTACCCAACTTAATATGTTCTAAAGTGAATGTTCAGAATTCCTGCTTGAAATTGAGTACTAAGGATAATTACTATTGTTCCTTCATTGTATTGAGTAGAGATTGAAATTCTGGAAATATATTCGGTCCTTATTCTATGTAAATATCTTATAGGTATATATATCGTATAAGTTGTGGTAGCGTAATAGCGAACGCATGCGTCCCCAAACTCAAAGGGTGCGGGTTCGATCCTAGTCGGAATGCATGCACCACTTGGTCAGTTTTCTGATCTAATGTGCATATTGTTACAATTACCACGGGCTAACAACGGTGAAGGAAAACATCGTGATGCAACCTGCACATCGAGATAACCGATGTGTCAAACCTGCCAAGCTGCCTTGGACAAGCGTGATGGGTATACTGTGCGTTGCCCTTACAATGGGAGGACCGAGCCCAGCAGTGGGACATTTATGGGCTGATATTATAAATTATCATATACTAATATATAATAAAGCTGAAGAATTTGTTTGTTTGGTTGATTGAACGCGCTAATCTTAGGAACTACTGGTCTGATTTGAAGAAAAATTTCAGTATTATATAGGCTATAGGCTAAAAGGTTATAGGCTATATATCATCACGCTAAGATCAATAGGAGCGGAGCATCAATGAAGACTGTTTCAAAATCGGGGGGTTTTGAAAACAAATTCCACGCGAACGACGTCGCGGGCACAGCTAGTAATATATAAAACTGAAAGTGACTTTGCGTATTTGTGAATCTCCGCGAACTTAAATTACGATTTGTTAATTGTTTTTTTACTTTCAAAAATGTACAATTTTGTTTAAAAGTAAACAATGCTAAAGATTTTTAAGCAGCTTGGTTGCGCGTAAAATATTTACTGTTGCTATGTCTATATAATAGAGATATTATTAAAAAGATATTGTATGGTCGAAATAATAAAGAATATTTTCAGAATTTTTGTCTGTACCTATGTTTGTTCGTTCAGAATGCACTCAGAACACTAGATGATTCTGCGAATTGCTTGTCTCAATACTTTGAGAAACATTATACAGTATTATGAAAAGAAACCATTATTCACACATATCGTAAGTCTTTAGCGAAATATTAGTTATAAAACTTTTGTGAGCTTTTACAATTCTATCGTGTTCTATCAATTTATTATGGTAAATGGATCATTGTTATTTTATGATTTTTCTCTGGTAGGTATTTACAATGGGATCCGTTCTATGTAGAACTAGGTCGTCAGCAAATGCAGTTTTATATTTTTAAATTATAAATCATGTGTCTAAAAATATCTTTCAATAAACTGCGCCTAATTCTATTTTTTATGGTCACATTAGAGCATTTTTGTTATAATAAGTATACAAAACTAAAATGGTATTAGATAGTCATCAAAGTGCGATTTTTTGTACACACAAATGATAGTTCTCTAAGTTACGTAAGGGTGAATAAAATGGTACTTCCAAAACAATGTTCAGAAACTACATACGTCTTATTTTTTAACACATTCTTACTTTTTTATACAAAGTCTTTTTCGTTCAAACCCAAAGGTGTTTGAAAGTCAATGACACTCATCGAGGTTAATAGCTCCGTAGTATCATCTCGTATCGATCTATTCAATTTTTTATATGAAAACTGCGTTCACAAAGTGTCACTACGACGCTAAAGATATTACTTTGCGGAAAAGAAGCATTCTTAGTACAACGTAACATACTACTGGGTTATGACCCGAATAGATATTCTACGTAAAGTCCTAGACAAAAAAGGTAAGCGTATTCAAACTGTTTTCTTTTTATTTTCAATATTTGATAATAATATATTATAGTAGGCCTTGCTCCGCGACTACGCGTATAAAACCCTAGTCAGTAGCTTAATTTTACTTGCATAAAAAAATCTTTGGGTTTTTACATATAATTGCATATAATAGTAACTAAGATCATATAGTGGAGACAACTATTAAGCATAACATAGAGAGTGAATCGCAGCCAACCTAATAAGAAGTAATAAAATAAATGACATGCTGTTTATGACAACGCAAGTATTTGTTAGTGAATTGCAAGGCGAGTGTAGCGCTACTTTGCTGACCCACCTATCTCATGACGTCATTTATCGGGATAAAAAGGATCCTAAGTGTTGGCTTGGAATATAAGCGACCTCTGTGCTGAATTTCATGTGTATAAGTACAGTAGTTTTCAAAAAAGATGCGACCGCAGCGCCATCTTTTTCACTCTATATATATATATATATATATATATATATATATATATATATATATAGATAGTAAGATAGATAATACTTTATTGCTCACCAAATATACAATTTCAAAATATACAATAATAATATATATAGTTATATTACTTTATCCCGCGAAAATTACGTTAATTATGGAGATAAATAGTGTTCTATGTTACGTACTGTTACAACCCTATTCGGTAAGCACTTAAAGCTGAGTCAAATATTTCATTGACATAATTTTCCAAAATGTTGATCAGCAGTAATTGCCTATAAATACCAAATCTTTTTCCAAATTCATAGAGTTCTCTTGGTTATTAGCCACAGCTCTACAGCTAAGGACCTTGTTTATTCCTGCCGGCTGGATTGCCTAAACTAATACTATATCGGTCCGGTAGACCTTTGAGGTCCCGTATATTGAGACTCCAAGTCACCTATTATTCGCAATAGTGAAATAAAAAGGGTCCTAATAGCCAAAAGTGTTTTTTTTAAACATGTATATGCTCGGGACTAACAATACGACCCGGGTTATAAGCTAAATCTGTATCAAGTTTCATTTCAATCGGTTCTGTAGTTTCACGTGATGCTCTAACAGACGGACAAAAATCTAAAAATTGCATTTTCGGAATCTTGTGGTCCAAATTAGCCCTGATTGATTTTAACATTTTTAAACGCATTGTACAATTCGAAACATTTACAGCTTTATTATAGAATAGATTCTTTTTATCGCTATCAGGAACGATACTGTTATCCTAAATATATTATAAATGCGAATGTGAGTAGTTTGTGATATTTCCACACGATGGCTATGCAACAGATAGTCGTAAAATTTTCTTTTATACAACTACCTAATTGAAAATTCGAGTAAGTAATCTTGATAATAAATATTATCAAGCAAAAATTATGAATGAAGAAGGAAATACGCGAACCCAATGAAAATAGAAGAAGGCGATCTGTCACAAAGAGATTAAATAACCGGTTGAAAGTGGCAAAAAATGAAAATGCCACACAAAAATAACACTACTCTGAAGTAAGAAAGAACCACTATAAACCGCCACCGCTACCTCTTTTACTTCATACCCAATATATAATGGTCTTCAAAATGCATCGAGAGAAATTCGCCGGAAACTATAAAGTTTCCTGTACCACGGTACTTTATAGGTACCGCAAAGCTTTTCGCCTCAGGACAATAGCGCATTATGACGCATAGTTTGCAGCATGTAACAACCAAAAATGGACGAAATTACAGAGCGAACAACATTTTGTTGGATTGCAGTTAACTCTGTAGTGGTCGTATTTGACAGTACAATTTAAATGTAAGAAAGTTATAAATATAAATAACCACTTAATTCATCTTATGCACATTTTTGAAATATATTTTTTTATTTATTATTAAAAGTTTATTCTACAGTATGTCAAAATATTTAAAGATTAGAATAATTCAGAGTAACAAATCTAAACCAAAAATGGATATTTACTCTTATCTAATAAAAGGAAACAAACGGAAATAATAGTTAAATACATTAAAATTATTATCCAATCAATCATAATGCTGTGACATTTCTTATAAGAAAAAACTTCGTTTAAAAACGACTTCAAAAACAAAAAAAAACTATAAAATAACTTATTCCTAAAGCTATTATTATTAATATATATTATCTACAACATCTTAAAGTCGGTGCTTAGTAATTTTCAAAATATATTAATTTTTAAATTTTACTTTGGTGAACATACATAAAAAAACAAACAAAAAAAAGATCCCGACGAATTGAGAACCTCCTCCTTTTTTTAAAGTCGGTTAAAAGATGCAAATAAATAAATTAAACGTAAATATAAAATATACCTTTTGAAGCATTTTATAATAACCTATAGATAATAATTAATAATTCTATTAATCTCTCTCGAATATTACTAATAGTTACTAATTATGATTAATGTAAAAGAGAATTTATTTAATTGTTTTTGTAAATTTGAGTCTTCGATGACTATTCCTAGATACAAGTATAAATCAAAAGTCTTCAATCTGATGACTTACGCTACAGAAACTTTTTGTAGCTATAGTTAAACATAAAATAATTCTCATTCCGAGATATTATGAACATAAAAACAAAAGGCTACTCACATAATGCCGGAAAGTGAGCCCTGACATTTCACTTGGAAATATTCAAGATCTCAAAGAATTTGTCGAGAAAGCGTTATAAAATTTCTTAGAGGTCACCACTTTCCATCAGGTCGGCTGCCGACCTGCTTGCCTGCTTCAGGTAATAATAAAATTCATAATATGACAAAGGATCTGTGCTAATATAGAAAAAATACACAAGATAAAGACATATTGTTCCAATCCCAAGTGTTTGGGAAAAACAAAGGAAAGAATAATAATCTTATCCACGTATATAAAATTCTCTTGTCACAATGTTAGTTACTATACTCCTCTGAAACGGCTTGACCGATTTTCATGAAATTTTGTGTGCATATTGGGTTCTGAGAATCGGACATCTATTTTTCATCGCCCTAAATGTTAAGGGTACTCCACCCTATTTTTTTTTAATTCTTAGAGATTTTATGATACAGCATTAAAAAATACATACAACACTAAATTTTCAACCCTCTACTATCAACTCCTATTTTTTTGGGCAGGACGACATCTGCTGGGACATCTAGTAAATACTACTATTAGATATTATACAAATGTATAATATCTACTCCAAAAGATAATTTTTCAATTAAAGCAATTATAAACATAATTGCTCATTTTCATATCAAACAAAAACATCTAGATGAAAATTTATTTTAATTTAAACAGTCTGTAATTTATGATATTTAAATCATCTGAAAAGAAACGTAAAAACAGCTAGTTTCTTTGATATCCACGATTATAATACCAAAGGCATTTTAAATTAGAAACATTGCTTCAGGGTACGTTGTAAGAGACTACAAAGCAGCTCATTCAAATAAACAATTACAGTAATGAAACAGCATAATTATTCTTTATAAATGCAATATTTATTTTTAATATACACGTGGGTTGTTTCTTTCATGGACCACCTTAATTGGGATCCCTATACCAATAACATGAAGAAAAAGTTTACGGCTGGTTTTATTTATTTTAACAATAGACGACTGTGCAATATACCTTTGAGAGTTTTATCCGAGCAGGAACGGACAAAGCGGCCTGTCGTAAGAGGCGACAAAACAACCCACAGCCAGGTGGTAGGGTATTTGCCTAACTGGATGGTTAATATTCCTGGTCTAAAGTACGCCGCCATAACAACGTTGAAGGTTGGAAGAAAACTACCGATGAGGGAGTTTGGACTGAATCGTTTTGTATACGTATTTTCGCAGGAACTGTAGCCAATTGTAGAGATTGGTATTGTAGCCAATCTCAAAAAGGCATTATTTGAAGGCGTTCATTATTTGAACTTAAAAACAAATAATTTTATGTATGCTTTGTCTTTGATTGTACGTTTAGATGATGAGGCTAACATGCCTCAGAAGCAAAAGTCCCGAAGAAACAAAAACAAAAAAACTCCGTTGAAATTTTATTGAGCTTTGTCATCCGGATTTATTCAGTGCCACACACAATAGCTTTTTCTGTAAAATTTCATCCTTTTCATTGCACAGTATGTAGTTTCCGATTAAATGGACGGACAAAACGATTTAATACTCTGATTTTGCTTCGGGGCCCTTTCTTTTAACGAGGGGAAATCCGTTTGGGTAACTGCGGGGCGAACGCGCTGGGGAATGTGGGATTCGCCACGTCGGTTGACGGTCGGGAATATTCACTACGTTCTTGCCCCTCCGCAAAGCCCTACCATATGGCGGCCCAAAGGCCTCTTCCACTGCTTGCGAAACCAAGTCCCCGGTACGGTAGTTGCGTCTCTCTTTCTGAGAACTGAGTGCGCGCGGAACCCCGGCGCATCCCCATCTCGACAACATTAACGGCTGGTAGAGAACCTTTCCCCAGGGACCCACAACTACGGAACCCTACATGTAACAACTTGTTTTTTTAAAAAGGTTTTTAAATACGAGATTTTGAGAACCTGAATATCATGTAGCAGCAGAGTGCTAGCCAAGACAAGTAACACGAGCCCAAACACGACGGGTCTATCTTGTTTAGTACAGAGTTCCTATGGCCACCTTCTGACTTCATCATCAGATCAGCTCCATGTAGCATATTATTGCATTGTCATACAATATACATATGCGTGCAGAATTTCAGCTCAATTGGAAACCGGGAAGTTGGTTAAAAATAACTTGCAACATTCCACCCGATTACTTACATAGGTACATCCATTGCAAAGTTAAATAAAAGCTTGTAATTATTAATCAGCCCATTATCACATTTTGAGCATGGCTATTAATTATTTCACAGACCCGGGCGCCGCGTTACAACTTCAATACGAAAACGTATTGAAAATCTTAAACAATCCAGTCATATAAAGTTCTTGGTTATTAAAAGCTTCAACATTTAATCAGAGCTCACTCCTTATGCCCAACATCAATAGCGAGGCAGAACCTGACAAGCGATCTCAGCAGAAAGTCACAGTGAACATTCTTTTATACTGAAACTCATTTCCGCGGGGATAACGCTGTCTGTTCGTGAAAGGGTTTTGTAATATGATATTATTTCGTATTGTTTGTATTTTCCCATTACAGAGTAAAAATATAAAATTGAATGCCTCCGTTACACCGTTGACAATATAGCTATTGTATTCAAATCATTTTTTTTTCTGAAACGAGTAATATGAGATGTTACTCGAAATAAGATTAATGATCTCTAAAACGTTTGTAGCACGTTTGTAGAGGCTCGTTTTTATTAGGTTTTGTTTGAAATATGAATCATTTAAAATATCTATTATTCTGTATTATAACATTATTCATCTGAATACGTTATTATTTGAATTCGGAAAAAAAACACGATAGGTCAAATATTGATCAATAAGGCGGTTGGCATCGAAAATTAAAAATAATAATATAAAAAAATTAAGACAAGAAAAGCCTGCTAAGAAAAGCTATATTTCCTGAGATCATGACAATGTGACACCTCGACACTGTTATGTCTTCCCGCTGTTATAAATCAATTTGTACAGCCGTTAAGTTGCCGCCCACTTTACCTTTCCTCTAAAGAGGAAATGGACAAGATTTTTCCAAGAAATATTTCATGAAAACAAAGGGCTTTTCTCTTTAGCCGATAAAAGTAACGTAAAATTTATAGACGAAGAATTTTACGGAAAGGTTTATTTACCTTTCGACGGGAAACGGAAATATTCAATTAGATGCTTTTAGTTTCGTGCGAAGGTATTGACGGATGATTTTACTTTTAAACGTACCTTTCAGGTAGGTATTGTAACGGCAAACCTTTTTAGACGTTGTGCATGTGTATATAAAATAGAAATATTTAACCATGGAAGAAAATATAATATTGTTACGAGTCGACTCGAATTGAAATGCCGTTGGAATTACTTTAGAATTTATAAGAACTATACAAACACGCATGACACAAGTAGAAATATAACTGGACGCAACCAGTACAAACGTGATGTACGATTTAATAACACGCGCAAAGTCCGTCACTATTTAGCTTATCGAATGTACACACGTCTCGTGTCGTTTGTGCCTATCGCTAGACTGCCACACCACACCCCTCCGTTCGGGCATTGTTTTATACTAAACTATACAATATGTCTCGAGACAATACACGACCGCGTAAAGAATAGTTTCCAAGAAACACACCTGGCTAAAGACTACCATAAAATATTACAATACACAATAGACTGTTATTCTAATTACAAATTTTAAACACAAAATAAACAAAAGAAATTCCGAAAAGGCAATAAACGGCAGGTATGAATTGTTCTTTGTCGGACGTAATAATATCTTTTCCATTATTCATACCAAAGAACGGAGACCTACGAAACAAACAATGTCAGTATTACATCGGCCTCTACAAGACAAATGATAATGTATTTTCTCTACATTAATATTATAGAAAGGAAATATTTTTATTATTGCATGTTTGTAACGAATAAACTCAATAAGTACTGGACCGATTTCAAAAATTATTTCACCATTCGAATGTAACATTAGCCCTGATTAATATAGCTTATATTAAAATTAGAAATCCTAACTAAAACTTCAATAATGTAAGCCATCAATCTAAACAAAATACTTGGCGCTGGAATCGGGTTATACATTTTTATTTTTTCAGAGCATGACAACGTCTGCTGAGACCGCTAGTTCATACATAAAATATAGAGAGTTATTTTATTCTGAACCAGTGAGCAAGTGTAAAAGTGCGGGTATTCCAGTGTTCAAATAAAATTGGTACCAAGCAAAGCTTGCCATAGTTGATATTTGATTTCTACTGTTAAATTCCATTCCAACCCTACAAGTGCCGAGAAGCGGACAGTCAAAGTAATCTCATTAAAACACTATTCATTCAACGCAGAGCGTCAGTCCGTCGCGACAGGTGTGAAAGGCAATAACTGCAAGCAGATTAATACTTAAGACTATGGCGACGAGTAACTTACATATACTTTGGCCTACATTTCAATAAATAAAAGCTTAATGGCCTTACTTATAATCGTTTGTTAAATTTTAAGAAACTGCTCAGCAATTGATTAACGAAAATCTTACCCATAAATTCCTCTTAAGGATAAGAGGTGATGGTAAAGTAACTCATAAATAACTGTCAAAAATAACCAACATCGAGAGGTATTTTAAGTGACTGCTAAGAGGCAAGATTGCAAATTTTATTTGAAACAGCAATTGATTAGGGGCTTATGAGTCTCTTATTTAAGAGATGGCTAATCCTTTCTTAGCGAGATTATTATGAGTTAGGCCCTAAATGTTTATCTGTGACTCTAAAATACTGTTTATGCAATATCTAATCATAACAGACTTTTTGGAGTTTTTATCTGTGTATATTTTTACGTCACATTTCATGCACCAATATTATTATTGATGTATAATTTAGTACAGTGATAGACTGTGGTCTATGCATTAACGTGCTTCTATATGAATGCAAATAATATATATCGCAGTTAGAGTTGGCTATAAGACTGGAATTGGATATACCATTAAATATGTCCAAACTTATAAACGTGGAAATATAATATTTAGACAATTGATGTGTACATCACGTAGACGATACGATTTTTGTATATGTGATTTATAAATTAGGAACAATTAAATAATTAATATACAAGAACAGTACAATTACTCGTCTTATTTTGTACTTCCTCACGGCGATTAAGCCATAGGCTCTAACCTGTGGTTCGTCGCCCAACGAGGCAACCGTCATCGACGTACCACTCAACTTATTACAACCCGCACATATATGTTTGAAAGTTGAGCAATAGGTTCCGAAATGTTTAATAGATTTTAAAGGAAATTTTAGCAATTAAAACAGGAATTTCATCTTAAATATTCTATATTCTATAATGTCTTTTTTTATATCTTGTGGGGGCCTGAAAGATATGCATATAGTCCTAGTCTTACACGCTTACAAACTCACGACTATAACTCATCTTAAATAAAGGCATCCATTCTGTACCTTATTGTAGTATAGCTAAAACACTTCAATTAAATATTGATTACTTTGTGTTTAAAACTTGTAATTAAGAAAAACATTATATTGTTATTGTACTTGTTTATGGCCGCAGGTGTGCAGATTACGATAACTTCGGTCCACGCGATCGATTGTTGTATTGTACAGTATAGTACAAAAACGATGCCCGAACGGGAGGGGGGGTGGGTGACGCAGTCAAGTGATGATTAAGATACGAGCAACACGTACATTCGATAAGCTACATAGTGACTTTCAGTCAGTCAGTTTGAACTGTTCCTTTCAGTTATATTTGTACCTGTGTTAAACGTGTTTGTATAGTTCTAATAAATGCCCTAGTAATTCCAACGGCATTTTAATTCGACACACTCGTAACAATATATACGTGTGTGTGTGTATAATAACTGCATTGCAAATACAACTAAGTATAGGGGATTATCTTGCTACAGGCGATCACCTTCTAAGTACTTTGACCCAGCCAAAGTTTGATTGCACAATACTGGCCAAGATAGGTAGTAAAACTTAGAAGCTACAAACAGAGCACACGACAACTCCATGAATATAGTTCACAAGATAAAATCGTCGCTTTAAATGAAATAGGTAATATTACCCTCTACTATTCATGTAAATAATGATTTCTTATGGCATAATTACCCTGGTAATTCAACCTTTGAATTATTTAGAACTATCTATCATATATCATCATATAAGCTTTTAGCTATATCTCTAGATAAAAGTTTCTACAGCTTACAATCAACTCTTTTACTTTACCATTGGCACAACATTATCATTCCTCCTACAGAGTTTATACGAAATGTTCTCCAGCATTAATACAAATGAATATATATTGAGATATAGAATCCTAGCATTAATATAGATAATATTAAACAATGGGCGGATTTATCGGTCAAAGAGATCCGTTTGAAATCTCTGAGATGAATACGTGGTTATGATAATAACTTCTGCTTTTGTGCCGATTTTAATTGCGAGCTTGATAATATCCATGTCTACTTAAACCACTTACAGAATAATCAAATAATTCAAGTTTAACAATAATTTAAATTTATTTTAATAGTTGTTAACGTAATCAATTTAAATAACAATAATTACTCAAATAGTAGAAACAAGTTATATCTCTACGACGGCCGGTCCCTATGTCTTATTATTCATTATATTCTTTAGTTCTATTCTATTCTATTATTTATGTTCTATTCTATTATTCTAAAGTTGGTTGCTTATGTATGAGGCCTATGTCAAATTTAAAAGAACAGTAAAGCAAATGAACAATAGTCACCGGTCTTATTGATATCTTCTCTAATCTGTGCTGCACAATGAAAATCTCGTATCTTATTCTCTCGCAGGCTAAGTCCTATAGATGTCCTTTTAGAGTCGCTTTTACGTTTCATCGGGGTTCAAATCACAATGATTCTAAAGAAATTTCCCTTGAAAATCAAATCTTCGGAAAACGGATCGGCATGTCGAGCCAGTGAGGTATGTGACCAGCTTTCTGAGAACCTTACTCATCGTCCGCAAAGATAAAGGCTCCAGTATTCTACTTATAGTCTAAAAATATTGTAAGTGGAATCATAGTATAAGTTTTCTTGAATTAACTATTTTATAATTTACTAACTTCTGCCCGCGACTTCGTTCGTGTGGAAAGTTTTTTAACTATCCCACGAGAACTCTTTAATTTTTCGGGATCAAAGTATCCTATATGTTGACCATGGAATATAAGCTACAAAATTTCATTTAAATCGGTTCAGTCTTTTCGGAGATTAGCCGGTACAAACAGACAGACAAACAGAGACACAAAAAAATTGAAAAAATCTAAATTAGTTCTATTTCACTTATTACATCCCCCTGACACGGTTTTTAGGACTGTTTTTCTGTACAGAAATTCGACTTCTACAGTTTTATTGTATGGATAGATTTAAGTATATAATTGTTTCTCAAGTTTTCACGACTAGTATACATAATAAAACTACGTTAATATCCGTTTTATATACGTCGATAGAGAAGATGGCAGTCAAGTGCCACCTATTTGGAATCCGATCATCAAAACTATTAAGACCCAAACCCAGCAAAAAGCAACTGCCAGACCTCAAGACATTGTGAGCTCTTTCTGCGTGCACCGGCACGCAAACCAACTTTACTGATAATTTATATTTCCTTCAACACATTTTAATCTAATATATAAAATTCTCGTGTCACAGTTTTCGTTGCCATACTCCTCCGAAACGGCTTGACCGATTTTGATGAAATTTTTTGTGCTTATCCGGTATCTATGAGAATCGGCCAACATCTATTTTTCATCCCCCTAAATGTTAGGGGTAGTCTCCCCTAAATATTTTTTTTATTTTTTAGACAAAATTTTTAATTTCTATTTTTTTATGATACAGCATTAAAAAATACATACAACCCTAAATTTTCAACCCTCTACGACCAACCCCTATTTTTTACCGGGCAGGACGACGTCTGCCGGGACAGCTAGTATTATATAGAATTATTAGAGTTAGGCATGTTTCCTGAAGAGTTTCTTCCACCGCTTCTTCTCTTTAAGCCACAACGTGTAGCGAAGCGGTGGTAAATTGGCTCCCATATAGTAAATAATAACCATCAACAAAATTAAAACTAAATAATTAAAATTAACGATTTTGCGGATCTTTGTCTTTCGTGATCATGGCTACTGAAACGTGGCCGAAACGTCAGAATAATAAAAATCAAATAAATATCCGCGTTTAAAACCGTTAAAACGTAGTTTATGATATTTAAGAATATTGTAAATAAAAAAATACTCATTGTTACAATTAGCATATACTAAAGTTAAAGGAAAACTGTGTAAACATGGAAATGTCTCATGTTCAAATCTCGCCAACAAAACTTGAACAAGTAAGTGTGCCTTAACACTATTCATTCATTTTAACTCAAACCAAACAATTGGATGTTTATAAACTTACAATAATAATCTTAGATACGTCTTCGTATTGTTTTCTTGAAGTTTGTATAAATACAACCACATTAGAAGCTTTGTAATACCAAAACTAATCAAGTCTTTCATCACAGAGCGTTATTAACACGCTTTTATTAGCTGCACCTGTATGTATGTATGTTTGTAACCGACCCCTTTGAGCTCGATTTTGACATACTTTGAACGATCAGATTTAATTCAAACTTTGCACACCTGTCAAAGGTCGATGACAATGCAATAATATAGTACAATGAAGCTGATCTGATGATGGAGTGGGAAGGTGGCCATAGGAACTCCTGTACTAAACAAGATAGACCCGTCGTGTTTTGGCTCGTTTTACTTGTCTTGGCTAGCACTCTGCTGCTACATGATATGCAGCATCTCAAAAGCTTGTATTTAAAAACATTTGAAAAAAATCAACTAAAAAACAAAAAATAAATAATAGTTTTAAAAAAACACGATTTCATAAAAAAATCCAACAAAAAAACAGAAAATAAAATTTAATAAATTTGGTTTCTGATGAATGGGCTCTTTAAAAAAGCGTAGGGTGTATTCAAAGCGCTTTTCCTTCTTTAATATCTTAAAAAGCGCTTTGAATACACCCCACGCTTTTTTTAAGACCCCATTCATCAGAAACGGATTGTTTTTAATGGTGTGTTTACGGAAATACATCTGTTAAGAAACATTTATCCGATTTATATACAAAACAAATATTTTCCTCATAGTTTATCCTTGTCAAATAAGCTCTTGTGAAGAAAACTTTGTTATTTTCTTGTTTTGGTTTTATAACGCCGTATCTAATCTGTATCTTATGCCCACGCCCTTTGTTGCAATATACTCATAGTATAAAAGAATCGTATGTAGAGTTTAAAAATTTCCTTTAAGTCCCGAAATATATATCTTACCGACCGTTCATTTGCCTTACAATCAGCTGAAATTGGACATTAGCACCACACAAGTAATTTCAACATTCGATCGATGGTAGGTCAAGTGAATGACATAAGATCCGACAGTAGCTGCGAGTTTCATTAGTAGCTCACAACGCCCGAAATGCTCCGATAGCAGTTCCACAAGGCGACCGCGGTCGTTGTGGTCGTCGCAAAATCACACAACGCTCACAATGACCCATGTCAAGAGTTAGGTCGAATAACCGTTCCACTTGGGTTGACGATTGTAATGCCGCCAAGCAAGTAGTACAGGAAAAATCGCGGTCGTGAGCGTGACCGTTGTGAGTCTCTAATGGAACGTAGCCTGAGTCATGTTGTATGGAAGAGATTGGTTTAAGCGATAAGATCTCCTTTTGTCTTACCATGAAAAATTCTAAACATGCAAATTTTGTAACTAATTGTTCATTCTTATCTAAAATGTTGATAAAAATGATCGGTTAATTTTCAAGGTTCCGTAAGCATTTCGTCAAAAACGGAACCTCTACCGCCGTCGCCCGTCTGTTTTTGAATGCATGAATGAAATAATAAAACTCTTTAGTGTTCATCATAAATTTAAACGTAGACATAACGGCAACCTTTGCTTTGAATAATGAGGGGATTGATCGCTTTTCTTTCGTTCCGTGTATGTCGGCCATTTTTCTCCAGAACTGCTGTGTGTGATATTTGACAGAAAGATGTAATAATCTGTATGGTGGTACGAAATTATAATTAAACTTCACACTAAAAACCAAAAATATAAATTTTAACTGACTTCTTTCTACAACATCTTGAAGTCTAGTTCTTGTATCGTCCTAATCCATGCTTGCTAAAGAAGCCCAGGCTTAAGGCTTAGCGAGGTATTTGGGAACGTCTTTAACAGAGCACTCTGTGCGGAGTTCATTTTTAAAATTCACTCCACAATTGATTGATGTCCATGAACCGGGCTAAGTTCATAACGAATTCTCCTATGTTATCAAAAACAAAAGGCCGAGAGTTGCGATAATCGCAATTACTCGATATATAGATTGATAATTACAACACTATTGCTCGCCAAAATAAACAATATGTACTTTGAGAATAAGGCAACGTTAACGCTTAAACCAATCTGGTCCTAGGCTGTAACTTACACAAAAAAATCATGCCAGTGCGAGTCAAGATCCATTCAACTGGCACAATATGGTTAAATATCCGTAGTTTCTAAAATTCATTTTAGGTAAATCATTCTTGGCAAATCAAGATTGATTCATTATTGAGCCGTGATGGTTTACAAACTACCAAAACCAACAATAGTTAGGATTCCTTCGATTCGATTGCCAATTTGAGTAATAGACTCGAGACCCAGGACACCTATATTTCTTAAAGGATTTTTTTAAACTGTAAGCTTAATGTGCCGGAACATCGATTAAGGTGGCCCGAATTATCTATAATATAATATTTTTCATTGTATACAAGAAAACAGTTTACATTAGTATTAACAATATTTCAATTAGTACTATCGGTAATTTTATCTAATTAGATAGCAAGGTTATTTAATACTAAAACTCCAACATAAATGCTTCCTTGTGTACTTTTATATTGCAAATATAAACCAAATATAACAGTCACAATTGCAACAGATGAAAGGGGCGAATATTTCTGTACAATAAGGAAACTACACAAGTCGTAAAAAGGATACGAGTCCCGCAATCTAAACAACTGCTTTTATCTCGAAGCTTTCTCGCCTTTCGTTGGTGTTTTGAGGTCGTCTAACTGACCAGCAGCTTATTTAAGTTTGTAACAACATCACCCCGTGGATGACCCATAGCTGGACAAAGGTTTTCCTGTTTTTTAATTGTTGAAGAACAGCAGACTGGCTGACAGCTTGCATGATAGAAAACGGTCACAACCGTCACCTATGGACATTTGCAACACCAGAGGTGCTGCTAGCTTCGATGGAGGGACTGGAATCTAGTCACTAATGCCAGAATACTACTTAAGATTGTTACGGTGGCATACTTTAGACCAGGAGTGGTAGCCATCCAGGCAATTGCTCTAGGTACCACTGTCTGTAGGTTGTTTTATTGCCTCTTATAACAGGCCTTCTGCCCGCAGAAATGAATATTCTTTCTCCGTTCCTGCATACAAGATACGTTTTAGGGGCAAAAGAGGCATACAAGTCACGCTTGTCTAAGCCGAACTTATAGATTTCACATATCACTATTCTCGATATTTAGGTTTCCTGATGATGTTTTCAGTCAACATGTTATGGTAGGTTAGAGGGTAACGTACATGTGTCTCGTTTCTATGATGTGGGTTCGAATCTTGGCCAGGAAGCAAACACGGTGAAAGAAAATATGTAATTATCATAACGATATTCGAAAATATTACGAGAAAATTTACCTGCAAATACTTTCTAAACTACTACTATAGGGTTTCGATAAGAATTAGTTATTCCCTAAAAATAAATTAACTAGTACCCTCTCACCAAAACCAGGATTCACAAAACCGTCATACGGCCCATTCTGATGTACGGTGGCGAAGCCTGGACGCTTACCCGAAAGGAAGAGAACCAGCTGTTAGTGATTGATCGAAAGGTTCTTCGCAACATTTTGGGTCCAACTAGGAGAGATGACGGCAGCTGGAGGGTCCGAACCAACGTCGAAATTGAAAACCTCGTGGCCGAGCCTAACATGCTAGGAGAAAATCTCATCGCCTCCGTTGGCTCGGTCACGTGGACCGGATGTGAGAGGATCGAAACGTGAAGAGGGCCTATTTGGGAGGATCGAATTGGCGACGTCCGGTCGGTTGCCCCAAGCACCGGTGGACGGACAGAGTGGAGGCTGACCTGTGTGAGCTTCAAGCTCTTAACTGGCAAGAAATCTCACAGGACAGGAACAGGTGACGTTTTCTCGTTTCAGATGCCAAGACACAATTTGGGTCGCTGAGCCAACGGACTTAGTTAGTTAGTTAGTTCCCTCTCATGTACTCAACATACATAAGTTATTCCGTGCGCAATTAATTTCATTAAAACACGGACGTTTCATAACCGTAGTTTTATTTCTTTCGTAGACACTAAGAGTCATCATAGATACTAGAAGTGTTCTATAAGAGGCAAAGGTATTAATTTTAAGAGAAAGAGTTTTATTTAGATCCATTTTCACTGAGTTAAGTACCACTCTAGCAGTCTGTGGTGAGTTTGAGTTAATTTTAATTTCAGTTAGATTACCTTTACATTACCAGAAAGGGGGAATTCCCCCTCTATTAGAGAAGTATGTGTCTCAAAATGCCAACAGTTTTCTAAAAGAGTTGATCGGGAGTGCAATAGGATAGTGGTGGACTATCCCATTGCTATCCACGAGTAGTAAGGTGTATATATAACAGACTACACTTCGAAATAAACAGTAAAAGTAAAAGTCATAATTTTTGAAGACACTGACAGTTATCGAAGACTTTGTTCTTTGTTTTTTGTGTTCGGTTATATTTGTACCTGTCTTATACGTGTTCGTATAGTTAGTTCTAATAAACTCTATAGTAATTCTAACGGTATTTTAATTCGAGTGTCGCGACTCGTAACAGTATACAGTACCCTTAACACAAGCGTAATTTGCTTGAGAATATATAATACATATCTGTTTGTCAGTGAATTAAAAATAAATCCATGTTTTTATTGACTTTGGAAGCAAAATTACTTTCTAGAGATAAAATCAATTTTGTAAACCCGTTTTAATGTAATACAATCAGAACATCAAACAGTGATCCTAATAAACTTGATTACCAATCCGAAAGTCAAATGATACGGGCTCCATACCGATTGGATTAACATACTCAACAATTGCCTCTCCAAATTCTAAACGATTCCAACTGAAATTCAATTCAAATTCTATATTAGTATATAACAAATTCAACCTGATTCTATACAGTTTTCGATTCATTGCTATAATTAAATAAACATAGTGGTTTTGTTTGCAGTTTATATACACACTATTTTTGTTGGAACGAGGAATTGATTATGTATAAGTTGTCGAGCGTTTACCGCGATTATTAATTATATTTTTTGTTGCAAAAGGTATTTTAAATTATCACTTTGTTTTGAAGACTTTCAATTTTTGATGCAGGCGCTGGTTTGTCTAAGCAGTCATACGCGGCAGATTGTAGATGCAGGCGAAAATAATCGAAGGTCGTTGTACGGATTGCACGGGCACAACGAACCCATAGATAGACCTCTTTATATATAATTTACTCTTTGGATAGACTTACATGCCACAACGAAGATTTCGGGAGTAATGTGGCTATGTACACAAATTTACCCTAAATATATGTGACTCAGAACTGTTTGTTAAAAGGTCTCTTATTCTTCGGGAAAGATTGGGGAAGTATATAATTGAAACTGGCAAAACTCAATGATACAATACAAATATTAGCAACATCGTTAATAATTTAATCGTTAAAGGGACTTATTTCTGCAAGAGCCTATGAAACACGTTTTTCGAAATTTAGCAAACAGATACAGACGAATATAAGGTTTTCGTCGTGGAAAATATAACTGCGGGATACGTAGCCGAAATTAAAGGAAAAGCCGATAGTCTTGTATGAAAAATAAGAAAAATACAATTATTTAAATTTCAATCTCTTTATATAAAATTCTTTCGCTGTTTTCTGCTTACACCTTTGTTTAAAATATAAAATATATTTTATATTTTTGTTGTTGTTATATTCTTGTTTGTTGTTATATTGTATATTAAATTGTTGTTTCCACTGAACGTATGTACTTTCTCAGTTCAAACCAAAGCATAATTATCAAAATGATTTTTTGATATTCGATTTATATTTTTTTATGTTTGTAAAGAGTAAACTCAAAAACGAATGGACCGATTTCAAAAATTCTTTCACCATTCGAATGCTACATTATTCTTGATCAATATTGGCTATATAAAATTAGGTATCCTGCTAAAACTTCAATAATGTAACCCATCAATCTAAACAGAATACTTGGCGCTGAAACTGGGTTCTACGATTTTGATGAAATTTTATGTGTGTTTTAGTGGGTCCAGGGGTGGTTTAGATTCAGAATTAGACCCGGTTTAATTTTTCAGGGCAGGACAACGTGATTGTGCAATAACATATATTATATTAATCTTGTACTAATATAAAAAGTTGAAGAGTTTGTTTATTTGTTTGTATGTTTGATTGAACTTTGTTCATCCGTGCAGGAACGGAGAAAGAATACAATTTCCTGCGGCCCGGCGGCCTGTCGTAAGAGGCGACAAAACAACCCACAGCCAGGTGGTAGGGCATTTGCCCGACTGGATCGCTACCACCCCTGGTCTAGAGTATGTCGCCATAACAACCTTGTGTTGTGTTCCGGCATTAGTGACCAGGTTCCAGGCTCCCTAAAGAGAGCAGCAGCGCATTCGTAGCACCTTTGGTGTTGCAAATGTCCATAGGCGATGGTAACCGCTGTCCATCAAGTGGGCCGTCTGCCTGTCTGCTGATCTCCTGCAATAAAAAAATATAAAAAAAAAACTCGCTAATCTCAGGAACTACTGGTCTGATTTAAACAAAATCTTTCAGTGTTAGATAGCTCATTTATCGAGGAAGGCTAAATAGGCTATTTATCATCACACTAAGACCAATAGGAGCGGAGTACCAATTAATGTTTGAAAATTGGGGGATTTAAAAACAAATTCCACGTGGACAACGTCGCAGGCATAGCTAGTATTTTATAAATGGACCCTTTAATGTAATGTTACTATAAATAGATCGATCATCCACTTAAATACAACAGAATGAACAAATTTACTTCACTAAAATATATTTAATCATTCAAAAATTCGTACAATGTTTTGTAGAAAAATTCCAACTTCAACTAGAATTGCAAATGTAATTAACGTTGGTTTCATTACAGCGTGACACAGTTAACGTTAAACTGCTCAAGAATATTTGCACAAACATTTTTAAAGTAGGCTAATGATATTTTCTGATATAAATTCTACATTAGTAAAGAATAAAAGAAAATTTTATTCCCCACTTTCTGACGTATACAGAATTTAATTATGATAAACCAGTTGCTACCCACTTTATTTTTATTTTTTTATTTTTACTTAAACCTAAAGATAACATGTTACACTGAAAACATATATCTTAATTTTTTATCAAAAATATGAAATTTTATGTCTCTAAGAAGGATTGAGTTGTTCGTAGAAATTCTCATTATCTGTTTCACTCTCGTCAAAGTTATGTTATGAGACTTCTTATGTTATTTTCCAGAATACAATATATTGCTTTGCCTTTCATTAATTCGTATAGCCATTTAAACACAAAAAGGTAACTCTTACTTTGTTATTTTACTATGTTAAACTATTTAAATGAAATTGAATCAATAATTTATTAAATCACCCTGCGGCCTGGTAACCCGACGACCTGTTTAAAGTCACCAGGCTGGAGAGGAAATCGCAGGACTGAGATAATCTATGCAAACTTGGTTTGGGAAGATTTACCAGAGATCTAGGAATAACTGATAAAGAACCATTAATATTCATCAATAGAAAAGTAGCTTGGACAATATAACATATGGATCTACCAAAACATAAAAATTAAAAAAAACTGTTTTGACGTTATTACGTTACACATTATTGCTTTATTCGATTATGGCAGCGATGTAGTTAACTATTTTACTGGCTAGCATGATTAACGAAAAAATAAGAAATGTTTTTAGCAGAATACGCCTGCACTATCTCTGTACCACCAACGCGCTGCCGCCGCGCTGACATTTTGTGAATTTCTATAGCTCAACAGCGAATAATTGGTGGTGGTAATGTACACGCGCTCTTAGTTTTGGTAGCCAAATAGTACCCTAGAACATTCTCCAACACAACAAAATTCATTATTAGCTGTGCTTATTTCGTCAATCTCAGTGTTATGTATTACATTTGCTAGGCTTTTACCGGGTACACACCCGCTTGAAGATTATTTTAACAAGCAATTTGGTTGAACGGCATAGAACTGAAAGGACTCGACGATAATCAATAACATTGAATAATTCAAGTTTATGTTTGTATGAATCATTATGGTTGATTCGCCGAAATTAAAAGACACCAATGAATTGTATGGGCTTCGTTTGACATTGGCACATGTATGTATCTACAATTCTACACAAATCAAAAAGCAAAAGAAAACCAGTTTTTTTAACATAATCAAGACAAACACACATATTGTATATCCACAAATTACGCAAGTTACGTTTGTGTTATGGATAATATACAAGGGACTACTCCAAAGTCGATTCTGGACACCCAGACCATAGTCAAAAATAGAGAAAATTCGTTTTCAAAATTTACCAGACCAGGCATCAAACCCGGAGCCTCTGCGTTGCAGTGAGGTAGGCCGGCAAAGGCTTAGCCCGCTCAACCATAGAGTGTAGAATATGACTCAAAAATCATATGAAATGCTTTATGTCACTTGTAAAAAAAATCTGTAAGAGAAAGTCCAATATAATGTTTTAAGAAGAGAATTTAATTTATTATGTTTACGCTATTAAGTACATATTATATATGTCAGGAGCCTTAAGAATAGACGAGCGTGCATGACAAGAGCTATGAATGTCAAAGAAGCAAGTGAGGTGTGTAAGAATAAGCCTGTATGGCACTCTGTTGTTCGTGCCTACCCCGCAAGGGACCTGGCGTGAAGTTATGTATGTATGTATGTATATAAAATAATCTGCAACATGATTAGTTCCATTTTTTTTGCCGCAGGGCTTGCCCCGTGAGACGCGCACTAATTTCATTTTATGTACATAGAGTAAATTTAAAAATTTACTTTGAACTTCAATTTAAAAAGAAATTTCTTTGATACAATCTCATTTGTTTAACCCGTAATCCATATGTAGTTTGCATACCTATTTCGCTGTTAAAATTATAATAAATAAGCAATTATACAGAAATGATAGAAAGATTTATAAAATAACTATCGGGCCCAACAGACATTGTTCTGCCCTAAATAAGTCAAATTAAGAACCCGATTGCAGCGCCACCTATCAGGTCCAATTGTAAATCTAAACCATACCGGACCCAACTTGATAACATAAAAAAATTTGAATCGCTCCGTTTAGGAGAAATTCAGCGACATACACACAACCGAAGAATTATATACAAAAAGATCATCATGTCTGTGAGCTTATTATGATATTATTGCATTTATTTACACACCTAGTGATTTCGTTATAATTCGCTCCTTTAGAAATTTAAAGAAGCCAAATATGCAAAAGCTATTTTTGGGTTATCCTTCGTTCCTTCTTTTTAATATGATCCTGTGGAAACTATAACACATTTCAATATTTTAAGAAATCCCCTGACCATCCTCTTTTCCGAAAATAGACAAAGCACAAATATGCTAATCGGTTTGTTCATATAATACAAATGACTTTTCAAATACCGGCTGCGAGATCTATACTTTAGTAATAGAAACTCCTTGAAACCTGTTTTGTTCTAATTTAAGTAATAAATACTAGATGGCGTTGTAAAAAAAACAATTATACACTTTTCTTATACAATTAATGCAAGTAACTCGACAAAGTATTGAAATAATCTGCATGTATATTATGCTATTATATTAAAATGGTGAAATTGTTAATATTTATACTGTACACTTGGAATATTCCAATTGCAATGCTACGAATATTGTTTGATACATTGTATCAAAATATTGATACAAACGATACAAAGCAATATAAGAACAATTGCTTAGAATATAAATATTTGTGATGTTTACCTTCAATACACGTTGAGAACGAAATTATTGGGTGCCGTACAATGTTGTTTATATATTACATAAATATATTTTGCTTCTAAATTGGGTCGTACAACTTCGGAGATTAATAGCGGAAAAGAGTAATATCTATAAACTATTGATTACACAACGGAAAATAATGAGAAAATATTTTTGAAATATTGTAACAAAGCTCTTTTATTAGAGAGCTTTTACATTCACGCTTCCTTGTCAATGTTCAAAAATTACGTTATTATGATATTATTAATGCAAAGGAGACGAATACGCTTTAATAAATTTTTGGCCCCAGATTGTAAAAAGATGAAAGTTATTTTAAAATTTCTTTTATTATGTTAGTATTTGGAATTTAGTTGGTTTAGATATGTTGAATGAACGGAATGAATTTATGGTGTAGTGTGTTTTCATTGTATTATTACTTGTTTAAATTCATTCACATAAGTCGGTTATGGCAATTGTAAAATTATTTTATTTATGACCTTATTTTTAAGAATTCTCGTCTTCCAAATTGAATTCAGGGTTGATATTTTCCTTGTAATAGGAAAACATAACGCTTTTTAAGCCATATCTCAACTTATTATCCTTATTGGACCCAAAAGTCCCCATCTCCTTAGGCACCACATTATAGTAGACACACGAGACTTCTACGTGTATGCTGAAATTCATATCTCTAGTTTTAATATCTATTAAGATATTCGACAGTAACAGAAAAGCTACAAAATTTTCTTTTGTCGGAATCGAAACCGAAAATATTAAATTTCATAATAATAAATTAATTTGAAGGCCTTTGTGATTGAGTGGGCTAAGTCTGTTACAGCCTACGGATTCGATTCCTAGTATGGTAAATTTTGGGAACGAATTTTCTCCGTTATTTACTATGGTCTGGGTGTCTGGGATCGGTTCCAGAGTAGTTTGTTATATACTACCCATAGCATAAGCATGACTTGCTCAATTTGGGAATAATATAGAAATATATGTTTGTCCGCCGATTATTTATTATTCATAAACACATGACATGGAAAAATGCATTCAAAAAAACAAGTTTTTACAGATAACAAATCTAGGAAGATTAGTTTATCAAATTTTAACATTCTTCACTTGTAAATCCCTAAAACTGTGATTAACGCATAAACTATTTGCTATTGTATACCACTGTCTCCAGTCATCACTTCAATGGCACAGTTTTGTACAAAATCATAACAAACTGCTACGCAATCGGTAGGAAACGATAACACGAACACACATTGAAACCAATCAGTCCCATTCTGAATTTCAATCAGTACACAACCCGATATTTCATTTCTGGTAACAAATTAATTAATTAATTACAATTAAAAATATCAACTTTAGAGCAAATGTCTAGTCTAAAAAGTTGACTCTATGATGTGAGTTGAAAAGAAGGAAATGGTTCGAAGAATCCTTTTTGTGTTTATTGCTATTTTTATCGTCGTCAGTATTGAGGTGAGTCTACTTTTAGGGGCTATTAAGTTATTATTTTTATTTCATACATATTCACGCGCTTTGTGGCTCTAATCAATATGAATATTTAAGCTTTAAAATAATCTTGAAATAAACGCACAAAAATCTGATCCTTTTGAATTAGTCAAAAATTCAAAAAATACCCCTACAAAAAAGTTATACATAAAAAAGGCCGTAATAAAGTACATGCTACTGTGTCAGAAATATCAGTGCAGGCACAGAGAAAGAATACATCTCCTGCGGCCGGGCGGCCTGTCGTAAGAGGCGACAAAATAACTCACAGCCAGATGGTAGGGTATTTTCCCAACTGGATGGCTATCATCCCTGGTCTAGTGTATGCCGCCATAACAACCTTGAGTTGTGTCCCGGCTTTAGTGACCGGGTTCCAGTCTCCCTTAAGAGAGTAGCAGCGCAATTGTGGCACCTTTGAACATCAAATGTCCATAGGCGATAGTTTTATATATTTGCACTTAAAAGGGTTTGGAATATGATAAAAAAATTACGGTTCAGCATATTCAAAAAATTGCTTAGTTAGTTTATTAGCTCTCAACTCTAGTTATAAACAGTTGATATAATATGAGAATTAGTTTTAATTTTTCTATACACGAAATAAAAGTTGCAATTAGTCGCCATTCACTGACTGCGGTGTACATGCTCGGTAACAAACAAAATGGAATAGGCATTTACATCGCATCATTAGTCTCTTCTTGTTTCTTCTACTATATTTAACCCTACATCGACATCATAAGACATTTTTTATTACTCATCAACATCTAATACCTCATTAGTTATCAAATTGGCTTAGCTATAGTGCATAATCTCTGTAATTGATTTAATAATACCAATTTCCTTATATGGTATAATATGTATATTTTTCCAGATGGTAAGGCATCTGTACAACTGGATGGCTACCACCCTTCGTCTATAGTACTTCCCCACAGCAACCTTGTGTTGCGTTGCGGCATTTTTTAAAGAGCTTTCAATCAGGCGGGCTGTATACCCGTCTGCTGAACTCATGCAATAAAAAAATGTGAAAAAAAAATGAATAAATACACAAAACCTCAAGTCGTGGATACATAGTGGTCAACGCATCCGTCTGTCACAAGATTTGAACAAATTTTAATCCCGGGCGAAAAATATGCACTTTTAGGCTGTTTTTCTAAACTCATATGCGTGTTACCACGTACTGAGGCCGCGTGAAGCCCTTCCACCGCCTTACACAAATTATACTGTAAGTTAACTTAAAATAGAAATACCCAAGCCCAACACTGAAATACTTAAAGGCAGATATTATACCACTCATAGAAATCTAGATTACTGGCTGGCTGCTCTTTCCCGAATATTCACTTTATCTATAGCTATCAAATCATACTTCTTAAGCAGATGGAGATTGTACACTTTATATGGGCCGAAAAGCTTAGGACTTTAGCTAAAGATTATGCACGAAAATCCTGTTATAACTAAGAGTTTCAAAGAACCTCTATTTGATTGTAACCGGTAACTTCGGGCTATCCAAACTCTAACTTAATTGACTTAGTCCACAAGAAAACCCAATTTCGTTCAAAAACTCGTGTCTTAAGTCTATGTTTTTTTTACAGACTACAGACTTTCAAGATAACCTAATAAATGGGTATCGAGCGCTGATTGCAGACATACAAGTACGAACGCAGAAGTCTAGGGAGGACATGGATACATTAGTGTCGCAAATAAAACTCCTCATGAAAAACGAAGCCGACAAGGCGATAAATTACATGACTGTGTATTTGGAACAAATATCTTTGTATTTTCAAGTGAGTCAAACTGTTGTACAGTCGAAGTCAAAACTTCATAAACAATGTATTTTTATAAAACAACCCGCGATAATATGTTGCGAAGCGCGTAAATTAAATTAGGCTCCCATAGATAAATAATAACCATAAACAAAATTAAAACCAAATAATTAAAATGAACCAGTTGGCGGAAGGCTAAATAAAACTTTAACAATGCTCGTTGACCATTGTCATCTTTGGCGTCCGTGACCAAGGCCACTGTAAAGAGGCCGAAACGTCGGAATAACCAATACATAAATTAGCGCGCTTAAAACCGTTAAAACGTAGTATTATTATGTATACCAGTCGCGAAAACTTAAGAAAATATCAATAGAAAAAAAAATATTGTTAGACATATTAAACAGTATACTTTCATAATTATGTTTATGAACTTGGTAGCTATTTCACTCAGATACAACATATATTTATCCTATTTGGATGTATGCATGCACACTTTTAGCGTATTTACAATCACACAATTCTTGGATTAAAGCAATCAATATTCTGCAACTGTTGTTGAGTTTCGACAAAGATCATATCATATTTTTAAACTAAACTGCATAGGCAAATATCACCCATTAGTTATTAGCACAAACTCTAAGTAAATTTAAAACAGTATCAAACATATGCAAAACTTTCATATTTTTAGTAAAGAAACTTAGTAACGATAGGGTTTAATAGTTAATTTTCATTATATTGGATGAACAATTTTTTAAATCTTACATACATGTCACGCTTATTTCCCATTGGGGTAGGGGTAGGCAGCGATGATGGATCCACCTGCTATGATCCCTCAGAATCTTATTGCTGACCAATTTATTTCTGTTCTAAAACTGAATTTGAATCGAATGTCAATGTATGAACATATTATTTATGAAGTTTTGAGTGATTCCATATTTTTCATCACTTTAAGCGACATTATTTTATACATTATGCTGTACATTTTCTTTTGCCTTTCACTGTACTTTATCGTGTGTTGTTGTAACTCAATCGAATGAAAAACAACAGGTACACGTGACACAGTTTAAAAAAAAGAAACAAATTAAACGTGTAATAAAGGTGAAATTTGTTTATCGGAAAGCTATTAACATTTTTTGAAGTAGACATTTCAATTATTATCTTTTTCCCTTTATGGTAAATGTCAATTACCAAAGCAATGATTATGCCTAATTCTTATATTATCGACTATTTAATATATATGTATGTATGTATTTAATTTATAAAGTAGTTTAAGTATGTTTATTTATGATATTTGATATTTAATTATCTGCACCACCTACATCGCCAGATTAGATTAAATTATTCCTTAAGTTAGGTTGCCTGGAAGAGATTGCTTTCAGGGATAAGGCCGCCTTTTGTTTCTACCATGACAATATTGTAATTGTATATTTTGAGATTGTGTATTTGGTGAGCAATAAAGTGTTATCTATCTATCTACTTCCCTCACCTAAATATCGGGTATATTAAGCAATAATTATTTCATTTCCCGAAATAGAAGAATCCTTTGCACATATTCACTATTTGAATTAAATTCATATCATATACCTTTCGTGAAAATTGATTCATGCACTTTTAGTTTCTGAAACTTAAAAAAAACTGGGATATAAAAACATAAAATATCCATAGCCCATTACCGAAGGTACACACACATTGTTATAAAATATTAATGAAAATTGTTTCATGACCAAGTCATTGAAGAAAAAGCAAACAAGTATTACACAAATATTGAAACGGGCATATTTCCACACAAAAGCATTTCCACAATCATATTTGTACATATTCAGTACGCACATATTTTCAATAAATACACAAGTAACGTTTATTATTTTAATAGTACCGATATTCAGATGTCTATAACTTACCTTTCCCACAGGTTATAATTCACGATCGCAAGCCTAGGAACGGAACATATT
Source organism: Dendrolimus punctatus (assembly GCA_012273795.1). Classification (NCBI taxonomy): domain Eukaryota; kingdom Metazoa; phylum Arthropoda; class Insecta; order Lepidoptera; family Lasiocampidae; genus Dendrolimus; species Dendrolimus punctatus. The sequence goes on from CM022541.1 coordinate 21,232,339, forward strand.
GCAAAGAAACTATTGTGAAGTTACTAGGAGAGAATCTTCAACTAGCTGACGAGAATGTCACATTGTGTCTAGCACTTGGTTATCAGAGGGTACAAAGGCTGCCAGGTAAGCAACTGAGGTAGTTAGTAGAAATAAGTGAACGAGTGAGGTCGCATAAAGAAAATTGTAGATATTTTCAAAACCTTAAAGTTTTGAAAATAGCTTAATACCATAACAATAAAATGACTAAGCCAATTGACATTCATTATTAAATACAAATTTATATTATATAAACAGAATTATCTATTACACAAGATAAGGAAAATTGGACATAGCAGTGTAAAATAACACGTATTAAAATCAAATCGAATCAAAAATCATTTATTGATTGATACATAATTCACAATGTTTGAAAATCTTTGGTCCCCAAACTCGGTCAACCTGTATCTCGGGGACCTCCTTCCTAATTGGTACAATGGGGATTGTTCACAAAAAATTACCCTCTAATTTTATATTTATATTACGTAAAATAGGGTATTTTAAAATACTAATTTGAATATTTTTGAATTTTAATCGTTAGTTTTTTTATAATTCAAGTTTAAAATTATTTCTCCGATGACGTCATAAGGTACAAGTTTACATTGGTTTCTTTGCCTATAAAACAAAAATAATAAAAGTAAATTTTATCTATATATAATCATAGTAATCTGTGCTACTATTTAAATGTCACTGTCACACACTCTCATTACGTATCGTGATCATTTTAGTGTTTTTTGTCGCTAGGCTTATAATTTTTCGTGTTCAACCATTATTATTTTCTATAGTTATCGTAAAAAAATTTAAAGTGGTCTTTAGGGAAAACCCATGTTACAGAACTTAAATCAAATAATGTACAGCCAGAATGTTTTTTACACCTGAAGCAGGCAAACAGGCAGACGGCCCACCTGATTGGATTTAGTAAGCTCAAATAAAGGTCAAACGCATTTCTTACTAAATACAAGAAGATCGTACGTTTTTTGGAATTTTAACTAGACAGAAATGATTAGGGACACTATTTCTCGAAATGGTTTTTCAAATAGCTAAATTAAAAAAAATTGAACAAACCCAATTCTGATTGTGAAAATATTACAGCTACGTTCATGTATTCATATTCAATAATGACCAACAGCAATAAATGTGACATAGTACGTCATATTCATTACAAACATCCAATCCTTTTAAAAGCTTATTTTACATTAGGTTAAAGTATATATATTTAGGTTTAAGTAACATTTTGAGAAAGACCGTAACATCACCATGGTCCCAGACGGAAGAACAGCGCTAGTCCTTGTTGGCTAGCATTATGCTGAGACTGGGTCCAATTTAGGACTTATTTTGTTTCTTTCTATATTTATATTAACTTGGTTTTTTTGTTCTAAATAAAATATTTTCTTTCTTTCTTCTTTCTATAAAAATTCAAAAACATCAATTAGACTTAGATATTTAGACTTTTTGGTTTATTATGATTTCGTAATTTGGGTAAATAAAATGAGTAACCAGGAGTAGATAAATGGTATATATATGTATATATATATATATATATATATATATATATATATATATATATATATATATATATATATATATATATATATTAGGGTGGTCGTTAAAAATCAAATTTCTTTTGACGCCCCCTAAAAAGCTTCCTTTTAATGAAAAAACACTGGGATTTTTTTTATAATTTTTTCAAGTCAAGACAACACGTGCCTCAAGACGATTCAAGTTAATTTTTGGGTAATATCATGTTTTTTCAGGAAACTTCTTCATACTTAGAAGTAATAATTATTTTAAGATTGGAAAAGTTTTAACAATGACATACCTTCCGTATTATCATTCTCAGTGATGAATTTCAAATTATAGTTTCAGAAAAAGTTTAAAATTCTTCGTGATTCAAGCTTATCTTTCAATTTTTTTTATATTTTTAGTTTTAACTTGAATCGTCTTGAGGCACGTGATGTCTTGACTTGAAAAAATTATTTAAAAAAATCCCAGTGTTTTTTCATTAAAAGGAAGCTTTTTAGGGGGCGTCGCAAGAAATTTAATTTTTAACGACCACCCTAATATATATATATACATATTGTGTTTTAGATATGTACGCCTAGTATTTCGTAGATACCGATCTTCACTACAAAATATTGCATCTATAACGGCCTTATTTATTGTGAGAAATTGGATTCAATTTTTATCCTGTCAGCGTGGACAGAATATATTTTGCAGCATTCGCGTCCAAAAATACCTTAAGTAATATACAGATAAACTTATTCTACACTCATGTTATATTCGATCTTAGCGAATTGTGGGTCTTCTTACTTGGAAAACTAGGTAATACTAGTCTACCTTATCTCATTATTATATATATTTCCTACTCATGTAGGGAAGGTATGGTACAACGTATTAGATAAAAATAAGAGCTTCACTGATAATGGTAAACTACCAAGCTTTTGGAAGCAAGATATGCTTATGTAGGGTAAGAGTATGAAATATAAAAAATGAGTTTTTTAATTGCATAAGTTCAGCAGACAGACAGATAGAGATAGACCACTTAATGGAAAGCGGTTACCATGGCCTATGGACATTTGTAACACCAAACTACCAATGTGCTGCCCAAACACAACTCATGGTGGCGGCACACTTTAGATCAAGGGTAGTAGTTATCCAGTCGGACAAACACTACCACCTGCCTGTGGATGTGGAAAATTATTAATTTAATATTGTTACTGTATTATTGCCAAATAATAAAAACACTAAAAACTCACCATCTTAACGGCACCCTGGCAAGTAAAATGAAACTTAAAAACACCCAGGTATCGCGAAATACAAATCCCAAAACAACATTATATATATCGGATCACAGAAGACACCTTTTTTTAACCTATCTATAAATTTAATTTAAAATTCGTACACATTATAGGCTATTATGCGAATAGGTTATCACATGGACATGATGAAACTATAACTCCTTTTATGTCTATTTCCACGACAGGGAGCAGGACTGTGACGAGGGAAGTGATAAGCACGAATATCAAATGTTCAGAGTTAAATGAGAATAAGTTTCAATTACGTACTACACTAGATACTACAGCCTATCGGTACCGTGGAAGTAGACATAATATAAATGAGGCATATAGTTTCCATTCTTAAATAAAACAGCCCATAAACGTCCATTTGCTGGCCTCCCATGTGAAGAGGGGACTCAATTCTTACTGTTTGATTATATAACCTTAACTAAGCGCTTTGAGTCCACCTTCATTATACGCACCGCAAAAGAGTGGAACACACTGCCGGAGTCTGTTTTTCCCGAAACCTACAACTTGGGTTGAAGACACCCAGTCTCGTGTGAATAGGTACCTTCTGGGTAAGCGTGCTCGATCTTAGACCATATCTCCGCTCAAATAGAGCGAGATAATGGTCAAACGCGAACCTATACGTGATTAAAAAACACAAAATCAGAATACTTGTCAAAAGCTGTAAATTTCTAGTAGTGACTAGTAGTCTCATAAAAAGAAAATCTACATACCTCAAATTTGTCTTTGAAACTGAACTGTTTACGGAAACGCTTTGACATCAACGTTGCTGGTATTGTATCCATTTTATTTTGACACACTGTTCCTTGTTTATCTATCGATGTATCCGTACGGGATGTGACCAAAACAAGCCGTAGTAAGTTAATGATAACAAACAAAGTAATTGTTCGGGCCTGATTACACGTGTGACACGTTTGCTACCGGAATTTGTGGGGGTTTACGCAGAATTTATAGCGAGGATGACCGTTCGAGATGAGATTTCAGGGAATCCCTTGAAATTAGGGCGAGGTTGTTTTTTATGTTTTGAAGCGGTTCTCGGTAACAAATCTCAAGAGGTTTAATTTAATTAAAAATTATATTCTCAGAATAAGGAGCCTGTTAGGGAAAAACTTCGTAAGATACGAGAAATTTTAAGCGTTTCACTTTTTTATTGTAAAATATAGCTAAAATAATCTTGATCCTAATATCCTTACGCAAACATCCGTAGGCCCATATCTGCAATAATGACATAATTATGTATATATTATAGTCAAAGATCGATATGTAATCTCCTCCTGTAATAACTGGTTTATCCTAAGTTTGACCAAGAGCTTCCGACAAAACACGAAATAAATTCCTATTCAGTCTTGACTGAAGTATTTTTAGTCAAACCTAGAACCACTTAACTTTTTAGCTAAACATAGAACCTAAAATAATAAGTTTCAAGCTTTGTCTAGTCGATCCCAGAAGCGACTAGGTAGACTCGGTCAAACGTCGACTCGTACTGCATTTGTTGCATATGTAATGACTGCATAAATTAGTCTCTCCTAAGTTAGAAAAAAAATCGTTAGTCAAAGGCAGAAAAACGTCATTTATTTGGACCTTGACTAAGATTTTATGTCAGATCTGTAATTTGACTACACAAACCTCGAAGCGCCAGAGCTTTGATTTTTGACTATAACATATATAGGTATATATACTAATAATCGGAAATATATGAGCAATGTATCAATAATAAATTGTATACTCGTAGGGCCTTACTTATAATAATCTCATTAAGAAAGGATTAGCTATGTCTTAAATAAGATACTCTTAAGCCCCTAATCAATGACTGTTTCAAATAAATCTTGCCATCTTGCCTCTTAGCAGTCACTAAAACTACCTCTCAATATTGGTTATTTTTGACAGTTATTTACGAGTTACTTTACTACCGCCTCATATCCTTAAGAGGAGTTTATGGGTAAGATTTTCGTTGATCAGTTGCTGAGCAGTTTTTTAAAATTTAACAAACGATTATAAGGATAACGATATAAGGCCAGTAATGTTTAAATTTGTCGCTTACGATATTCTGCTATCACAAGGTGGTATTGGCTCCGTGCTTAGGAAAGAATTTTCTTTTATTCCCTAAGTTCCTTTCAGAAAAACTACAAGTCCACTTCGAGACACTAGAGAATTTGAAAAAATATTCAGCGTCAAAACTATTTGAATGTCAGAAACAACAACAAGTCGGAGGAAATTGCTCTCATGAGAGTCAAGATCTCGAAAGAACTGTCGTAAGTATTTCCAGTCTGCAATGAGCTTGTAAAATATTTTAAGATTTCTATTTCCCTTATGTGCGTCTGAGTAACCGACAATTCGTCAAGTTACAGATATGAAAATTCATTACTATTCATATCGAAATGTAAATGCGGGCGAAGTCCTGGGTAACCACTAGTCTTATATATATCTAGAAATTACTTTGTTCATTTACGGCCCTGAGGATTAACCGATTTACATGAAGCTTGGTATGTATGTAATTTTAAATACAGGCATTTTTTTTGCGGAAAATGAGATAATATCCAAGGGATTCAAAGTTATCGAAACGAATCGAAATCACATAATTTAGAATTTATTATTTATTTTATAATTTCCAAATCCAGCTAATAAGATAAAAGAAGGGAAAGGTATGTGTATAATTTTAAAAACCTAATTTTTACCGGAAAAGTGGGTTAATTTCCAAGGGATTCAAAGTTATCAAAACGATCTATATCTATATCACATAAATTAATGTTTATTATTTGTTGTGTAATTTCCAAATCCAGCGAATAAGATAACAGAAGGGAAGGGAAACATAATGAATGAATAAATGATAAGAATGTTATTATCATACTTTCAGTTTCTTTACGAGACTTCACCGTTTCCAGTGGTGATGGCAGAAATTGCGATACACGGTTTCAAAGAGGTATCGGACCTTAGTGTATGTCTAAAAGATATTATCTCAAGAATGATGACACATTCGGTGAAGGTGATAGGAGATTTCAACCGCTGCATCCACAACATCGAAATGCCAAAATTAAAGTATCTATTAAAGTTCATGAAGAAGTATGCTTAATAAATAGTATATTTTCCAATGTCCCTGCTGCGCCTGAGACATGTTAGTTTAGTTACCGTTTCACGCAGATGTGGCGATTGGTTTAATGCGTTATTTGCTATGTGACAGTGTTAATGATGTAAAACATTGACCGATTACATTGAATTTTTGATTATACACTAATGTGGCTAGTCATTAACAGCGTTATTTTTATCGCTATAAATAACACGCGTTTGGTCAGTCACTAACACTAACATTATACCAGACGGAGCAGGGGCATTATGTATAGTAAATATATTGAACATGTGCAGTTTTACATTTCACATTTTCAACGCATTTGCTCAAAAAAATGTGTTCGAAAGTTAAAAATTATCTCCATACAATGAAACTTGTGGTAAAATACATAAATAGATACTCTCACCCAAGGCCCGCTTGCATAACGATCACCTTTAAATGAAATTAGTTAATCATACTAAACTGCCTAAATACGTTTTATACAAAACGCATTGACAGTTCTTAAAACATATTTTGCGTTGTGCAAGACGCTAATTGTATTTAAGGTTGTTAAATACGTTTTGTGTTTATTAAATAAATTTAAGCAACCCTCTGCAAGCGGCCCTAAGTGTCTATTTTACTTTTACTTGGGTGCAAATATATACTTAAAAATTCCACCAAAAGTTTGACACTACGAGAATAAGCTAGCCGTATAATCGACCCTCCTTGGAAGCGCTTTTGATAAATAGATTTGTCTCACTTACATACTATAGAGAAAATGAGACGAAAGATGTAGTTCTGAATTTCACCACACGTATGTAACGCCATTTGCAAAAGCGCGCCATTTTCATATTAAAAACGTCAAAAATTGTTGCAACTTTCCGACTGTTATTTATGTTTGTTTCATTACCTATTGTACTTGCTTTTCGTAAATGTGTTGAAAAACGTTGTATGACACACCGGCAATTGTTGGTTTTTACAAACTCGTGACTATGGTACGCTCTCGAGTCCCGACTTTGTTTGAGGCTTATTCTTCAGCGTTTATAAAAACTAAATTACCGTGCTAGTATCATAAATAACTATTGTTTTAATATCAGAGATAATTGTAAAATCATGATAATAGTGTGCGAATAAATACATGTAAAAAGAAAGAAGAAAATTTGTGTAACTAAGATTGTAAAGTGTCATCGAGCCATCAATACGCGCTCGCACGTTTATCAAGTCCTGAAAGACCTGTCATCCGCATTAAGATTTTTGTCATGCATTGAGAATAAAGTCCTTTTAAATCACAAATATAAGTAATAATTACATAGCGTCGGCGTTAGTGCAGGACCTTATACTTAATTTTTTGATGATAATATTTTATTCGTCAAATTATTGACCAGTAGGTAGTAGGCACTAGTATATTGTGTAACAATTTTGACGAAAAAAGTAATTTCAAATAAACAATGTTGTTAAAAATTCCTGCACTCACGCCTACGCAGGTAACTAAAACCATGCTTTAAAAATCGTTAAAAAAGCACAATTTGATTTAATGTTTTATGCCACTATTAAATTAACGCTTTATACAAAATTGTTTCAAGCGATTTCGCTTGAGACAATAATGTTTTGAGTATATTCTATAGTCGATTAAATAATAATGTATTAAATAATTTTATGTTCATAACAGTCTATTTATTTATTTAAAATCAAACCAGAAATTACTATTTTATACTTATATATATAAAACGTATTAAACAAACGAATAAATACTTTTTGGTGTAAATTCAGGATTTCCAAAGACCCCTCCCTGAAAAAAAGATTGGGTGTGTCTGCAGTTCACACGCAGTACAAGTGAAACTTCAGAGAATATACTCACACATCATTTTTTTCTAACTTTCATTAATATAAATTACTTTGGCCTACATTCGACATCATATTATTACATATAGTTCAAAATAAACTTCTTAAGTATCACTTTCAATTTTTCACTGTTTTAGTCTAAAAAATATTGTTAGTTTTATTTCAGACCAAATTGGACGTACGTTTAATCAGCGGTCTTATTGACTCTTTAATCTGTGCAGCACAATGTGAAACTCGTATCTCATTCTCTCGCAGGCATAGCCCTATACATTTATATGTTTATCTCTTTTTGGGATCGCTTTTCGTTTCAACGATTAAAACGATTCTAAACAAGTTTAACTTCAAAAATACAAAAATCGCAAACGGAGTCCCCGTTTATAAGACATTATCTTCAACTCTAAAACTAATTTTAATATTGCAATTATGATTAAGACCCTGTTTGCATCATAATATTTTACGAATAATAATATTATTATTTTCTAATAAAATCATATTTAACGTAATGTAATTTAATTTACCTATTACTGTTATTTTTCATCCCTTCTTGAAAAGAAAGTACCAGTATAATAATGTGGGGTAAACATCATGGCCGAGCCTAACATAACTGGGGAGATAAAATCTCACTGTCTCTACTGGCTCAGTCATATAATGCGGATGGAGGAGGATCGGGAAGTAAAGAAAGCACACCTGGGATGACCAATCGGTCAGCACCCGGTTGGTCGTCCCGAGTATCGCTGGAAGGATATAGTGGAAGCTGACCTGACCGCACTACAAGCCCACAATTAACAATACTACACTGCGCAGGACAGAGGGAAATGGCGTGCTCACGTTTCGGAGGCCAAGACTCACTTTGGGTTCCTAAGCCAACCAAGTTAGTTATAATAATGTCATTGACGTAGATTTATTATTGATAGCGAACTTTCAACTATGACTGATGTATGTGTGAATGTGCCCTTACGGTTTAATAGAGTCGTAGAAGCGTGCGCCTCATTCGGATTCATTCCGTATGTAAATTGAACAATTTCAATAAAAATGCAGTGTGCATTAGAAAATTCATGAATTCAGCGCACTTGTTGACGCGTGCTTCCTTATGCATTGCATTCAATTGGACGAGGACTCGGAGAAGTCTGTGCAATTACTAGCACCGTCATCATATCGGTGCGATAAGATTACGTAATACTGACAAGATTATCTTATCAATAATGGCACCAATCGCATTGAGATTCGATTAATATCTTAAAAGAGAAAGTTTGTGAGAATGGATAGATGTTTGTTAATGTTTCACGCAATAAGCAGGCACTGAAAGAATTTTGGCGAAACTTTACTATAGCATACATTACTATACATTAAAATAGCAATAGGCGAGGAGAGAGAAATTATTGTACACCTTTATAGAAAACTAAAGCCTAAAAATATTCTTAATGTGCACAATGGGCCTTCTTATCGCAAAGAAGCGATCTCTTCCAGAAAAACCGTAGACTATTCTAATTGGCCAAAAGATAACGACAAGCGTCATGGTGTCAGATTAACACGTATCATCGCCGGGTGCAAAGCTCAAAGGCGGGTAGAAATATGAGGGCAGACGTCTTTGACGTTGTGAATCTTTGAACACACACAAGTTGCAGTCCGCTGAGATTACAACATAATTCTAACAAGACTTTCTCATCAGTAATAATAGCCATAGAATTAGGTTTTTTTACCGATAGAGTACGAACAAACAGACAGGCAGGAAGCCTAACTAATGGGAAGGATATACTGTCGTCTATGGATATTTGCCAAAGCAATATTCTGCCAGTCTCGAAGGTGGAACTAGAATCTGGCCACTTATACCGGAGTACAACTCAAGGTGCTGGTGGAAGTACAAACGGGCATAATCCCCTACCATCTGATAGTGGCCTCTTCTACCGTGTCTCACGACAGGCCGTCTGACCACAGAAATTATTATCCTTTCTCTGTACCTGCACTGATATAATTTATTATTTAAAATGTTTAGTGGTTTTGCTTCTTATCGAGTCCTGGAAAACACTCCTTTCCTAGTAATATTTCCAGTCCTTCTGATTCCTCATTCAAAATCCCTTACCCTTTTTCGTTCCCAAAAAAATATTCTTCTCAACTCGCCTGCTACGGACGTTTTCGAAGTAACTACTCAAAAATCAAATTATTAAAATAGAAGATGTGAGAGTGTCTTACTGTTGCCTGGCTCAAACTCGGCTATTAAAGGAAAAATTGCAGATTGGTGTAAAGTGCGTACCCTTTTAACTCACAACTCCTAGATCTTAATAGCACAATTCCAGTAATGGTAAATGGTAATGGCCCATGCCTTTTACATGCTCTGTTAGAATTTAAGATACGGTTTGTTACGACGGACTTATAATTTGTACATTTTCGATTTACATATATTTAGCTTACTTTAGAGATGACCATTGAATAAACCTCACTATTTTACATATTACATACAAATTCCTAGATCAAAAATAATTCCTTAGGTATTAAATATCCGGAAAAATATTTTTTTTTATTTGGCTATGAAATCTAATGCATCGTTTTCAGCCAATCGCAGTCCATTGTTGGACGTAGGCCTCTTCGAGTTTGCGCAACATATCCCGGTCCTCCGCTGGCTTTATCCAGTATCTACCGGCGACCTTACGCAGATCGTCGGTCCATCGGGCTGGAGGGCATCATACACTACATTTATCGAGGCTCGTATTCTCCATCGGCCATCGGTCCTACGATAAACATTACTAGCCCGTTGCCACTTCAACTTTCTGATTTTATGAGTGGTTTCGGTTTTAATCCATAATAGCGACTCTAGATCGATGAGTGACTTGGAATTTATGGACCAATACTGGTGTCAGTTTCCATTTCCAGCACTGTAGGTCAGAGCAAGGAAGATGCAAGACTTTTATCTTCAAGTAGGTACTGCGGGTTGATCGACGAAAACCCGAATACATAATAAAGAGGCTTTTTGTGACCTCTTTGATAAAAAACGTATCTATTACAAAAAGATAAAATTGTGCTTTTGTTAATGATTATTAAAATATAAATTAAAATTTTAACATCTAATGTTCCCTTTGATATGGTCATATAAATATTTGAGATGGATTTTAATATTGCCTGCGGCGACAACATTTTCTCTTATTGTACGGTGAATGTTTTAGGTATACTTAATTATTATAATTCGTTAGTAAAATTTAAATAAAGTATTCATCGTTGAAAATAAACCTAGAGTATTATTTATTAGAAAAATAAATTTAAAAGAAGTATATGTTAGGAATGACTCGATAAATCATTATCAATTCTAACATTATTACCTACCCTTACACGAAATGCTCTGCGCAAATTACACAAGGTGATACATGTAACACTTTTTTAGTTTGATAAACTATTTACATTTCACAACACTTTATTAACATTTCTTAGACAATGTCAAAGATATGGTTAAATGACAAACTTTTCAGAAATGAAATTTATAAAAGGCAAAATGAAAATTAATGAAAGTTATCTGTTAGTAATATACATCACATACTTGCTATACCAGCCCGGTGTTCTAACAGTGCTGGTAAAACGGAAATCAATAACTGTATTATATACTATAACAAAACTATAAATGCTTCGAATTTGTACAACTCGTTTAAAAATGTGAATAAATTAGGGGGGGGGATAATTAGGACCAGGAGATTACAAAAATGTTTTTATTAGAATTTTTTGTCTGTCTCTCTGTCTGTTAAAGCATCTCGTGAAAACTACTGAACGGATTTAAATGAAACTCGACACAAACTCATATCCCGGGGCGTAACTTAGGATACTTTTTATCCCGATAAATGACGTCATTTCCGCGAGATTTACGAAAATATCGAAAAAGACGGCGCGACGATCGCATCCTTTTTAAAAACTACAGAACGTATATGAACACAACTCGACAGAGAGATGGCTTATATCTCGAATCACCACTTAAGATACTTTTTATCCGGATACATAATTTGGTTTATATAGAATATACATAGAATAGAATAGACGGATTAGCTAAGTAGATGGCGCTGCAATCGCGATTTTTCAATTTTCTAACAAATACCTACGTTGTCATAAACAACATGTCATTCGTTGTACTTCATATCAGGTTGGCTTCGACTCGCCTTTATATTTTGCTGAGCTGTTATCTAAGTTTAGACTTTAGTATCTTTGTTATTATGAAATGTAAGAACCGAATTAAGTTTTGTTTCTCTAAAATAAAGTTACTGTCTAGGGTTTGACATGCGGAACGGGGCAAACTCTACTAATACATAAATTATTTAAAAAAATATTTTATTTATATGTTTTTTGTTTTTTCGTAACGGTATGAGTAGTGATATTCTGAAATTTGGTATATCAGACTATTAATAACGGTAATGGCGAAAAGGTTCATTTTATGCCGTAATGTGGAAATTTTTCTCGGTATATGAATACGTATATCATATTTAAAAAATCCTAATGAAATGTATGTGTTAGAGAATTGAAAAAAACGTGATAGCAGCACACTGCTAATCTGTTTACTCCATGGAAACTACATTATTTATCGGGATAAAAAATATCCTAAGTTACGACCCAGGAAATAAACTAGCTCTGTATCAGTTTTTACGTTCGCGCTCTAACAAAGAGATATACAGTCAAAAATTCTAAAAATTGCATTTTCAGAATCTCCTGAATTCCGAATTATCTCCACTATCCTCCCTGAATTTTTTCATATTTTTTGACTATTAAATACAAACTCGAACCATTAACAATTTTAAGTACAGGTACCTACATTTTAACATACGACATTTCATAAAATACAGAATCAATGAAACTATGATATTTTGATGATGACAGTATTATATATTCAAAATTACTTTAAAGACGTAGCTGAATATCAAAACTAGTTTGTAAAAGGGACAAATCCCTAAAGCTTTCAAATATCGATAATATCGACTATGATAGCATCGTAATCGCTTGATAATGAGATAATGGCTGAATTATTAGCTAAATAATCGGCACCCAGATAATTTCGTAAAGTTTGTGATTTTTTTATATAGAGAATTATGAATTCTTCCCATCAATAATTCTTAATTAACATCTACACGTAAAGGAAATTTAACTGTTAGAGTTTTTTGTTTCTTCGAAGCCTATCCTAAGAGTCATGACCTCTGCCAACTTCCATGAATAATTAGCCTTGTAAGCGTAAATGTAGGCAGCATTTCATTTTATGGTATTTTTAGAGTTTATATATTTTAGATTTTTCTGGAAGAAATTCTGAAATTTCTTTGCGATACAGGATAAATATTATGAGGTATATTTTCTTTTATTACTTTTTTAAAAAAGAAGATGGAATAAAAGAGAATAATATAGTAAATGCCGAATAACAAAACTTTAAATTGAACTGTGGGTAAAATAAACTGAATAATTTCCACTCACCAATGTGATGAGAACGTCCGCCGAACAGGGTTGATATTTCAAGAGCCTACTAAATCTCAAAGTCCTTTGAGCCATCGTTAAGGGACCGACAGGTCGCGACACATGGATAAGCGGAGAGGACGGCGGACGCGACGGCGGATTCGACATCTGAGGGACATTTCTGCGAACAGTCTCTAATGGTACCGTCCTAGCAACCAGCGAGTCACTGCCAACTGAATTCGCACTCCCGCTGAACATGTTCATCAAATCCCCAATAGAGCCACCACCGCTTGAACCACCCCCACATCGAAGTTTGTCCAAATCTGTCAAGCTCGAACCGCGGCGGACGCGTAAACGGGAGCCGGTGTTTGTCCGACTCTGAAATGCTTGGTCCCTTCTCACATCCGCCTCGCTGATCGCCTGACATTTCCTACTACGGAACATTGTCAGAGCATAACACAACCGAACTTGTATAACCACTAGGAGTTAATGTGAACACCTGTAGATTTGCATACAAATGCGCTCAGTATCAATAGGGCCACGGCCGCCCGCAGGATGGTGATAACGCGACCTCGCGTACTTCCGACGCCATCGCTTGCGCAATAATCGAATACCCTAAGTACATTTTTTCTATAAGGGGTGCGTACGTAACAAAGTCTGTTAACGAACTGAATTAAGAGTACGTGGCTTCGTATGTGCGTTTAGATGGAGCAACCGAACTGAACTAATGATGTGATTGGGTTCAAAGTCGTCACGGGTCTCCCCAGGCGGCCGCCACTTAGCTAATCGTCGCAACAAATATTAAATCTTAAGCAAAAAAATATGAAACGAGTAGGATTAATTGTCTATTTATTTCTTAAAAGAAGCGAAATTGCGCTTTGAAAGTTGGATGCTGTAGGCTGTTTTTCTTTGAACAGATTTATAAACGGCTGATTGTTAATTCCAATTTTATTTTTCTTTTGAGAATATATTATATCTAAACGTTGCTTCATCTCGAAGTACATTAAACTTCTTTACTTGTTTAACAAACAAAAAAACAGAGGCGTTTTGTTACTTGATTTCATAACGTTACGGCAATAAATAACCAAATTCAAACTTATTTAATCATAAATGTTTCAGTATACTTTTAAAATCATAGCCCCTTCAGATTACCTTCAAAACCTAGACGTTACCTCAATCTCAGCGTCATTGCTAATGGTGAAAAAAAATATCCCGTGAACACCTACATATCGATTTCTGAATTTACCTGTTTGCATTGAAGAAGCTTCGCGAATATACTGATCTACTAACTATCGTTCTGAAAAGGACGATAGAAAGTGTGAACCTAGTAGGTACGTTTATGAAGTCATACTTTACGTGAAAACCTATAATAGTAAATCACAGTAATCTATAATATAGTTATTTCGTAGACAATGTAATTCCGTCGACATGTACGTAGTTTAAATCAACCTTGATCAATTTACCATGATAATTTTACTTCCTTCACTAAAGATACACAACAGAAATATTTCAATACTCAATGTGCGCATGGCTCTAGATTATAAACATGTAAATACCCCAAAAGATATAAAGAGCTAATCTTCAAATCGAACACCATCAATTGGGTTTTTGAAAAAAAAAAATGATTTTTTTATGTATTTAAAACTTTATTATTAATAATATTGATATTTAATGCAAAAAACTTCAAAAAAATTTTTTTTCAATTAATTATGAACAATTAAAAATCGATGAAATTTAAATAAAAATCACGTGACTATAAGCGCGCCATGATTGGTCACCATAGTTGTGACGTCATAATGTTATAGCTATTTAATAGCAGTACAGCGTTTACGGCTATTACACGTGACTAGACAATAATATAAAAAATTTATTGTAAAAATACGAATTGTTAGTTGATTCCGATTAGCTACGTGTGATAAAGGATTTATTAAGGCAAAGTCTGATAACATTCCTGATGTTGATATATTTATGATCACCGATTTTTTAAGAAATGACGTTCGGTTTAATTCTGCTTAAGTTCGAGGTGCCAAGGCATCAAGGTAAGTCTGTTAAAAAATAATATAATAAATGAAAATATTTAAGTATATATTGTCCATTACATTAAATATAATTATTTATTTCATAAATTGTAGAGCATCGCGTGAGAGTTACGGCGACAAAGCTATAGGTTATGTTCAACTAAGTATAATATAATATAATATAAATATATCAAATTGGATCCCAATCATTAAATAAAGATACATAAATTTATTATTTAAGCACTTTAAATTATCAATAAAAAAAAATTTAATGCTATGATTATAAAGGTTATGATTTGGAGTCCAGTTAAAGAAATTTATTTACTGAACTTTACTTAAATATATAATAATTATTTGATTTGTATACTTAGATAAATAATAATTAAAAAAAATGGTATTAAGAAATACTTACATCGAAATGATCTTCACAAGAAAAAAAAAATAGATTTTGTTTTGGGGATTATCACGGTGCACTGCTTGAAACCATTTATTTCGACGTTTGACATCTTGGGGAACATTTAAAAACGTTTTATCAGGAGTTACCTTTGTAGTATTCGTACATAATGGTACAAAACAAGAACGATAACTTTTGAGGTTCGACATTTTTAATATAAATTTAAATATTTAATAATGACAACAAAATGAAATAGATCAAAACACTGTTTTTATTATTTTTCTATCAACTGCAATGAGTGAAAACTAACATTATGACGTCACACGCGCTCGGGTTTGTTCGGGAGTTGTCGGCGTGTCTTCGGTACTGGATTCAAAAATTAATTTTTATTTTGAAATAACTTTTGAATTATTGCAAAAAAAAAATTAAAAAAAATAGTTTTGTTATAAAACTAATATATAATCTTTCCATTTATCACAAAAAATTTTTTTTTTCAAAAACCCAATTGAGACAATACGTAAGGTATACCACAATGCCTTAAATAGTACCATTAGGTCTTGTTTCCAGGATCATTTTGACATTCAGGTCTACGGACTTCTTTTTTAATTTACGTCAGCATAGAACCGTTATTGACATTAATTTAAAACTCACTCAAAATATCATCCAAATTATACTTTATGTCCTAGTAGACGCTTCCTAAATTTAGATATTCATCTAGTTCGATTATCAGCTAAACGTGCGAATGAAAATTTAATCCCGTAAAATGAACAATTTACTCTAGTATTAAGAATTAAGAGAATTTTTAAACTTATTAGGATTAACGAGATACTCTGTTTTAGCCAAGGTTTTAGTTATAATTTTTTGTACAATACGAAATTCTTAACGTAAACGAATATAAAGTTGGTCGATCTTAATTACATTTGACTCAAATGTGCATAACATTTATAGATATAGTATATATAAACGCTTGTTCTATCTGCTCATGTTTTCCAGTTTATTCTCTTATACAATTTATATGTGAATAAATTTGTATATTTCTGCATAGTGAAGGAATAAATATTATTCTAAGCAAACCTTTGAGCAAGGAGGCTGAACTATTGTTTAAGTTCATGACTAAAATATTTAAAATGGAGTGAGTTAAAGTTAAGATTAATGTTATACTTAAGTTTATTTAATATATCAAAAAATGTAAATTTGCCATCACCTTCTGGCATCATCTGGCTGGCTTGCATCATCATTTGGCTGATATCGTCACTATTGAAGAAAAGTCTCAATAAAAAATTAAATAAAAAATTTATATTTACATGACATTCACTAAACATGATTTTAGAAACGAACGCAGAGCCACATTCGATCTTGGAAAGTTTATAGGTCCTACAGAATACAAATGCAGGTGAAGATATACGTAAGCTCACGTAAGTAAAACGGTACATAACCAAAATACACAGAAAGCTCACTTGCACATTTATATTTTAGTACAGAATAATATAGATGGACTCAGCATTCAAACTAAATTATGATGGAAGTAAAATCATATTTAAAGTCTACTCAGAATCCGATAATATGTAATTAAATCTTTAAAAAAAAAAATAAAAAAAAAACTAAAAATAATAAAGTTATAAAAAGGGTACGGAACTAGAGTCCGTAGATTAGTTAATTTAAAAAAAAAACTCAAACATCTTATTAAATTAACAGAAGTTCACCATTTGGCAATGAAATCGCCTGAGGCCTAATTACAGTAATTTTCACCGTCAATCAGCTGTCATAAATTATTGATTTTCGTGGTAACTGTATTAATATAAGGGTCGAATACATTTTGATAATAGTTTTAGGATTTTTGGTGAGAACTTCACTAGTGTCATTTTATGTTGAAGAAAATTATATTAATTTCTAAATATGTTGATATAAGATATTACTTCTAACAATAACTTGTATGCCCCAAACATTCTAACCGTTTATTGATATGTATCTTGTCAAGCTGCCACAAGTACTCTTTTAACGGTAATCATAGACTAGCATTCGTCAAAAACTTTGCTTTTTGAAAATTAAATATTCATAGATATTTGACAATAACTAGATATAAATAATTGAGAACCATTTATATAAAAAAGAAAGATTGCTTTAGGACATTGAAATAGTCCCTGAACATTTTTGTTTTGTTAGACGCCGTAATACGTAAAACTGTCTATACTAAGTAAGTTACTCATACAGTTACTAATTGTGTTTACCTTGCGGCAAACTTTATATCTCCTCTTATTTAGCACTCGATAGCTATTCAGAAGACGGTTTCATACAAATGAGTTGTCGTACAAAGCTCTGCAGCTAATCTGAAAAGGCTTAAATTGGATGCACTAAATTGGTATAATACATTACGTAACACTATGGATGATATACATACATACTAGCTTTATTACCAAGCTGATGGTAGTGCTTGTTTGATTTATGAATATAAACCAACCTCTCAGCAATGATCTCTCTCCTCTATATCGAATCATCATGTCATCCTTTATACAATCAATTAGTCTTATTCGATTTACTTTTACATTTTAACCCGTTAATCCTCCGGTTAGTAAAATATTGTTTAAATGAAATAATCAATAATAATAATGCAGTAGTATACATTGCATTATATTATGATTAATGAAATCTAATGTCAAAAATAAAAAAGTAAGTTTTGTATTTAGATCAAAATCAATTCTCAGAATAATAATAGAAAACAATCAAAAACTTGCTTATGAGATAATACCGGTAACAATCACTTACATTTTAAATATTAATTTACATTTCAATTATTAATTGCAAAGTACATTCATTTGTACAATACTGTGCGTAATATATTTTATCGCAAAACTCATTCGTTCTAACCCTGTGACCACAGTTCAAGGTTAGCGCATTAGGTGGCCACTATAATGTGAGCAAATAACATCATTTTCACATTGCTCCCAACTGCGAATAAAACCCCGCTGTGTGTCGAACAATGCTTTTGTTTCTGTACGACATAATCTTGTAACAGCGCGTCTTATGGTTAAAATATTATTACCTATGCATTTTTACTGAGTAAATTTTAGTTGCAACGTTTATTAGTAGAATCAGTCATAAAGACTGATCATGGTACATAAAAACTTCAAATTACAAACAAATCGAAACACATACCATAGCTAAGTATGGTTAAATTTGTTCTCATTTTAAAGTTAAGAACTTAGCCAATATTATAATAACCTTTATTGCTACTTCTATAATGTATCAATATTCAACTAAAAATAATAAATCACTCAATTTTCTTTCAAATATATCGTCGTTCTTTGCGCTCACCTCATAAAATAATTTATCAAGACACATAAGTGCTAACTGGAATTATTCATAGCAAGAACATATTTTGCTAAATATAGATTTTCTTGGTACTTTATTCAAAACGTATAAACTAATAACGATATTTTAAAAACTAATAAAACTGCTAGTAGTTTAGCTTTACAGCTGAATTCAACAAAATATCCTTCAGAAAAGTAAATGAAATATAGAAACCACATCATAATCTTATACGATACTACTAAAAAGTTATCGCTAGTAAAAAATTATCTTCACGAGTTAATTGGATTATCAGACACCACTCTATACACATTATGTGGCACTTATATTGCTTTATCTAAGTATTAAATCGGCATAAACGTCTATAGAGTCCTTAAGACACTGCAGGGGTTCAGTCTCCTACCGGGCTAGACGATACGAAAGGCTGGTGCTAAATAAATATACCAAGAATGTTGTAAAGGCTTTTATATTTCATTGATATTTTTGTCTTAAAAGAAGAATAAAAAATTATTTTTATAATACCTAAAGACAATCGTTCTCAACCCGTCAAGTAAATAATGAAAAAAATTCACCAGGAAGATAATTAATAGCTGGGATAATGTAATATTTAAAATATAAAAATTATTATTAAGACTTACCTGTTCCATTTGTATGTATGCTATATTAATTCTTCATCGATTTAAATACATAAAATATAATTAAATCGGACAGCACACTAAATAAAAATTCAAGACAACGAACACAGAAAACACGTACTTAGACATTTCTTATAATTTTTCGTAACATATTTGAACAAAATTTAAAACAAGTTAATCATTTTTTTTCATATAAATGTAGACATAAAGCAAATTCATTTGGATGTTGATTTCTCATTTTTCTCAGCTGTAATCTGGTACATAATACACACTTTCTTTTACAAAATAAAAATCAGTTGTAACCGAGTAATTTGTACGAATACAGATCCAAAATTTATTCAAGCATAGCAGCTTGTAAAATCCTACTTGTTTTTATTTCCCATCAATAAATAAGTTACTAAATAAAATAAATAAACAACTGAGGAAGAATTATTCATTTTTCGTTTCTATAAATGCATAAACTTAAAATTTAATTTAACAAAAAATTATAAAGTAATACAAAGATGAAAACTTAATCTTTATTTTTGAAAAACCAGAAAAAAATGAAAGGTTTTTATTTTCTTTCAAAATGTCCCAAAGAGATTGCTCCAAACAGTCTAATGTTTCAGATTCTGCAGCTTTGGTAGAAAAGATTGTACATACAAAGTGATTCTTAGTTCGTTGTCAAAATATAAAAAGGACTCACATTTAGCTGCATGATGATCTTGTTGTATGCACGATGCCACCTTTGCTTCGGTGTTAATTTCGGCTGCTCAGGCTTGAACTCCACTTGCTCCTTCTGTTTCCTCCCCTGATCTTCTTGAAACACACTATCTTCCTCTTGATACTGCTCATCAGACTGGAACTGTTCTTGGTCCTCGTATTTATCCCCTTGGAAATTGTCGTCTTGATCACGATACGTATCATCTTGGTAGGTATCGTCTTGATACTCGTCTGTTTGCTCATCAAAAGACTCACGAGCATTTCGAAATGTTTCAGTAACTTCTGGCACCTCGTGATAAGTCGTGCGTTCATCTTGAAATGTCACTTTTGATTTTTCTGTGATCAATTCTGTAAAAACAAAAGGTTAATCAAAGTATGTTGATAAGCTTTTATATAAATGACACAATTTTACTACATCTGTTACCTTTGACATATAGAAAGAAACAAAACCAGTTGCTTGTAATTATAATGATAATTTCACAGCGGGACCTATTGTGTATTTTTTAATTATTACTTTAGTTATATTTACGTATTTTGCTGGCTGAAATATTTACAACAAATATGTTCATTCTTGATAAGAACCGATGTCATTTATCCGTGCAGGAACGGAGAAAGAATACAATTTCCTGCGGCCCGGCGGCCTGTCGTAAGAGGCGACAAAACAACCCACAGCCAGGTGGTAGGGCATTTGCCCGACTGGATGGCTACCACCCCTGGTCTAGAGTATGTCGCCATAACAACCTTGTGTTGTGTTCCGGCATTAGTGACCAGGTTCCAGGCTCCCTAAAGAGAGCAGCAGCGCATTCGTAGCACCTTTGGTGTTGCAAATGTCCATAGGCGATGGTAACCGCTGTCCATCAAGTGGGCCGTCTGCCTGTCTGCTGATCTCCTGCAATAAAAATAAA
This sequence comes from Dendrolimus punctatus, assembly GCA_012273795.1. Taxonomy (NCBI): domain Eukaryota; kingdom Metazoa; phylum Arthropoda; class Insecta; order Lepidoptera; family Lasiocampidae; genus Dendrolimus; species Dendrolimus punctatus. Next base: position 21,253,412 of record CM022541.1, read on the forward strand.
AAAATAAAAAAAAGTCATGTAATTTAACAGTTACGTTTCCATATATTACTTTTTTATTTATTTCATTATGCAAAATGTGTCAGTACTTACCAAAAAATCATAACAGAAGTTACTATCTACATACTAGAGTATCTAGGATTTAATATAAACATAAAATATATAAATAATAATGTATAACAGCCACACATAGTTTGAATATAATAATAACCGTTATAGCAGAAATTCGGGAATACTAACCTTCTTGTGGAGTCGGAACAGTAAGTTTTTCTTCATGATGAAAAGAACTTTGTGATGTTCTACGATCAATTATTGACGGTGTTTGACTGTGATAACTGTCTACTGAAGGTTTTCTAACTTGTGAAATAGTCTTTGTAGGTGAAGCAGTCTTTTGGATTCCTGGACTACTAGGCGCTTCTGATAAGCGCCTTTCACCAGCAACATCTTCATGAATGGTATCATGAATATAATCTTCTTCATGATACCTATCTAAAGACGTTCTATCACGGTCCGTTGTTTGATCGTATTCAGTCTTATTGTACTCATCCTCGTCGTAGGCACTTTCGTCAAAACTCGTCTGGGTTAAGTCATCGGGTGCGTCTGGCAACGTACGCGTACGACGCACTGGAGGTCTTTGTATTGACTCCTGTCGTCTTAATGAAGGAGTTCGAGGTAGGGAAATTGGCGCCGACGTCGTAATAACTGACACTGGCATAGACGGTGATACTTCTGGGACGGATGCTGTGACTGGGACAGTGGACGTGAACGGTGTAACAGGGGCAACTGAAGGTGTAAACTGGTTGGTTGAGGTATTTACGGCAGCTTGTGAAGTGGGTTGGCTTACGGCAGGAGCACTCACGGCAGACGCTGCCGCCCCAAAGAAACTGCCCAACTTTTTGGCACCACCTGCCATTAGTGATCCTAAGGTTGCAGCACCCGTAAGAACACTAGATTGTAACTGTTGCGCCGGTTGTTTTTCTTGTTGAGGTTGTTGGTGATATTGTTGTTTTTGTAGAAATTGTTGTTGTTGCTGCTGCATATAGTGCTGCTGTTGTTGTTGATTAAATTGTTGTTGCTGAATTTGCTGCAATTCATGCTGTTGTTTCTGTTGTTTCTCTTGTTGTTCATATTGGTTATCTTGTTTGTATTGTTGTGATTGATACTGCTCTTCTTGATGATAAGACATTTCATTTTGTTGTTGAAAAGATTGTTGTTGATCATACTGTGGTTCTATTTCATATTGATGTACTAACTGTTTTTTGTCTTCTTCATACCTTTGGTCGACTTGAAAATCCTGCTTCTCCTGATACTCTTGTTCCTGGTATTGATTTTGTTGATCGTATTGGTATTGTTGATCACTAAATTTATAATCGTGTTGTTGATAATTTTGGTCTTTGTATATTTGTTGTTGTGTCGTTACAGGCGGTTGCGGTAAAAAAGTTGATATACTTGTTGTTATGGTTTTGGATAATAATGAATCTTCTTCACTTGTGACAGGATACGTAAATTGATTCAACGTTTCTGTTTCAGTCCACGGTTTTTGAGCTGAAATTTTCACACAAATATTTAAAACACTAACAGTGGCTTCATCACAAATTGTTTGAATTATTCGACTAGCCATGACCAAACATATATCTGTACTGAAATATAAAATTAAAAATGTGCGTTTTATTTATTACTGACACCGGAAATTCTTATCGCTAATAATATTATGATGATATTTTCAGTAGCGAATAGCAATTTCCTAGAATGCAAATTATTGTATATGCAATAACAGGACCGCATTTAAAGTTTAAAGATGCCAACTTGAACTAACCAATTGTAACGAAATTTTCTATAATTCTTTTAATAACTAGAATGATAGATATAAGATTTCAATAATATAATTTATCTAGTTGTAATAAATATAAACTAATAATTAAATTGATATTCTGGCATCGGAAGTAAATAACTGATATTTCAATACAAGTAACACATAAATGGCGAAAGTCTGTAATGTTGTTGGTGACGATGTCCACTGAAGGTGGTGAATATCTCGTCTGCTTGTTTGCCTACCTTACTCGAATCAAAATAACAAAAATAAGCCAGGACTATTACCAGCAGCAGGCGGAGTGGCGTGAGGGGTTTCGGCAAAGAAAGGCTGCATTCCATCTTCATCGTAACTGTAAAAAATATTTTTATATGTAACGATTTTCATCAGAGAATTCAATAATTACCCAAACTGCGAGTAGACCTGCGTAGGGCCGTAGGCATGTCTGAACATAAAGGATATATTGACAAATTAATCTAATTTTTGTGATAATTATTATATGTTATTATAAACGTAGTGTATATATGTATATATATATATATATATATATATATATATATATATATATATATATACATATACTAGGATTTACTCGCGTCAAAGTACCGCGGCCATCGTTTTAGTGAAAACTGTGTTGGAATAAGCTAATTTTTACTCACCCGAACAACTACAAATCACTTCTGGGAAAATTCCCGCGGGATTAGAGAGATAAAAAATATCACACATTTTATTGCATTAAATTTGCTACCGATCAGTTAAGTCTAAAAAGTAGCTGTCGGTCGATGAAAACCGCATCGAAATCCGCCTAGTATTTTACGTAAATCCCGAAGAGACAAAACGACAGACAAGAAATCTAAAATTGCATCGTGTTATATATACATATATACACATCAAAAAGCGATGGTTATGTAGACAAATTTAGAAAATTTTATTATGTAACTATCGCTGCATATTAATAGGGGGCACCTGTGTTATCAGTTATAAAAACAAATTAGAAAAACAATGGGAATTTATTTGTCAATTTTATACTATAAAATATATTATTACCTTGTATTAAAATTATTATCCTGATAAAGTTCAGTGGCAGTGTCCTGATAATCAGGCTGATACCCGTAGCTTTCGTAACCGTAGCTAGGTTCGGTCACCGTGTTCTCCGGTTCTATAGAGAGTACAGACATACTTTTAGTATTTTTAAAGTTAGCAAACGAAATGTTATTATCGTGCAGATAGGAAAAGATAAGCAGCATAACTAAACATTTTTGAATGATTTCTACAACCATAAAAAATAATATCTAGTCACCTATTTATTGACTTAAATAATAACATTCATAAAGTAACACGATAATGTTTTTTAATTTAATTATAATTCATAATTCGACTTATTCCTTTTTCTCATTAAATTATATTTCAAATAGGACGGTATGGTTGACACATTCATAAAATGTAACTTGTAGCGATATCGTAAATTTTCCTGCGACATATTTATCACGTTTAATTATATATAAAATATTTGAACTCTGTTACTATTTAATAATAATCTTATAGGTTCCTGATGTCAATTTCTCTATTTACGTAGTAATTTCTCTCATACTGTTCCACTTAAAATATAATGTAAAGGTGCGATTCAAATTCAAATTCAGAAGTTTTTATTCAAAATAAGTTGCATTGGAGAACACTTTTTGAAGGTATTTTATTTTACTTCCTAGTCTATGTACACCGCTTCGCAACGTGTTATTGCTGTTAAGGAGATGAAGCGGGAAGAAACTCCCCAGCAACACGTCTAACTAAAAATTGTTTTTCTTTATATTAATTGTTCTATTTATATATAAGTTCTTTTTTTTAAAGTTTTATACAGAATTATGTTACAGAATGACTTTTGAAGAATTAATGGAGTTGTAGCAAACAGTGCATATTCAATAAGACAGAGCGCAATAAAAGGATAGAAAATATTATTATAGTTATAAATTTTCATATGTTTTTTGGAACATATATCCATATAAACGATAACTTCTGCCCGCGCCTTTGCCCGTGTGGTGCGGTTTTTTAACTATCCCACGGGAACTCTTTAATTTTTCGGGATCAAAAGTATCCTATATGTTGACCAGGGATATAAGCACTGCACCATCGGTCCAGTCGTTTCGGAGATTATCCGGTACAAACAGCCAGACAAACAGAGAAACAAGAAATTTGAAAAAAATCAAAATTAGTTCTATATCACTTCTTACATCCCCCTGACTCGGTTTTTAGCATTTTTTTTAATTGTACAGAAATTCGAGCTTTACAATTTTATTATAAGTATAGATAGATAAGTACGGCAAGATTAAAATCTTACCGGGTACGTAAGGCACGTGGGTGTGCTGAGGCGTGGAGGCGGCCGGTGCTTGCGCTTGCGCAGCATACGTCATCTGCGTCAGCTGGGCAAGCTGCGCCAGCGGCGGTCGCGGCAGGCGCCGGCCGCGGCCGCTGCGCACCGAGCCGGTCTCGCTGCCCGGCGGCACGGGAAGCGCACGCCCGCGCTTCGGGGTAGACGATGGCGTCGCTGTCGATTCAAAAATAATAACATTTACACCAACCCAATCAAATAGATTGACAACTGATTACCGACTTTTGTTGTCCTTCCTATGCTCCATCCAAAGATAGTCTGGAAGAAATCGCCATGGGCGATAAGACCGTTGATTGTACTTGTATTAAATGTTCTTGATTTTATGTAGCATTTTTGTACAATCAAGTATATTGTATTCTATTTTATTCTATTCTATTAAAGTGATTTTGTTTAAACCAATACGATGTCCAACTTCCGAACTATACATTTTGTCTAAGGTTCTTTCTGTAAGGAAACTATTTATTATGCAGTTAGTTCTTCATAAGCACCGTATTTTGCCGTTTGATCCTAGTATATATAATAAAAGAAGATACGACTTAGTTTGTACACTTGTACCATGCCGCCTGCGATTAGCTGACCGACATGCTTATTTTCTTAGTCCCAAAATTTACAACCGAGTTAATAAGTTACTAAATATATACTCTCTTACTCATCGCGAATGTAAATTAAAATTAATCAACTGGCTAATAGAACTCCCTTATGACGACACCGAGAATTTACTAAACTGACTACACCAGTTTAATAAGTCTGTAACCATACACTCACTCATTTCACTTGTACACACATCACACACATACACACACAACACACACATTCACATCACATACATATACACACCACATTCATATACACACCAAAAACAAATATTAATACGAAAATTTCAAATGTATAAACTTTAAGATTATTTTCTTTTGAATTGTATAACAAACGAGTTTTCTGGACGTGGGCGCTAACAACTGCAACACTGTATTATACTACAGCAGTTGTTTGCGACACCAAATTGTTACTGTATACTTTGTTATTGGTTTCGAATAAATTCTTTAAATTCTTTTTTAAAATTCTATTAAGCTCACACTATATATTTTACTACACATTATTTTACTTTAATTTTATAATATAAAAATAATATTATAAAGGGTGTCCGGTGACAGAATTAGGATTTGAATTTGAAAATAATCCGTTCATCCGACAGATGTATGAAGGGTGTCGTTAGAATCTTCATTTTTGCTAATCATAATATCCCAGTAGATATATAGGGAGGATTTTTTTAATAGCACCTGGAGGGAAAGTACTATAAATAATAGAGATAGCAAATTTTACTCCAAAGAAACAGTTCTTTATTTTTGAAAAGAAATAAAACTGCATTCAAAGATTTTCTAAAATTTTCTTGCTTCACCCGGGAATCGAACCTACTAAAATCTGTAAATGTTACACACTGTAGTTTCATTGCATCGATCGTTAGGGTCAATCGTAAGTATGAAATCTTTCTAACATACTTGGTAAATTTAATTTAAAAATTAAAACGTTTTGTAGTTTTTTTTTTAAATTAATGTAGGTATATAATCCTCATTCTCCCACCGGAAACCCTTTATATATAAAGGTATAAAATTCTTAACATGCCGTGTCTGTACATGATGCTCATGATTTCATGTAAAAACTACTGGGCCGATTTCGTTGCGATTTTCGCTGCCGACGGTAAATTCTCAGACTTAAAATCTGCGCTACTTTTTATCCTGGGAATCCTGAGGAAACATGTCTGAAAATGATTTACAATGAACAAATTATCTCGGGAGTGATTTGTAGTTGTTCGGAAGCATAAAAATTTGCTTATTCCGACACAGCTTTCACTAAAACCATAGTTCACATTCTTTTTTAAACACTGCGGTACTTCACTTCAGTCGCGGACATATCCTAGCATGTAAATAAAAATATATACGTAGCATTTATGATTAAACGAATAAAAGAATGATATAATATATTGTTATATTTTATTTTAGTTTCATATGCCACCAAAAATCCATTGTTGTAATTTTCTTTATAATCTCCTTAGACACTGGGTTGCCTGGAAGAGATCGCTATAAGCGATTAATCCGCCCATTGTTCTAATACAAATGTATCCATATCAATTGTGTAGATTTAAGATTATAGTGCACAATAAAGAGTTTTCATTCATTCAAAAGAAAAACTAAGATTTAACATCGTATATAATATTTTTTTATTATTATTATTGCAGAACTGTGTATCTAACACAGTTCTGCAACTGCCAGTGTCATAACAATTTAAAATAAAAAGTTTAACCAAACTTTTCATCACATCACACATCACTATTATCGAGAAAAGGTGAGTCTTTAGAGTAGTAGGATTACTATTAAAGCATATATAGACAGACGACTTGGATATATAAGAAATGTTTGTCGAGGCTCCTTTTTTACCTGGTAGACTGGCCGTGGTGCGTCGCGGCCGTGGTCTATACGGCGCCATCTCATTATAATCAGAGTACCGAGACGACGGCACCATCTATAAGAAAACATAAGATAAACATTAAAAAAAAACATAAGATAAACATTAACATAAAAAAAGATAAACTGTTTACAATTTCCTGCGGCCGGGCGGCCTGTCGTAAGAGGCGACAAAACAACCCACAGCCAGGTGGTAGGGCATTTGCCCGACTGGATGGCTACCACCCCTGGTCTTAAGTATGTTGCCAAAACAACCTTGAGTTGTGTTCCGGCATTAGTGATCAGGTTCCAGTCTCCCTTAAGAGAGCAGCAGCGCATTTGTAACACCTTGGTGTTGTAAATGTCTATAGGCGATGGTAACCGCTTCCCATCAAGTGGGCCGTCTGCCTGTCTGCTGAACTCCCGCAATAAAAAATAAAAAAACTGTGTGTGTGTGCAGTTCGCACGTGTTATGTACGTCCCATATCTATATAATAGATACATACACGTATAGGATCGGCGGCCGCATCGATGACCCTCAAACTTGCAATTACGCTAATAACACGTCTATAATAATTTAATCAATGTAATAATATTTTTAAATAAATTATAATTAACCAAGAAGTCTTTAACCCACGCAGTAGAAGTGAAACTTCAGAGAATAAACTCACAGATAATTCTTCTGTAACTTTTATTGATATAAATTAAAATTCCTTTAGCCTACATCCGTCATCATATTATGATTCAAAACAAACTTCTTAAGTATAACTTACAATTTTTCAGTTTTAGTTTAAAAATATTGTTACCAGTTTTTTTAAGGTCCAAATTGAACTTATGTTTAGTCATCAGCCTTTTTGACTCTCTAATCTATGCTGCACAATTTAAAATTTGTAACTCATTCTCTCGCAGGCTTGGATAGATTAATGTGTTTATCTCTTTTTCGTTTCATCAAGTTTCAAATCACAACGATTCTAAAAGAAGTTTCACTTCAAAAAACTAGCATTAACATAATATACCTTTTGGTTTTTTGAAATACGTGTTTCAAAATAACATGAAAGACGAATCCTAAATATAACAATCGTTTATTAAAAAACGTAGCTCTGAACAGCTTATGAATTATGGCTATCGCCTCTGGTCTAGGGTGTGTCACCATAACAACCTTGAGTTGTATTCCGACAGCAGTGTCGTGGGTCCAGTCTTTTTAGAGAGCTGCAACACAATGGTAGCATATTTTATGTTACAAATGTCCATAATCGATGATAACTGCTTTCCATAAGGTGGGCCATCTGCTGAACCCATGTTATAAAAAAATCTCGCATGTCTAAATAATATCAGAGAGTATCATTACTCTACCGCTTTTAGAAATTTTATTAATTAAAAAATATTTTAAGCATAACTATTCAGTTTCACAAACTAGACCCAAATAAATGAATATCCACAAGCGTTACATACGTAATGTTACGATGAACGAAGAACAATATTAAAATTAATCAATGCTAGTGACATCTAGTGAACACGATGTATAACTAAACATCAAGCCAACACATTCGAGTAATATTATGGTTGGTACTTCTGTAAATTTCTTAGTTTTTTCTTCAATAATAGTAATATATTTATTGCCTGAAGCAGGAAAACAGCCACACATTTTTTGCAGCACCAGCAGCCAGACTTTTACTGCGTCAGGGGCGTTTCTAACACATTTCCGGCCTTTCAATAACCCTTCCCTTCCCTTCTTAAACAATCCCATGTCATAGTGCAGAAGGAAAATCACGGTGGACAGTGCCCTATAAATCATTATCGTACGCGAAGAGAACCTTCTAGAGAACCATTGCATATTGACCGTGAGAGCTCAAAAAATGGAGTAAGCATCTCGTCAATGGAGAGCGTTATCTGCCTAATCTTTTAAAGTTACAATTTTATTCACAAATACTTGTTATAAATTAAGTTAATACTACTGCAAGTCACTATTATGTTGACTTAATACCTAAGGTACTCGCGTCTGAATCTTGGCGAAGAAGCATACACTATTCAGGCAGTGTTTGTAACCTAATAAGCATAATATGTATGTCTTTGAAGACCACGGGGCCATTTTTATGGCCCGGACTTTTGGAGGGCTTGCGTGGGGCCATGGGAAGGCCAACACGTAGAGGCCCCTTGGCAAATTTAATGTAAATGTATCGTCACACTGACCGGCTATTATCCCTGTCTATACCATATAATGTACCAAAGGACAAGCCCCGACAAGTGTAGGACTATTGTGGGAAATGAGAACAAAAAGTACCGGGCTATTGGGTGAACTGCTAGTGGTACTAGGGGTCTGAGAATATGGGGACTATGGCATCCGCCCAATGCATCGCAAGGCTTGTGGAACATAGGAAAATGGGCAGATGGTGGTGATGGTTCACCGCAGCTATTTCCAACTTTATGCCATTTATTACTTATACGCAAAATTATTATTACAATATCAGAAAGTGCACATGCACATCAACATTACCAATGTATGTATACTATCCATGTTAGAATAGCATGATGGATATATTATCAGTTCTCCCAAAATAGGGAAGATCGAGCTTAGTAGCGGTATGTTAATATACTGATATTATTACTATGTAAACCATATACTTGTTTAACGTGAAAGAAACTATTTTTAGATGACTGTACCATAAGTGTCCCGAGAAACTGTTTAGAATGGTGTCTTCGTCTAATTTCTAACATCATACAGCGTTCACTGTCACTTCCTTGAGCTTCGATTGCGTACGCAATGGTTCTTATAGACGTTTTCTTGCGGATTGTAGAGATTTGGAGTTTGGAGCTGAGACTTTCTGACACCGCTACGATATAGGATTTTTTTAATAAAGGTATATTAAAATTCCTTCGAAGCTGGCAGCGCATTGGAACCACTTGCCATCAGGTGAGCCGTCAGCGTGTTTTCTATACTCAAGCAAAGCAATAAAAAATTCGATGCTTGTACGGAAGTAATGAATATATGTGGAATACCTGTTTGGGCGGCACTTGAGGTAACTGTACGACGGACGACCGTCGTTTATTGACGATATTCTCATACTCGGTCGGCGTAAGACCATATCCATCGTCAAAGAAGTACTGCCCACCACTATCCCATTGTCTGGAGTCGTCTCCAACGTAGGATGTTTGGTAAGGGTAACTACTCGAATCGTAATACTCCTCGTAGCTCGGCTGTTGCGATATATGTGAATGGTCCCTGAAAAACACCAGAAGGTTAAGAAACTAAAAAGAAATAGCTGAACATTTGACATATTTTTGTTATATTGGCTAGCATTCTTTATTTAAATTTGAATTTAATTTGTGAATATAAATTAAAATTTCTTAGTCTAAGGAGTTATGACAATTGTATACAAATTTACGAACTTATATAATGTCTAACTTAGTTTTAAGGCCTATAACTGACTAAATTTGATCTGTAGTTGCAATTTTATTTAGCTATTTAAATTTGATTAATATTTTTTATGTTGATACCACGAATAAGTAACATATCACTCTTCAAAATCAATAACAAATCTGAATTGTCTTCTGCTCCATACACTCTGTTACAGACTGAGATTTAAATCGTGATCACATTTGGGATACCAATATTCATAGCAAACTAATCTCTTATCCTAGTAATCCCTATTTGTCCTAATTTAATAGTTTCAAGAAAAAATGTAAACCAGTGAACATAACTTTTCCGACAAGCACGAATGCTATTGTAAATGCAGAAGCTCTTGTTGGACTATAGCGTTTTTTTTTTCACAATACGCAGCTGCTACTACATCAACTAGGATTAAATCATAGTTTGGGCTGTGTCAATTTAATTTAAAAAAAACTAGGATATGCCCGCGACTCCGTTCAACGCTTCAATTGAAATTCCACCGCGATTGCCGAGACAAAGTACAGCAGAATTTAAAAAAAGAATTTAAACTATCGTTTTAGTGAAAATTGTGTCGGAATAACATTTTTATGCACCCGATCAACTTCAAATCGCTACCGGGTAATTGCTCGCGGGATTCCCAGAGTAAAAAGTAGTGCACAGTTTAAGTCTAAGAATTTTCTGTCAATCAGCGAAAACCGCATCGAAATCGGGCCAATAATTTTTAACTGAATCCCGAACAAACAGAAAAGATTTTTTTAAATAAAAGCATGCATCTTCTTGTCGTTTCTATAGTTTATTCTAGACGGGTTTTTTAAACAACTTCTATGTATAGGCATATTTAGAATGATATAATATTATAGATAGTGGGCATTTTTTTTAATGCAGGAGTTCAGTAGACAGGCAGACGGCCCACTTGAATGAAAGCAGTTACCATCACCTATGGACGTTTGCAACACCAAACCTAGTCACTAAGCCGGAGCACAATGCAAGGTTGTTATGGCGACATACTTTAGACCAGCGGTGGTAGCCATCCAGTCGGGCAAATGCACTACCACCTGACTGTGGGTTGTTTTGTCGCCTCTTACTACAGGCCGCCCGGCCGCAGGAAATTGTATTCTTTCTCCGTTCCTGCACGGGTAAAGCGGGCATAGTAGATTATGCATCTAATCTAGTGAAAAAGTTGGGTTTGCAACTATACTCCAATAATTCTTTTGATAACGTACCTAATGTGCGTGCTAGTTGTGTAGCCATCGTAACTATAACCCATGTTGTCGTCATACAAAGTATTCTGACGCTCCAGACTAGGCCGACGTTGATCCTCTGAAACAATAACAATCTCATTCCGTACACGAGCCCTTACCACCGGTTTATCCTAAGCAATATTTATACTCAATTAGGTTCTTTTATTGCAAATAATACTTTAAAGTATGATTTTGTTTTAAGACTTAAATTTTAATTTACTAGGGTTAGACTAGTTTGTCTAATAACTAGCGGCCCCAGAAGACGTTGTCCTACTCTATAAAAAATAAAAATCTAGGACCCGATCCAGTGCAACCTACCGGTTCCAGTTGTGGATTTAAGCAATCCGGGGACCCCCACCCACTCAAACACACAAAAACAAAATCACCAAAATCGGTCCAGGTGATTAGAAGGATTCTAGAACCCGATCTCAGCGCCACCTACCATTTCAACGGGATAAAAAGTATTCTATGTCCGTCTCCTGGTTCTAAGCTACCTTCCTACCAATTTTCAACCAAATCGGTACAGCCAATCTTGAGTTATAAATAATGTAACTAACACGACTTTCTTTTATATATATAGATATAGAAGATTGAATTAATTTGTCCTTGAAACTAAAATAGATTATGTAGCAGATCACTGCCAGCTGAAAACGTGCCCAGAAGGCTGGCTGCATTGCCACGCTGTATGGCAATACTTATTTGTTGTGCAAGATGTGAGCCAGCCTTCTGATCACGTGTAGTGTCGAAGAGTTTCTTAGATATGAATAGGGATATAAATAAAATTGGAAATGGTAAAACAAAAAGAAACTATTCAGGTACAAATGTCGTCAATGATAAACTGACGGGAAAAGTTCGACTTTATATCAACTACAGTTTAAGTCTAAAGATTAGCTGTCAATCAATGAAAACCGCTACGAAATCGGCCCAGTAGTTTTTACGTAAATCCCGAACGACAACACAAAACGACAGACAATAAATCTAAAAAAAAACATGGCGGTCTCTGTCGTTTAAATAGTCTATTTCAGTGGGTTTTTTTTCTAATAGCTTTAGTGTAAAGACACGGCATGTTTATATTTTATATTATTGTAGATAAGTTACCTTGCGATTGCCAGTCAGCTGCAGTTCGCCATGATATCGCCGATTCGATGCTTGCTTGCGCATGCAGTTGGGACCATGTGTCGATTCTGAAAATTAAAAAGAATAGGGTAAATTACACCATTGTTGGTACCCCCTTAAATGAATTGGCTCTCTATTATTTCATTCAATTAACAAATCTTACTTTTATGTTAATAGCATCTAATGATTATAATCTTATTATTGTATGACTAAAAATATGAAATATTAGATTTCTTAATATCTTGAATCAATTGACTGCTTGCCAATCTTATAAGCTATCCTATTTAAACAATAATGTTATCATAATCAGCCAATCATTCCAGAGAGATATATTCCGAAGTACTTATTATCCTGCAAAATGGCGTACTGAAGTCGCGAAAAAGAAAAAATTTGATGTAAACGCTATAAAATTCAACTGGGGAATGAAAAATCAGAAAAAAATGAATACAATTTACGTTTATTATCTTTATGGAGTATGTTGCTAAATAGCAAGAACATATTACAATAATTACGAGTGAGTATGCTCGACTAAAAAATACAAGAAGTCTTTTGCTTGGGTAATAAACAAAAAATAATATAATAAAACTACGTTTTAACGGTTTTAAGCGCGGTCATTTATTTTATTTAGGTTTATCCGACGTTTCGGCCGCTTTTCAGTTGCCGTGGTCACGGAAGACAAAGATGACATTTGTCGAACGTGTATTGTCAAAGTTTTTATTCAGCCTACCGCCAACTTGTTCATTTTAATTATTTAGTTTTAATTTTGTTTATGGATATTATTTACTCTATGGGAGCCTAATCTAATTTAAAAAATAATAATTATAAAAACATTTTTTAAATGTTTTTTAAAAAGGTTTTTAATACAAGCTTTTGATATCATGGAGCAGCATAGTGCTAGCCAAGACAAGTAAAACGA